>JAWWEE010000105.1:39403419-39615448 GCA_035221455.1 Xenops minutus | reverse complement strand
AAACAAGATAATACAGAATCTAATAAAATACCTTCTCTCGGTTTGATTTTAGCAAATTATAAGATCTATCTATCACAGGGAGAAGCCTTAGCTCAGCTGCAAGGGAAATTGAGCCGTGCAACAACATTGTAGTTGAGACAGAAAGTGCAGAGCAGAGAGAGGATGAGGGAGAAGCGGCAACACCTGAACTTCATGACCACATCCCCAATGTGAGCAGCTCTGAATCCTTAACTTTGCTCCTGCAAACCTGTATTGATGCTACCAGCAGAGCAGAAAGAGGGATGGACTGTATGGTGTGGGGCCAGTCCTGGGGTAGGGATGGTATCTCCCCATAGCACAAGAAGTGGCCACCTTTTTTCTTCTCCCAGCAGCAGGCATGGTAAGCCTTGTCTCAAAGTCTCTGGAACTCTCCATCCCAGGTTGCATAGCCTTGTAACACACACACACGAGGTACATAGGTGGTCTCAGAGTCACACTCAGCGGTTTTGAGAGGGAGGAGTTTTTATGAGCAGATGAGAGGGAAAGTGGCTATCAGTGATTGTATATGGGTGAGGGATGTAAAGATCCTGGAGCAGGGAGAGATGGAAACAGTCTCGCTGCAGCTTCTTCACTTTCTGAAGGTCCACTCACCCCTCCACCTTCCCAAACCCATCTTTCAGCAGTCTGACCTGTATGGGCTACTACTCTGTGGGTTTGTAGGACAAACTGAGGACGTGAGTGGAGTTAGTCTGGTTAGAAGACCAGTGCAAATACCTACACTCAGGTTTGGAGGTGAGTGCTGGCACAGGAGTGAAACACTGGGTGATAATGTATGTCTAAACCACCTCTATCCATGCGGGAAAGAGAGGATAAGGCACTACTGGGATTTGCATATGGGTTTCAGGATAATTATTACCTTTTACAGACAACTTTTCAACAAAAGGACAGGTTACAGGGTACATCTTGAAGGCTGCTGACAGGAAGTGGAACATAGGGACAGGTCATTGGTTAATAAGCTGAAAATAGTTCAGTGAAATACCATAGGCAGAAACCTCAGCAATGGAGAAGAGAGTAATAGGAGGATAAGAAAAGGGAAGTTATCAGCGAGCTCTTAGAAAGCAATACATAAACTGAGAGACTTCTGAGCAGGGATTATCAAGCCCTTACTGTCACAATTAGCCTCCTGAAGCTGGTCGTTGTTGCTGGGACTGTCACTTGTGTCTCCTGCTGAGTTTACTCATTTCTTTATTAACCCCCCCAGCAGTGGTTAACATGAGAGGTTTAAAGAGACCAGGGGAAAATCGGGCACAGTGGCTTTGTCTGTAATAACACCTATTTCTGAAACAATGTGACAGTTCGACACCTCAAAATGGGATCCGGAAGGAACTGCTTTGTTTTCCTATTCTGTTATTCATAGTCAAGGCTGAATTAAGACCATGTCAGTGTAGGCCTATTTCTAATCAGTTCTTTAGGGAAGAAAGCTTTCTGCTTTCCTAGTGTGAAAGAAAAGCTTGAAAAACCCTATTCAGGAATTTCTACCACCTTTTGAAGGCAATTTATAGGAAACAGCTCTGTGGTGTGAGCTGCCTGTGCTTATTAGTGAAGTACTGTTGCTACCTGCGATTAGTAGGAGGTACTCTGCTTCAAGTGAGCTCCTTCACTGCTGCGATCAGAAGGTGACACCAGTTCTCCAGCAGCATGATTTGGAGTCGGTGTTGATAGCCATTACTCATTCTCAGTGGTGCCTCCTTGCATTTCTGGGGTGGGCATATCACCTTCCTAATTCGGGAAGGCCACAAATTGTGACCCTCTCACTTCCACTTCAGCACTTTCTGGCCGTGCTGATTTACTGCACAAAGGGAGATAGTTGTGCTCACCCAGGGTCTTTCAGCTGCACCTTAGGTGCTCTGGGTAAAAGGGCTACAGCAACCAGGCAAGGGAGCCTGCACTGATTAAACTGCAAGCTGAGCATCTCTTTTTGAAGAAAAGCAGATTGCCTTTCTCTGGTTCCAGACATTAAGCGCCAAAATCAAAGTACCTGGGAGCAGGTGGGCTGAGCTGCTGTTAGTGCACCCACCTGATTTGCTGAAGGCACAGCCCCACTGCCAGCAAAGCCCACTGGATGCAGCTCATCTGAACTGCAGCACAGTGCACAACATTTGCGAGAAGATCAGGAGAGTTCTCTGGCAAGGGGTTCAAAGCCTTGTTAGTTTGCACACATGCATGGAGAGCCAGCAAAAGTGCTTGTCTGTGCTGTGGCTTGCCCAATGTGTCCAAGGAGTAACCAGTGTCCTCAAGATGGACACCTTGGAGTGATCTCTGTGATGGAGGGCTGTGATGCTGTATACAGCTTTCGAGGGCAGAGGAAGATGTTTCCTTCCTTTTTATACTTACAAAAGTGTTTGATGTTTTAGTAAAAGCTTTGGATACAGCTTCCTTATTTTTGCTTTCTTTTCTGCAGCATGTATGTATAGATCTACTGTGCAATCTCACTAATTTAGATAGGCAAAACAAAGTTTTAAAGTAACAAACATGATACTGAAAATCTTTACAGCTGCCAGTAAGCAGTATGTGTAACCAAGAATGAAACAGAGAACTGCATCCAGTGTAAAGGAGCTGTGACACCAAGTGTTTCACTGCCTGGTCTGCTCCTGTGGTGACAGAGAGTGACAAGGCAATGAGTAGGGACTTTTTCTTGCTTGAGGGGAATTCATCACCAGCATCACCCACTATCAGGCCCTGCATAGAATGTGCTTGGTTGCTACAGTGGGAGGTTGTACTGTCACAAGTGCTGTAGCTTGCATTTTCACTTAATGGCCTTTTAAATTATGAACCACTCAAGTTTCTGCTGCTGCTGTTTGTCCTGTTCCCTCTGTGGTCACCCTGTGTACTGTGTACCTCACCATCCTCGCTCCCCCTGCTCCTCTCTCCCTGTCCCTCTCCTCCTCCTGGATCTCAGGCAGATGTACAAAGTTCCCTGACTGTTTGCATCCCTCTTCCTGCATCACAAATCTGTTGCTGAAAGGTCAGAACTGCAGCTTTGGCCGGGCTGAGGTGACAAGTCCTATCAAAATAGTGAAAGGGCATGTTATTTCTTTGTGTGGAGAAAGAAAATCCTATTTTTAAGTCCTACAGTATGTGTGGCCACAAGTTAGTGTTTCTGCTTACTAGGCATGCCTCCATTTAGTTGCTTAGGCTGTTCAAAAATATTAGTAGCCTGGTTACCAGCAGCAGCCACACCCATCCTTTATGGTTTCAAATGGTTTCATTAAACAATTAAAGGAAAAAACAGTAAGAGGAGTAGAGTAGCTTGAAATGTTAAGGCTATCAGATGTAGGGCCCATTGCCATGGCTGTTCTGCTGCTTAGACAGCCTAGGGAGGCCCTGCAAGGATGACATTTTCCTGTAGACCCTGAACAAGAGAGTGGATAACTTTCCTTGGGCTTTGGTGGAAAAACACCTACTTATTCAGAGGAGAGATTTCAGCGCCTGTTGACGGATCATCATATGAATGTCCAATAGCTAGCAACTGATGGATATTTACCCTCCTTATGAATACCAGAGCTTCCAGCAAGTCTAGCCACTGAGGAAGAAGGAAAAAAGGAATCATTGGGGTGAACATCCAGGTAGTGTTGATTTGAGATACCAGAAGGTGGTTAAAAACTTACCTCTTCTCCAGTTTCCTGCATTATTCCCAAACAGCAGGCTGTGAAGAAATAACCTCTGGAGACTTGTATTCCTGTTAATGTTTTCATTTAGTACAGCTCTGGGACTTGTAAGGGCCTGTGTGGGACAATGTTACACCACTAATATTGGCATATCTGTCTAACAGTGCACTGACCTGCTAAAAAGAACTTTGCTCATAGAGACAATGGTTATCCATTTCCTTTTTCATGCTAAGAAATGCATCAATAGCTATATGCATAGCTACAGATCTAACCCTATTGCTGCATTTATTTTGAGCCCCTTTCCCAGGAGATCTGTAAAACACAATTATCTCCAGCTCCATTTAATTACACAATCTGTCCCAAGGTCTATTCCAGCCTTTTTGATCCTCCTGTTACCAAGGGCTCTCCCAAGGACTCTGTCCTCTTTCCTCTTTGATCTTGTATCAACATTTGTCCGCATGCCTAGCCAGTCACCTTGCTGTGGGCAGCTCTTGCTGATGCAGTACATTGCCTTGTAAAACAGAGAGTGAGATGGTCTAATTGTATCTAACCTACCCCTATGCAGGACATATATCTGCACAAGCCTTTCATTTGTCACCCTCCCAGGTCTGTTTTCATGCAGGTGTCAGTGCATCTAGCCAAATCATGTTCTTTCCTCTTCTCTCATCAGTGAGCACCCAGGACAAATCACTCAACCCAGTGAGCAGCCCATTCAGGTAGCATCTCTCCAATCTGTTGAAGAGAGCTGAGTGATTAAGAAATGGAGCATGTTGCGGTATTTTTGAGTTTCAGGTTTGCTAGAAACAAGCAGGTGGCTTCCAGTAAGCTGCAGGAAAAGGAGAGGCAATAGAGAGTCTGAAAAATACAGGCTTATGAGATGTGGTGGCATTGAAGGACTACTAAAATTAAACCCTGCTGTCTAGGTTTCAGCTGTGTGCAGTTTGGGTTCAGCTTACACTGAAACCTAGGCTCTAATTTATACCCCTGCAAAAAAGGTCTATGGCTAGCTTTTTTTCTGGAGGATGAAAATACAGTTTGAAATAAAATGCATGAAGACTGCAGCCATAGGTGAGGCAGTACAGAAATGGGTGAGAGACAAACCATCAGCAGTTAGCTGTAGCTTAATCCATTAATTATTTCCTGCAGAATCTTTTACACCCATGTTTGTCTCATGTAGTCTATTTCTGGAGAGAGGCTGTTAGACATTGGTTAAGCAGGTGGTTGCTGATGACTCCCACATAATATATTGATCTGTTCTGGGCGCCCTGTTCCTAGCTGGTAACTCTATCAAGGCAGAACTGCTTTTGTAGTTTATGTTTTGACAGTGCCTGGCAGTACTGAGCTCCTGAATGAAGCACATAAAATCCTCTGCAGGTACAAAACCAGTAAAAACCCCAGACTAAAGTACCCACTTGTTAAGATTCCTTTCCCCGCTCTTGCTCTCCCATGCCCTGCCATCCCTGCATAAAACCAGCAAAAAGCTGTAATCATCTATTCCCCTCCCTGTAAGGTGCTAAATCTGCATTTCAGTCCCGCACAAACTCCTTGCCTGGGGGGCAGCATCTCTCAGGAAGGCCCACCTGATTACACATCGGTCCTATAAAATACCTGTGAGTTTTCTGTGTCCACTTTGCTGTCTGATCCTTTTGGCTGTCCATGACCCATCCTAGAGTGATATAAACTGCTTCTTGATGACCATTTGCCCTGGCTTTGGGTGTAAAAGGTAGCATACACCTTTTTTTTTTTTTTTTTTTTTTATTATACTGCCTCTTTCCCAGTTCATGTAGGCTAATAATGCATGAGCCGAGGGGAGCTCTGCTGTGCACTGTGACTCATGTTTTATGCTGTGTCTTTGTGGTGCTTAGGTGTTTGGAACAACACATCTCTTCATTATCTTCCCATCCAAATGCTGGAAGGAACTACACTAATACTTCGTATTTTGGATCTCTTTAACCTAAAGAAGTACCTTCTTCATTGGATAGCACTGACAGCACTCACATATTTTCTTAAAGTGACAGAACTGGGCCTTTTATATTTGTTGCCTGATTTACCCAGCTGTATCCTCCGGACACCAAAAAACCGTGGGAGAGCCCAAGGGCACCAGTTCACCATTTTGGTTTCCAGAGTCAGATGCTCTGCTCCTAGGTGTGAAGAAGTCATGCTGCAAATTTGTGGATTAGGTGCAAAGGCGCAAATCGTCTCTTAGTCAGACAGAGCTGTCAGAGGTTTGTCTCTTCTCACACCTTCAATAATCACTCAAAAAAGGGATTGTAAATGGACTACCTAGGAGGCGGAAGGTGAGAATGACCTTGAGGAATGGTGGAGTTCACATGTGGGATGATAAGAATAGTTTGAATTCCCAGACCATTTTTCTTCCACTGCTTGAGTGTGGTTATAAACTTTCTTCTTCAGAGAAGAGCTCTTTTTGCCTTTTTTTGTGCATACTTTTTGCCCAGTCATACCTTTTCCTTCCGGCAGCTTATTTTACATGTCACCTTTTGCCTGGCAGCAAAATATCTGAGAATGGTTTGAAAATCATGGAGGACAATCTTACAGCAGAGAAATAAAAATGCCTTATTTCCAAGCTCACTTCTGCATAATATCTACAAGATACATTTACTTATGCTGTCTGAATCAAAAGCATTTATTGCTGTTATAAAAAAGGTATTTCAGGAGTTTCAAATGGGAACTTGTAGCTTGTGAGCTTGAACTTGTGCTCACATATATATTAGACATGTGATAAGTAACTTGAGAATAAGAAAATAGCTATAATCATTTGAAGATGCATTTAACTTTGAAAGATATGGAACCAAAAAGTAAGTATATATTGGTTGTAATGTTCAGAAAGCATGTGTCGTATTTACTACTGGAAAGTGTGACCTGTCTTGAACTTTGCAGCCACAGTTTAGAAGCGGTTTTCATCAGCTCATGCAGATGGCTAAGAAATAGGTTCACTATTCCATTGAAATGAGGTAAACTCTCCTACCAGGATCTGCTCAACTATATTCATAAATGTGCTAAAGATTTTAGCATCTCCTTGTATTCATGCTTTGGGTAGTCTGCAAAATGTTTCCAACTTGTTTCATTTATTGCTGAAAAATTGGTCTGCTCAGAAAATGCAAGGTTTGGTTCTTTTCCTGCTTCCTTGAATTTAAGAGCATGAAATCCTGTTGATGAAAGGAAATGACACCTGCTTTATACCAGTTAAAAACTAGAATTATTAATGTTACCTTAGCCTTAATAGAACATAGTCGGTCATTTTTAAGATTAGGACCAAAGTGAAAGACAAGTCATGCATTCATGTGACACATTGGCTTCTTGGAATTTCAGGAAGCTTCATTGACTAAGGGGTAGATGTGGAATCTGAGAACCCAAATTCTTGGGTTTCTGCTGTTAGCACTACCATGAATTAATTTCCGCAGATAGTTTGATCTTTATGTGTCTTAGTTTGCAATACTTACAATGCTTTTGCTACCAGGGAGGCATAACCTATTAGTAGTCATAAAATGCTTTGAGACTGTTGTATAGAAGGTACTGCATGAAAGCTCAGAATTACATACAGCAAGTCTAACTTCAGATTTCATCTTGCTTTTCTGGATGACTTATTTTAATTACAGTAGGTTGAGCAGCAGGTAAACATGCAGTTGTTGCACAGTGAACAAAGGTTTTCATTCTCCAGTACCATCCAGGTGTGTGGTTGTAAGTTGACCAATGCCGTCTCTCCCGATCCTCCCCTGGTTTCTCCCTTGCAATCAATTTCAGCAGTGATGAATTCACCTCTTGAAATTAATAACGTCAAGTTTGTCAATATTTTAAAAGCCAAAGCTGATTTTGTTCTCTTGAGTCTCGCCTTTGGCTTGTGAAAGCAGAAGCTTTAAACTCTATTACTTGGGAAGTCTGCTGGGATGCCTTGGTGTAGCAGGTGCTATATAAGTTTAGCGCTGCATCGCTATTAAAGTCCATTAAGAAGGATCTTTCTGGAGCTGTCAGCACACTGCAGATTAAAACCAGAAAAATAAAGGCACACTCAATAAATGCTGCTGTAATGATTCAGATAGCTGCAGAGAGAGAACTCATCTTTGGCTTGTGATCAGTTTACTTTTGGGTTCAATGTAAAGGTTGTTTGGCTTCCTGTGTAAGCTCTGAAAAAAAAAATAAAATCAATGTGAAGAAGCTTGGATGAGAGCCAGAAGAAATATTGTACTGAATCCAGAATATAGAAATCCTTCACAATTTCTATATTTTGCTCCATGCAGGCTCTTTATATTCTAGCAAGAACGAAGCTTTACTATCATGACTCCAGTACCACTGCAGGTTGTATAGGATGTGAACAAATTGTCAAATTTTATTTGGTCACTTAAAAACATGTATCAAAACCCCCTCCCAAGATCCTATTAAAAAGGCAAGGTGGGTAAAAGGTGAGAGGAGGAACCGTCAAACTCCTACAAAAGGGCTGGAAACAAGACACAGCATTAAGTGTTTTTAAACTGGTAAAGATTGCCAGCAAGACACCTCCTTAATCCTTGCTGTGGCTACTATTTAACTGTTTGGAAAAGGGGGGACAAAGTGAGGTGTTAGAGGTGGATTGGACACTATCACAGAGTCTCTTCACATGTAGAGGAGATGGAGCAATGGCAGAGGCATCCTGCATGTGCAGGTGGTGGAGGGCCCCTTCCCACGCTGGCAGGCATAGAACAAGTGTCTCCTGAAGGGGTGATGGAGACCACCCAAGCACTGGCAGGGTTTTGCTTGAACTGTAGTGCCTCAGGAAGGGAAGTGGGGTGCCACAAGGGAGAGTGCAGTGGATTCTGCACAAGGCATAACGGGATGCTCAAATATGCAAATAATGTCAGTCTACCCAGAGTGTGGGACAAACCAACCTGCAATCATGGTAATGCCCTTGGTTGAGTCAATGGCACAATCCTCTTGCCCTGCTCTGGTTTCCTATTTGGCCAAGATACTGAATAAGGGTGTCAGACACAAGTGGCAGAAATTGCGTAACAATGTGAATACGGTGTTTGAGTGGGGAAGGTCTGGAAATACTGAAAGGTTTACCTGAGAGAGGAGGTCCGTGACTGGGATGTGAAGTGTGTGGGTAGTAGAAAAAAGGAGAAATAGATGTTCCTATTCCTGCTCCCAGAATACAAGGACAAGGGGACATTCAATGGAAATAAAAGGCAGCAAATATAAAACTGTTAAAAGGAAATGAATTTTATACAATGCCTAATTAGCTCATTCCCATAAGATAACATTAAGCCTGAGAGATTAGTAGGATTTTAAAAAAAGGATTAGACATTTATATGGATAATGTAATTGTGGATGTTCTCATTAAATAGAATACATATTTTCTTTTATTACGGAAGGATACAAGCCCTCTTGCTTCAGGGCCTAGGCTAGTTGCTAACTGATAAGAATTAAAAAGAAACTTCCCCTTTTGGCAAGTAATTCCCTACTTGTCTTCTGCTAGGTTCCCTGTACTTAATCTGAATTGTTTCAACAGGCACTATCACAGCAGGATTATTAAACTATATGGTCCATTTATTTGGTACAGCATGGCAATTCTATTTCTTAATAATCAGATGTCTTGCTATGACAGATCACAAAAATCTCAGTGGTCTGAAATAAAATCCATATTTTTGTTTCACTAGCTCCACAAGGGGTTGACCTTGAATGCCCAACTATTAGGTGCCACTAAATCAGTACTAACAAATCTCACTTCCCTGTCCTAACAACAATACCTTCCAACTCTCATTTAGGGCTTACACAGGATCAGGTGGAGAGGTGAAAGGACACCAAGGATCCCACAACTTTCAATACATGGGTTGTCAAGCATTGGAACAGGCTGCCCAGGGAAGTGATGGAGTTATCATCCCTGAACTTATTCAAAAGATCTGTAGATATGGCACTTAGGGGCATAGTTTACTGTTGGACTTGGCAGTGTTGGATTAATGGTTGTACTTGGTCTTGTAGGTATTTTCCAACCTAAACAATTCTATGATTCTGTGTCCTTCTCCCATACATGTGAATGGGATTGTGTCATGGATGCTGCAGGCTGTCAGAAGTTGGAACAAAACCCAATCATAATCAAAAGGAAAAACTTATTCAAAACTTTTCCTTTCACTTCCAGGCAAGATAAGAAAGATGCTGCTAGTAGCCTAGCCTTCCCATTAAAAAGCATCAGATGGCCTTATCTAACCTGGCTAAAATTCAATTGTCTTTCATTTTTATTGCTGAAACACCCTTCTCTTTGGTCTTGCCAAGTGTATTTTTAGTCTGCGTACAGCACATCCCTGCAAAATACTGCTATAAAGATCATCCTACTAATCCATCAGTTTGAGGATTTTACACATCCTTTGCTCCTCTCAACTACTGCTCCTCTTCTTTACTCCATCAAACATAAGCCATTTATCTTTCCTGTCAAGCCCCTTCCCACCCTGACAAAGGGCTCTTCTTTGCTATGACAATGTCATCTCCTTCTCATCATTCTATCAGTCTCTACTTCTCACTTGTTAACATCTTTATAGAAACAAGTTCTGTGCTTTTTTCCTTACTGTTATTGGGAGGAATATTGGTAAAGAGCAGCAAAATACCCTCACTGTCTTTCCAAATCTCTGTTGAAAACTCTCCTTTACTATGCTGCCTATGAAAAGCTTGTGAGCGGTTTGGCCGCTCTCCATCACACTGACAAACAGGAGTCAAATCACACTGCCCTGTCAGTCCAGATGTACCTGCTGCCCTTTACATACACCTGGAAGGTAGGGATGGTCTTTTGGTTCTGCAAAGTGTCTTTACAACAGCTTCTCTGTCATTGACTGGGACTTCTAAGGGCTGCTGCAAAACAAATATTGTTATTCCTCATTCCTTTTCCACCAAGGTTCACTTGAGTAGTTTAGTTGAGTCCTGATGCTTTCATGGTAGTGAAATACCCAAGTTAGCAACTGCTTTCTGTAGGAGCTAGAAGTGTATGGTCATCATGCTCTCCAGCTGAGGTTTCTTCTGAAGATGCATCCAGTGAAAAGTAGGCTCCAGAGAAGAAGTGTTCAGTTTAGCTCTATTCTTTGCAACATTGCTTTTCCCACATTGGACAGTGACTCCTGCGAGTCCTCCAGTTTGAGGGAGTGTGTTTTGCTTACTAAATACTGCCATTATTTATAAAGTACTCTTGTTGAATGTGCTTAAAGTCAGTCCTGAAAGACAGTTCCAATCAAATTGTGTTCAATTTATTCCAGCTGAATAACTCTGAAATGTAAATAAAATTAAATTAATGGTGTTGTATTTGTATCCTGTTACAAATGTAATAAGCTTGAAGTAATGCTGACTGTAAAATCAGATGAACACTATAGAGTAAAAATCAACCCCCAGAAAACAGTGCAAAATTTGATATCTGGCTTGCAAGAGCAATTGGGGGTACGTGTAATCCAGAGGGTGTTTTTAATCATGTTTGTTCATACTGCTTATCTGCTTTGTTCTAAAAAAAGGCAAGAAACCACTCAGCCTCCTGTAGTGGTTATGTATGGTTTGACAAACATGCAGAATACCCTGCATCTGTTCCTAACTCACTATTTTGTGACTTACAGTGATACTGTTACTAATAATCATCTTACTTTTATATGACATCTTTAATCCCAAAGCACATTATAAATTAGAACTGAGGCCCAAAATGCGTACATAGCACTGTCAAAATATGTGTATTTTCTTCCAATTACTCAGCTTTGGTCCTAGAAATTTTAAATATTGATGTATACATTGCAGAATATCTTATCTATTGAACACCTCTCCAGAAAATTCACTCCCCAGAAAATCTAGGATTCCTGTCAGTTAGGTATTTGGATAATTCCTTGTGCAAACATTGCCCCAAACCAGTTCAAATAACCCAGCTTTCACCAAAAGTGCCGCAAAAGGTATTGCGGGCATACTAACCAGGCATAGCCTTAGGATGCAAAGGTCTTACTTAGGGTGTTAGAGACAGGAAGACATGTGGAGTGCAGTTACTTCAAATAACTGGGAATAGATAGTTGAATTGGCTCTGTTGGGACTCGAGCCCCTGGCTCCAGGGAGCTCAGGTGTTTTGAACAGTGCCATCTGTTCAGCCACAAACTGCTCTGCTTTGCGCGGCTGGCCCAGTGAGTAGTTCGGAGCCCATCCAGTCTCTCCCATACTCATTCTGCTTATTTTACGGGAGCATCAATGTCTTTGTGATGTGCAGATAGAGGATTCAACAGACTCCAGCAAGCAATGCAAAACTATCTGGGATAGCACAGCTGGAAAGAAGGCGAAAGTGGGACTCAGCTGACAGATACTCACTCCCACTCCATCATGAGGCATGCAAACTGCACTGGTGAGGGGTGACTGACCCCCTCAGAGCCATGCTTTTCTTTCCACCCGTGTTGATTTGTTTCTAAAGGCCCTAAAGCACAGTGCAGTAGAGTTGTTCCAACACTAGACAGTGTTCCAAACCTTGGTGGATCTCAGGTCTTCACTAGGTATGGCAATAGCCACCTGTATGTATGAAGGAAATTCTCTTTGGTATGTTGTAATCCATATCAGATTACCAGAGGCAAAGTGAGATTGCCAGTGGACAAGAAACTCTTCTGAACTGTTAACAACATTCAATTATTAAGAATATTTGGTTTTCAAGACCTTTATGACTTCAAAGTGGTTGGACATGCTCCTCTGAAAGTCCTGACAGATTGACTGTGAATCATGATTTTTTGAGGTGATACAGAAAATGCTAAATCAGGGTCAGTGCTGATAAACTTAAAAAACCTGATGCCTTAATATTCCCTCTTTTAATAAGCTTGCTTAGAAATCTTTCCAAGTTCAATTGGACTGCAGTAAAATTCATAAAGCTGCAGTCATGCCTTTCTTTCTGTATCATTTCTCCTTCATACATTCCTTTCATATCTACCAAGCACTGTTATGTGGCCTCAGAAAGAGAAGGCACAATCAGCACTGTGGTAATCGGGTGCATCTTGGTGGGAGATGCTGGGATTATGCCAAGATTATGTTCAATCCAAAGGTCACCAGCCCAAAGTGCTGAGTTAAGGTATCCTTAGTATATTATCCAAGAACCGTGGAGGTCTTTCAGTAATCTTTTATTTTTAATTAAACAAACAAGCACTCACTGGGTTAAATAGATTCTTAAGAGGAAGAAGCTCTAATGTTCCTTCTGATCCTCCTTTCTTTTGTGGCTCTCTCGTATGTGCTGCTCACATGCTTTCCTCAGTTATTCAGAGCCACATGACAAACGCTGCCTAATGGCCGGCTTATTCTGTTTGTGCTTTTGTACTATCCTCTTCTTACAAACCTGAAACGCTTTGAATTCACACAGTGAACTACAGCAAGTCAATGTTCACTTTTGACAAAATGGATTTATTTAAAAAGTGGCATGTGCAAAAATCGTTGGATGAACTATGGTGTGTTTTGTGTGGACATATCTATACTTTGAACTTTTCTACCTGGCCTCTTTCTGATATTCCATATGATATTGCCACATGCCAGGATTGATTCATCTGCTTACCTGTAGGGTTTCACTGGATAAAGGGCCAAGTTAATGGGATTCGGCTAATGGTTCATGTACCCAAAAGTAGCCTGTGAATAAATACTCTCAAAATCTCATACACTTCCTCATGCCTCACAATCTCTGTGCCCAGCACACATGAGGGGTCATCCAAAATTTGTAGGTCATCATACACCCAGGGAAAACAGGCTGTTCAGACATGCCTGGAGTGACCTGGAGATATAGGTATATATACTAAAATGATGGAGAAGGGTGTACTTAGGATGTAGTTCATTGCAACAAGGAAGAAATAAAACCAGCAAAAATGGGAGAACAAAATCTGAGGCTGTAAACAAGGTCTCTGGCAATGTTCCATGTACCTATTTCTTCTCCAAGGCTTTATGCCTGATAATTGGTGCAGAAGTTGGTGTGCTGTGACCTGTGCTCATGGTAAAGAGGAGGCTTGTCCTAACTTAGAGCTGTGAGGATGGAAAATTCCTGTAAATCCAGGACCTTTTCCCTGTGAAAAAAAGCTCACGACAGACCCAGACAAGGATGCTCTCTAAACACAGCATAAACTTGCTGTACAGCTATAGTAAGAGGGTTCTCAAAATGGTGGTGGTAGACTTTATGTTCAGGGGTATTTTGGGGTTATAGAGAGAGGGATGAGGAAAGGCACACAAATGTGTTCTGCAAGCCCTGCACTCAGTGTTATTTTAGGCCAACAAAAGTTAGGCAGTTTCTTCAATCTGTTTGGGTTGTAACTTAGATTCTAAGTCTGCTGAAAGCAGTATCCATGCCAGGGAAATTTTGGTTGGTGATGATTATTCCTCTAAAATTTGCATAGTAATAGCACACCATCACTTACTGCCATCCCCATTCTCCCAACCCTTTGCATTTTCACAGATTTTTATACTGTCTAGGCTAATCACTGCAGCACATCTCACCTCAATCAAACTAATGATAGTGCAACACTTTCAGATGGAAAAATGCTTAATAGAGGCATCCAAGTCTGCTGCTACTTCAGCTGGGGAAAGCTTGGACAATAAACAAGGCACTGTGCTATTTGATGGACACTATCAACTTTCAGCTCCCGTGGCATTTTATAAGGTACATTTCCCAAAACAAGATGTGTGGAAATGGAAGGAGATTAAATACCCCTTGGCTGTTCACAGTCATGGTTACAGCCACAGTCACGCTCCTGGCATCATCAGTATATAGGTCTACTAGGGTTATTGCAGGACCCGACTTGGGATTGTGCTTTGAATGTGTCTCCTAGTGAAACAAGGGAGAACAGCAGGCAAAGGCAATGCTGCAGCTCCTCACAAGAGTGCGAGACAAAGCAGACCCAAAAAGGTTATTGATAAAGTGATGCTACACCTGTGAGAGTACCATTTGGCTACATGAAGTGACTACATCTCCCTTTTCTGTCATCTGCTTTTCAAATTGCTCCCTTTTCTGCCTTCAGTGCCTTATTTAATAAAAAACATTTGAAATTGAACACTGTGGTTTCAATGCTCTTTTTGTTTTTCCAATACCAAAACACTGTGTGTCCTTTGAAGAGGAACTGCTTAAAAGACAACAGTCACTCTAGGAGGAGTGTATTTACACAATTTTCACTGTGCATCTTAGAATACATAAAAACAGCACAAAAAGTACAAATTGGAATTGCAAGTTTTCATTTAGGTTTTTATTTCTTCCAGTATTAGATCTATTTAATTTTGATGCATCATGGAGCAAGCTGTAAATGTAAATGCAGACCCAGGAACATGGTTTAGTGGTGGATTTGGCAGTGCTAGGTTAACAGCTGGACTTGATGTTCTCAAAGGTCTTTTCCATGCTAAAAAATGCTATGATTCTATGATTCATGGCAGGGTGAACTCCTCCAGCATAACAACCTGCCTTGACATACAGAAAGGGTTGACTTCATTCCCTTCTGATCCCTAATCTTCCAGCTCTTTCGTAGGTGGATTTCTGCTGCCTAACCTCTTGAAGCCTCTCATCGCCACATCCTTTCCAACTTTTCAGGGCTTCTTTGCAAAGTGGAAGCAGTGTGGGAAACATTTTATTGTTGCTACGCCTTTCTCTGCCTGGGAAAGAGACTTGGAAATGGCATTCCAAAATCTTCATTTTGGAAATGTAGTCATGGCTGTGACCAAGATTCCAGTTGAAACAGTAATGGCTTAATCATTTTTTCAGCCTGACCAGCTGCCACACCACAGTCTCCAAGAAGGGGGAGAGCATCAATTGCAAAGTACCAGACTGACCTCCTAAGCAAGAAAAGGGAACAGACCAGGGGTTTCACAGAATCTTGACAGTATTGTGGAGGATGAACAAAAAAAATAAAATGAGGAGCAGAAGGAGCTCTCTGAGCAGAAACACAAGACAGTTTTTCACTTGAAGGAGGTGTGGGAGGGAGACAGAAATGAACAGCAAGAAATGAAAAGCAACAACAGCAATAAAGAAATAAAAAACCTGCAGAAGGGGGTTCTGGAGTGGAGACAGAAGCAGAGAGCTGGTGGAGGATGTGCTTGTGGCTCATGCCTGCACTATATGTAAACCCCAGCCATGTTCTCGAAAACAGAGGGACAAGTGGTTATTACGGACAGTAGTACACAACACAAAGCCAAACACAAGCCAGAAGTTCATTCCTTCCTTCTGCAAAAGCTAGGGCAACAAAACCAGCAGATGCCCTCTCACTTGTAGTCATGCAAGGACATTAGACAGAACTGCCATATCTGCACCCAGCTGGGAGCATTGCAGCCTTCCTGCACACACCCAACAGCTTTTCCAGTGCTTTATGGCATGGATTTCATTGACAGTATTTTGCAGATTGTTCTGTGGATGAGTGTGTACCTTGCTTGATGGAAAATTTTGCCTGTATTTGTCTGATGGGAGGTTTTACTACTATTATTTGATTTTCAGTAAAAGCTATTTTTGACAAAAATGTTACAGTTTCATAAATTTGTATGCTATCTCATAAACATCATAAAATGCCTTTTTGACTAATCTAATAAACATAGCAAAATGCCCTTTCAATAAAACCACTGAAATCTTGCCAGGCTGCATAATATACTTGCATTTTAGTATGGTTAGCATCTTGGTTTAAAGAAGAAGTGCAAAACCACCCACACATTTGAGCCACGATTTTCTGAAATTTGCTTATCTTACCATGTACAAAGACCCTGAGCTTCTACCACTCAGTGTGGCTCAGGACTAGGTTAAACAATGGGGCAAAAAATACAACAGGTTCACGTTTGACAGGAGCAGATATTGCTCAGTAGCCTCCAGCTTTGTCATACTTTCATCAGCCTTTCAAATATATATTTCATATGCATTCCACATTAACTCTTGGCAGAATGGAGCAGGTCTTACAGAAGTGCCCAGGAAAAACATTTCATGAGCTGGAGAATTGGATGGATGGATTGTTTTCTTAGAACAGGAAAAAGTTGTAACACCCTTCTTATCAAAGTGTTGTTGGGAGCAAGGAGAGCTACATTTTTCAGAGTATGTGAGTGTGTGTGTGTATATGTGTGTCTCCATACCAGGTAGTTACTAGCTGGTAGTAGTTGGGAGTGGTGAATGTGCAGTGCAATGATGTAGTGACATTCACGGCCTCAAGAAGAAATGAAACAACTCTCTGGGATACATGTCCAGAGTTGCAGAGCTCCTATTTAGAAAAACCTGCCACAGTCTTGTGGTGCTGCAAGGACACTGATGAGAAAATGGAATAGTGGGCATGGTATGCTGGAAGCAGTTACACTGACAAGGGTGGCGAGCGAAAATAAGGTGTGAAAAAATGCCCCAGCAACCCTACTTCCTAAACCAAAACTACGTGGCTGCAGGGCATCAGAGTGGACTTCTTTCTCCCATTCTCACTGTTGTGGTTTAGATTTTCTTTCTGAATTTTCCCATGTCATCATGCAGTTTCAAAGGAAGGCATGGGGGGAAGAGGGTGGCACATGGTGACAGTGGCACACAGCCATGGTGGCCATGGAGGAACAGGGGAGGTGGTGGAGAAGATGGAATCCCTGAAGTGAAAACACTGCAAGAACTGAGGCAGAATCCCTGGAATGAAGATCCCACAGGACCTGGGGAGAATGAAAGAGGTCAGCAGTTCCAGTTTGCTCTCTCTTGCTCCTGGGATGGAAGCCAAAAAGTCCCTGATTGCCAGCGCTGCCACCACTTCTGCCACTACCTCAGTGCCCCACAGCACTGCAGAACTGGCGCCGTCTCTGCCCACAGCCATCCCACCACTGGGAGCTCCCCCTTGTGAACTTTTTCATGTGTCACTCACTTGCACAGCCATGGCTGTGCCCCAGCTACAACGTGACCATGAGACCACACCACTGTCTCAGTGACAGAGAACTGAAGGAGTAGCCTTAGGTGACATTTTCTCTGTTATTGTGTGGTTGGTTTTTGTTCTGTTTTGTTCTATGCCTTTAGTAAAACTGTTATTCATTTTTATACTTCACTTGAACACCTCATAATTTCAAAATTTTATAATTCAGAGGGAGGGGTTTCTATTTCATTGGAGGTCTCATCTCCTGGCACACATTGTCAGTAAAACCAAGACACTCAACATCAAGTCCTTCATAACTAAAGGCAAATCCTTGTCATAGAGGACCCTTTTATTTGATTTAACTAAAACCAGAGCAGAACTCTTAGATAGACTGACACTGCTCCTAACTTCTAGGCTCTATTTGCAAACAAACCCAAATACAAGAAACATGTGACAGGAATAAACCCACGGCAGGAGGGGACCCAAGTCAGGCCAGTGTTCTGCTCCTCTCCTTGCTCTCATCTCTACTTCCCAACACCAGAACCAAAACTCAGAGCTGCTGCCTACAGCTGCAGTACATGATCCCAAGTCAAGGCATTGCCTTGCTGCCATTCCTGACCCAGAGCAGGTTGCATTGCCATGCTGCGGGAAATACTGCTGAAGGAGGGCTGTGAGGTGGGGAGAGCTGCCAGGAGCTTCTGCTGGATGGCTTCAGGAGACAGAGGCTTTCAGTCATGCCTTTGCTTAGATGCAGTGCTTATACACACACCTTTCCTGAGACTCTGTGTATGCACACCTTCCCTTGTTCATCTGCCTTTCTCTTGGGAAGAGACTGCAAGACGCCCATACTTACCTTAGTTTCTGCTGCCTGCTTGTGAGTCAGGCATTCTGTCAGGCATCCAATTTGCTATCATGCCGTTCTCCATCTTATCCAAGATGTGGAGGAATGTGATAGTTGGGAAAATGGGGAGAGAGAAACATCGCCAGATAAACAAGACAGTGCAAGCACAGTCCAAAGGGAAGTACTCGGGTGAGTTCTACCACTTTTCCTGATTTGGTTCATGTATGAACTTTTTGGCCGTATTTTTAAGCTGGAGTATCTTTAACAACTTCCAGAGTTTCCTAGAGAAACAGAAGACTATCATTCTGACAGTGCTACAGAGGCAGGATCGTATGGAGGCTGAAGTATGTGCTCTTAACTTCTCTGTGCCATGCAAGCATTTGTCTGGGCCCACTCTCCCCCTGCAGATGCTCTGCCCACCATGATATGGTTGAGAGAGGTTTGGCAGTGGCACCCCAGAGCCATGGAATGCTGTTAGTAAGCACTGTGCTGTTCATTGCAAGGCAATGTCCATTTCCTTCAACTGGCCTGATGAACTTGGTTTAGCATATCAGTGGTAAGACAAGTGTCACCTCTGAGCTTGCTGAGCTGTGCTCTCTCCTAGTGAAACCAGTGAGTCCTCTCTAATTTGTGTCTTCCATAAGTATTATATTCTTGGTGCTAGTTGTCTTCCACAAATACTTGCAGAATGGTAATGGAAATCATTTGAAGCTGTCTTTGTCTCTGAGAGATGAACTGCCAAGTGTGAAAAGTCTCTCCACTTGTGATGTTTATTAAGATTCTTCTGGAAATGACATGCATCTTCCAATGGGCTCTAGGTTGGCAGCTGATAGATGAACATAAATGTGAACTCCTGCTCACAGAGAAAAAGATAAACAGCAGGAGACAACAAAGTACACTCAGTCCCACGAATGAAATGACATCTTTCAGAATTCTTTTCTGCTTTCTCCAATTTCATGGAATGTATTTAATTACTTTCCATTATAAACAAGACTTAAATTAGATAAATGTGCTGAGAAATCTTCCCTTCATTGCACAGCTCTATTAGCTTTATGATGTCACAAATGTCAGAATAAAACATTTATATTCTTCTCTGTATTGGCTAAAATTTGTCTGTGGTTGTAAATCTATGGAACTCAATTAGATTACACCAGATAGCAATTTGATCCTGTTTGTTTAGGTTCTGAGGTGAAAAGATTTACTAATGGCTCTAATTTCCTTAATTCCAGAGTTAGTTATCAAATTCAGTTAAATGTATCCACTCTTCAGTGTCATGAGAGCTATTACCAAAAGTGGAGGTAAAAAAGGGTCAAAACTTACATGGAAGATTTTCCTCTCTGTGTTGGATATCCATGGCATAATCTGAGAATGCAACATGATGAAAATGCTCAGCTTTTGTCTGGCCTCCATCTGACCTACATTCTCTCTTAAGCTAGGTCTCTCTGTATGCTTCATCCAGTTTCCTATTCTATAGGTCAGGCCATTTATCCACTGTTTTAAGATTTATGACTCACCTTATGCCTCACAGTATAACACAAGCAGTGAGATTTGGCTGCTTTTCACCTGCAAAGTGTAGCTTTTCTCTGACATTCATTCATGGCTTCAGTTGGATGTGTTTGCTGAGTGGTCAGTGGGTAATGTGGCTGTCCAGAGCTTCAGACTGAGCTGCATAGTCTCCAGGAAAGGCTTTCACAGCAGTGGGAAGGAGAACAGGCTGCAAGTGCTGGTTATGAACATCTCTTTAATTAAAAAGTTCATGTTCAGCAAAGGAGAGTCAAAAGCATTCCACCAAAACATGTAAACAGGTTCCCTCTCTGTCTTCTTTAGGATGAAAGGTACTACAGAAAAGTAAGGTGTTATTGCAATTGACTGCATTAATATGTCTCAGTACCATGTGGGAAGGCACTGTTTAGAATTACAGTGCAGGTTTGCCTAAGCTGGTAAAGTTATACCTATTCTGGAGACTTTATGGGCAGTCTGGGGAGGTGATGAGTAATGCTGACTCTGGTCATCTCTAGATTCCTCTCTCCAAATTAAATGGACACAAGATTTATGCTTTTATCAATGTAAGTCTGCAGTATCACAACTGAATATGTTAAAATAGTCTATACTACTGTAAAACTGCTGAAATTTCAGTGAATTCCATGTATTTATTCCAGATTTACTGTCACTAGGAAAAGCATCTGTCCTATTTGTTATTCACTGACTCATATGGTCAAGGTTCTTTTTGTCCATGGGAATCTACATTTATAGGTACAGCTGTATAAGCTTTAAGCCAGCTGTGCAGACATTAATACTGTATCACTGGTATAACTGTGAAAGATGAGCATTATTAAGCCAGAGTGCTCCAAAACACCAGTTCTGGAAGATGTCATTATAATACACTGCATCCCTTGGCCAATTATGTCTCTTTTGACCGAGATCTCATGCGTCCAGAAAAACACTTCTTTGGAGTTCAGCTTGGATTTGCTTTCCCCTGCAGCCAGTCTTTAATTGAACAAAGTTTCCTGAGCTCATTTCAATGAATATTGAGTGGATGTGTCAGTGAGTTGGTTTCTGAGCCCTCAGAGATCTCATTTGCTCTGGCATCTGTCGTCTCCATCAATTTTACTTTGTCTAGCCTGGAACACATTTGTACCCATTCTTTCACCTGTTTGTACATAAATGGAGGGTAATGGCTGAAGAATGAACAAAATTCCAAGAGAAACATTTCATATTCTGTTTACCTGTTTCCTGTTTACATGCCCCCTATTTAATCATGATTCAGCTCTTTCTCCAGTAGGAGCTTGAATAAAAACTGAGGTAAAACTTAGCTAGAACATCAGAAAATTGGGCATCACTAAACGCTTTGTTTGTTCCTTTACATACAACACTGCTGAACAGACATAGTGCTGACACCAAGGAAAAATAAAGTGAGAAATTGTACACAGAGAGATTGGGGCAATGTGGCAGTCAGGTTCCTCAGAGACTTCCAGCACTGGTATGTACTCTCGACCAATCCCCGAAAAGCACCTCCTTTATCAGTTTCTAGGTATATGTCATTTTCTGCTATTTCTGTTACTGCTGTTTATAGTCCTTAAGTTCTTTTCAGGCAAAAATGAAGGAGAAAAGGGAGAATAATAAAATAGGAAGGCAAAAGTGGCCTCAGTGAAACACAAGCTGTCTCTTTCAGCATCTTCAAACCTATGCCTAGAATAGCTGGCCTTTCCAGGCTTTTCTCCCAGGCTGCACATTTTCTACACTTCCTCATGCCCATACGTCCAAGGGAAGTGTTTCACATAAGAAAGGAGTTTCTCAAAATGGACGAGGAAGCCCCAGGAGGTTTTTTAATTCAAACACCCAAAAGTGTAACTGTGCCCTAAAGGAATGAGACAAACTTTGGAAGTTTATGAACACACTCAGTTCCTTTCTCACCAGGTGCCCCGGACTGGGAGAGATTCTTTCTTCCATGTATCTTTTTTCCTTCCATCTGAAAAAGAAACCTACAGAAGACATCACCCGGTTGCAAAACTCTCAGATCACTAACTAGGTGGATCTGTGCATTTTCATCCTGTAATAGCTTGCTGCTTTGTTGTTTCTTTACTCCTTGCTCATAGGGTGATGGAAAGAATGTCATTCCCTATGAAAGCTAGAAGGAAAGGACAATGTCAGTGTGTGATGCGTGGGGACTGTGACAGGGAGAGAGGCCATAGGTATAGGTTTGGTGTCATTAATAATACATAAGGCAGCATAATGGGAGGTCTCTGGAGAGAAAGGCAGCACTTAAAGGATCCTGTACAGGTGGAGTTCAGTCCTCCTTTGGGGGTTAGTTGGTACAGTATATCCTCCTGTTTCACCTTCTTTCATATATTAGATTATTTCAAGCATTTAACCTTGAAACGACAGAGCTGCTGTGGCTGTTCTTGCATGCTCCTGCCTAATAAATTTAGACTTGGGTGGGTCAGTTTGAGGTATCTGGCTCTGAGTCTTGCAGGGACGCTGGTTTTATTGCCAGAGGAACTTCTCCAACTAAGGCACAGACTGAAGAAAATCAGTAGTGAGTCTGATAGTATGAATTTTAAACTCTTCTGGTTCTTGATTCAGTATTACCTTAAAATCTCGTCCTCTGAACCACCAATGACTTCATTGTGAGTGCCAGTTCTGAGCACTACACCTGAGATATACAGCGTCCTACATTTCATGTAACAATTAGACATCTGAGGGTAGTGTCATTGTGGAAGGGAAAAAATTCCAGTATGACCTCTGCCAGCCAGACCCACTTTTTACCCGTCACACAGGGACAGCTGCTGGAGAGAAGACAAAGAACAGAGTCTTTTTGTTTCCTCTTGAGAGGATACTCCAAGAGTCTAAGCAGTCATAGTCTAAGGGCTGTACAAATATTGGTAACTAATTTGTATTCTATGCTACTCTGATAAAGCAAACAAGTAATTTTGTTTATACACTGAAGGCTCTTTCCCTACCTGGTTATATTAAATTAAAGTTTGGGCCAAGATCATCCAATGTTCTTTAAATGAGAGTGAAAATATGGATGTCACATTTGTGACTGAATTGGCATGTGAAATTCGTGATTGTGTTTATGTCAGTGAGATTATATTAAATTGCTGGGTTTATTTTTATGCTACATCAGGTCTCACACAGTTGTCAAGACACTCAGTCAGGTTGTTGTGGAGTCTTTTGCTGCGATGGCAGTGGGACTTCTGCAGGACATCCAGCATGATGCACAGCCTCCTAATACCTTCTTAAGCAAGCTGATACTGAACTGCCCTGCAGTGTTGGTGCCTCCCACCAGTATTTCTAATTCACTGTGCACACCCCCAGCAGAGCTCAACCCTGAACCAAAGCTCATTCTTGAGAGCTTCCTGGCATTTTTCCTGGAATACTACAGGAGTCTGGGAGTGAAAAATGCCCATTTCATAGAGCTGAAAAGGCAGAGGGCAGTGTTCAGCCTTTCTCTTGCTACACCAAACTCGGCTCCACCAGGCACAACTTTGCTTAAGGTCTTTCACTTTCTTCAGTGAGAACCAAGCTTCAGCAATTGTATCCCATTGAAATCAATGTCAGGCACTCCAAGGCAGCTCTAACATTTGGCATCCGAGCAGGAACTACCCTATTTACATGGGGAAGGCACTGGGCAGCATCCAGCTTAGAGCTCTCCTTGCTGCACAACAAAGAAATGGGTTTATTTAGCTTTCAGTAGCCTTGGAGCAAGACGCTTATCACCAGATGCAGCTCCTGTTACATAGCGCTAGCCTTGGAGAAGGCTTTCAACAAATCATGAGGTTCTGGTTTGTGAGGCTTCTGCTGGCTTTTATACTCCTGTGCTGTGCTCAGAAGTGTTGCACGGGAGGAATTACAACTGCTCTGATAGCATTTGCTGGAGTCCCCTTCACAGCTGAGCAGGCAACCTGGTGCTCCCAGTGGGCTGGCCTCTGTTTCTCTGTGTAAGTCTGTGGGAAGGTAAGGGTCAAGGGTCATAAAAAAGTAGGGTGAGGGCTTTTATTTTGTATGTGGGATGGGCCAGGGGTACAAAACACAGGTTTTGCTGTTTGTTGTAGGAACACTCACCTTTGGGGTCACAGTGTCATTCCTTGTATCTTGACA
The DNA here is from genome assembly GCA_035221455.1 of Xenops minutus. NCBI lineage: Eukaryota > Metazoa > Chordata > Aves > Passeriformes > Furnariidae > Xenops > Xenops minutus. The sequence goes on along the minus strand of JAWWEE010000105.1, from coordinate 39,591,578 downwards.
TGGCTCTCATATCAGTCAGGCGATCAGTCCCTCAGTCCCCACTAGCAGGTGAAAACAGCAAAGATTAAATTTCACATACCTTGTGTTCAGCTCGACAGCTTCTTCCTCTGGGGCAGAGCAACTGTCATATGCTGATATTGCTCATTGAAAGCTCTTTACGGCGCTGATCCTTGCAATACCCCAGCCTTGCTTCCTTCAAGCTTAATTTGACTGTGTGTCAGCACCAGACATAGCTCAGCTTTTAAAGTCAGCCTTTGTTAGAGAGGGCTCTGGCATGAGGAACTCACCCCACTGCCACTTCTCTAGTAAATCCAACTAAACCACATTTTCTCACAATGTGCTTTGAAACGAAACCATTGTAACCACATACTTATTCCTTTCTGACATCTCCATGCCTTTGCCTCTCAGGAACTCAGCATGTTTTGTTTGACTTGTACTATGGTTTTAATACTGTGTTTGTATTGTGTTCTGAAGCATTTCTATTGTTGTTCTGCAGTGCCCCAAGTGTTCTGGCTGCAAAATGCTGTAAGTACAACTGCGTTATTACTTTGCTTAGGTAAACACCAGAAAATAGGTTTCGAATCACAGAATCATAGAATCTTTTAGATTGGAAAAGACTTCTAAGATTATTGAGTCCACCCATTAACCCAGCACTGCCAAGTCCATCACTAAACCATGTACCTAAGTGCCACATCTACATGACTTTTGAATACTTCACGGAGGGTGACTCCAGTGCATGCCTGGGGACCCTCTTCCAGGGCTTGACAGCCCTTTCAGGGAAGGTATTTTCTCATATTCAATCTAAACCTTCCCTGGTGCAACTTGAGGCCATTTGCTCTCATCCTTCTTAACTGGGAGAAGAGACCAACCCCCACCTGGCTACAACCTCCTCTCAGGTAGTTGTAGAGAGCAATAAAGTCTCCCCTGAGCCTCCTCTTCTCCAGCCTAAACAGCCCCAGTTTCTCCTCATAAGACTTGTGCTCCAGATCCTTTCCTAGCTTCCTTGCCCTCTGGACACACTCCAGTGCCTCAGTGTCTTTCACGTAGTGAGGGGCCCAAAACTGAGCACAGTACTTGAGGTGGGGCCTCACCAGTGCTGACATATTGGCAAATGCATTGGAGTAAGCCCTGAATATATGTACAAGCACCCATGCTAGGGTTCACATAAATAATCAGCAGGTAAATACACACTCATACATATACATATACAATAAAAATGTATTCATGAGTTTGAACGTCCAGTAGATGTCAAGCAATCATGCTGAAAGATCACCTCAGATTTCTCTGCCTTTGAGGATCTGAGGTGAAGTTTGAATGCAAATCTGAGCTCATTCATTGCATCTCCTGATTTTTATAATAGCTTCTCTCTTTTTTATTTTTTTTTGATTGCTTTTGTGCAGCTGCCTCAAACCATGAAAATATTTCTCATTTCTGGCTTGCATAGCCTGTACCCACAACAACAGGAAAATCCTGTTAACCCAAGTGAGTTTTCTGTCCTTCTGAGAGAAAGTCTGGGGAGAAATGTTCATTAGCTTGTGGCAGCAATAATTCAGAAGGCAAACCAAGTCATGGTTGTGAGGCACCTTGGGCACTCTCTCATTTACTTTCTTCCTTCTGAATATCTGTCCCTGTGAGGCAGGAACAGCAAACAGCAGCCAAGTCAGTGGGCTCTGCATGTAGTGTGCAAGGAAAGACACCAGAAGTATGTTCCTTCCAGGCTGGACAAACAGTCAGACTCACTGAAGAAACTGCTAGACTCCTTCACTATACTGGAGATTGTGTATGTAATTACAATGCTGCTGGCACAGGAAAACACAGGTGCCTGAAGCCTTTGCCTTTCCACAAGCAGATGATGGCAGAAACTTTTTAGTTCAGTGCGGGAATGGAAGAGAAGGGAAGAAAGCCACATTTTAGTTCAAATTAATTTCTTTGCTCCTGGTCTGTGGCTTTTGAGATGGATCTTTTTTTTTCCTCATGTACATACTATTTGGCTTTTTTTCTCTGAAATTATTGAGCTGTTTCTCTCTCCAATTTGACTAGGAATGAAAGCAAAGAGTTGAGGTGATCAATAGCAAAATGAGCATTGTTTATTTTAGGTTGCCAGCCCTTGCTCTTTGCTTTTATTTTACCTTGTCTTGATTATTGTTATATATGTCTGTGCCTGCAGAAATTCAATAGGAATTAAAGATACCTTCAAGGAGTTCAGCATTGTCCTTTACTGAATTTTCTGGAATCATGGGCTGCAGGAAAGGAGAAAATCCTGTTCTATCCCCTTATTCCAAAGACTGGGTGATGGACAACAAATATGACAATTTCATTATTGTGTCTTGACTAGGAGTCTCTTGTTTACCAACTTATTAAAGGTAAACTGAAAGAACTGCTTAGTATCTCAATTGCTACATGTAGAAAATAGAAGTTGTTCTCACCCCCTCATAAAAATCAAATCTCTCCCATCTTTTGGGGCTCTTTGCTAAGTACCTTCAGCATCCTGTTCATTCCCTCACATCTGCTATACTGTGTGTCCTGTCTTAGCACAATTGTTCTCTGTTTGCCGGACCCAGCTCTGCTCAGATGTACTTGGAAGTGCAAATCCAGCAACTTCCAGCTGTGGCTCCACAGCTGGATTTCCCTGGATTTTCCCATCTGGCAGATCTCTGATCTCATTTTAGTGATGTCCCATAATGTGGGACACTTCATCTCACATTACAGAATTTTCTTTATTCCCTCATTAAATGGTGTGTCCAGCTTACCTAGCTGGTTAATCACGGAGCTTGTGCCTCTATGCTCTTATTGAGGCATTGTTTTAGTCACACTTGGCCACACAGATCTCCCAGTGCACTATTGCTCTGCAACATTCCACCTAGGGAGATAGAAAGGGATGAGGACTGGCTGTCAGGGAGAGCTCTTGTTCGGTTTTTGTTAACTTTGGATGTCAGCAGTGATAGAGATTAAGTGAATAAGCATCCCAAATTTTTTACCATAAGAGGAATAGCAACAGCAGTCCAAATCCAGTCAAAATGATAATTTTCTTTCATAATTCATTTTCTTTGCTCCTTTTTAGCTCTCGTCATCCTCACTAGAAGTCTCTGTGGAGCCACATCTCTCTTTGCCTTTTAACAATGCCTAAGTCCGTGGCTACAAGCACCCCTCCCCAAACATCCTTTTGTAGCTCAGCACCTGTAGGCTGGAGCTGAGGATTCATCAGCAAATGGGTAGCACAGCTAAAAATGACTCCAAGGAAAATCTGAACTAAATATTTCAAAGCTCTGAGATCACAGTGCTTTAATTAGCTAACAGACAGCTAAGCACTCTGGGCCCTTGAAACAACACTCTGCAACTAGGTGCTCTTGTGGGCTGAGTGTCTTACACTAGCAGAAACTTCGGAGATTTTCATCTCTGATCTCTCTTGCAAACTTTGCTATCGGTTCTGAATGTAATGTAGCAAAAAAAAAAAAGAAAAAAAAAAAGAGGAAAAAAAACCCTCTCAGACTGTACAGAAGAATAGCTCCTGCCATTTCCCTTTTGTATCCACTGCTGAGGTATTTTGAAAAGAGCAGAAGATAAGTAACCTCATGACTACTACAGATTAACAGGCTCTGAGGTACCAAACGTGGATTGCTGCTGCTGGGAGTATAATGGCTATTGAAATGCACATTTATACAGATATTTCGATGGTGATGCTGCAAAGAGCAGGGTGTATAGAAGGCTACAGACCATAAATGCTGAGGCCATGCAAAATAAGACAAGGAGCAAAATCCCTGTCACCAGGAAGCAGCAGGGCACTGACCAATTCCTGCTGGGTAGGAGACCTTCTGCAACTTCAGATTATGGATCCTCCTCATAAACAAAAGATACACTAAAGCTTGGAAAATTACTGCCATAGGCTTTCCACAGGGGAGGGAACAAGAGTCCATGACCTGCAATACTGAGTGACAAACTGCCATGAGGTATTTGCTGTCCTGTCAGACTCTCTGAGGCAAATCATACACACTGAGGGACTTCTGCCAGGTGATCCAGGGATGCTTTGGAGGGCAAAGCTCCAACAGAGTTTTTGGGTTCTCTTGCAGCCTTTGCTTTATCTTATGGTGTGTTTTGCAGAGCTCATTGAACAGGCATGGCGCTTCACAGAAGAGGTGCTATGGCTTGTCATGATGCAGAGGCATGTTGTGTGGTTGTCCTTGACACATGGGTTACAATGTGCCATGCCATCTTTTTCCAAGGTGTGTAGCAGAAGGCATAGGCAGGGTTTGCTTAAGGCTGGTTAAAGCAAGAATGACTTTTGCCTTCCTTGCTTTAGCACTGGAGTATGAGAGGCTCAAAATCCACTGCATTGGTGTTGCACCTGGACAGTAACACTGTTAGTTCTAATCCATGACGCAAATCGTGAAGCATTCTGCATGAGTAAATTCAGCTTTTCCAATCTCCTCAGTTGTAAGATCACTAGTATTGTTCCCATACTACGGCTGGGGAAATGGATATACGGAGAAGTGCTTTTTCCAGCGTGATCTAGAAGACCAAGGACAGACTTGGGAAAATAACACAGATGTTCTTTCTCCAAGTCTCCTGGTCTAGGAGACTTGTACACATGTAATTTCTCAATAAAGACACAAGTCAGTTCTTTTTGCATTTCCTCATACTGTACAATGTCTATACCCACAGACTCTTAACACCTTCCTAACATTTGCAGTGTTATCCTTCCAGCAACCTTGTGAAGGAAATACTATAGAAACTCCTTTTACACCTAAAGAATAGCAATTTAGGGGCTTAAGGCATATTTCATGCCTTTGGTTTGAACAAATCTGAGATTGTATAGAGAGTTGGTAATAAGTAATGGATGCATAAGTTCTGGAAGAAAGCACTGTAATAACCTGTTTTTTAATATTTAGTTGCAGAATCCTTAATACCTCCTCTGTCAGGGGAGTGGAGGGCAAGCTCTCAACAAAACTTTCAGGTATACAACTCTCTGGGGAGCAGAGTTTGCATGTAGTTGTTAGATCTCAGTTATATCCACACATTTCTCTCCAGCTGCTCCTGTCACTGAGCAGAAAGCTGGAATGTTGATTTCCAGCTCTTATGTACTTTTGATTAACTGATCCCCAAGGAAAAGAAGGATTAAAAACCGCATCTGCAGGTTCCAAAGGATGTGTCCCGGATAGATCTGTTCTTCCCCCTTCCTCCCATCCTGCAGCTTTCCCTTCTCTAAGTACAAGGAGATTTCAGAACAAAGGCGAGTGGTTTCAACTTGTGTGATGGCTCTGTGTTATACTTATCCCATCAGAAAAATGAGTTGTCTACATCTTCTGCGGTGTTTGGTGCTGTTACAGTAGGAGATGTAGGTCATGACTGAGCAGCATTGGCAGAGATGTGTGGCAGTGGCACTGAAATACTAACATGACCTGGAGGTCAGAAGTGAAGAAGCTGGCATATTTTGGTGTGTGACAGATTTTGATACCAAATACCTGTGTCAAAGAGGTATGTCCTTACTCCATTGGAGGCATAAACACTCATGGAAAATTCATTGTGTCAGAGAAGATGGAGTTTCTTCTACAAAAATTCAGTATCAAACAATTAAAGGTTAAAAATAACTCCACAACTGTGGCTATTCCTCTCTCTAAGTAAATGTTTACTTTCTTTATATCTATGTTAGTGGCACTGGCCAAGTCAGCACTCACACGTGGCAGAAATGAATGAGTTACTGCTTTAGCACCCTGGGTCACACAGAGCACATGGACATGATGCAAGAAGCACATAACTTATTTTTACTGGAGGGCAAATGTGGAAATACTCCCCAAGTCTACAAATGGAAGGAGCCAGCCCCATAACTGTTAAGGCCACCAGGCTGTCTTATTAAGGTCAGATCTAGTGTGTCATGTTGAACGTAATTATTCCACTGCTTATAATTTCAGTACATTTGAATCTGAATATAAAATGAGGCAATTTTCTTCCTGGGGATAAGAGAAATGTGTGCCTTTGCAGAACATGAGACACAATCACTCTCAGACAGGCCAGCTTTATTTCTTCCTGATGAGGCTCTGACTCCCCAGGGAATAAGCTGAAAACGGCATTTTCAATAGAGAGGGCAAGATACAAAGAAGAACGTTTTTCTTCTTCTCTCAGGGGTGTTGTGCTTGGATGGTGGCCTGTTGCTAAGTGGCCCTATGGGAATGATTCCCAAAAGGATCATAGTTCTGTGGTCCAGCGATTTCATTCCCTTTAGACTTCTTTCATCTCTTCATTCAAATCCTACTGCTGAGATTGAGCCTGTAAGCTATTAGTTGCCCTCAGCTACCATTCTTCCCATTTTAAAGCAGAGCTGATAGGAACATTAAAAAAACAAGGCTCTTCAGACCTGGCAAATTTTGTCATTAGGTAAGTGCAAAATACTCTTCTTTTTTCCCCTCTTTTCTTTGTGGAGTGAATGGGATTGGTTTCTTTGTTGCCTTGCAGTTTACACTGAAATGTATGCTTGTGCCAAATGCCTATAACACACTGCCAAATGCAAAGAGTAGCATTTTGTATGTTCTTTGTTCAGTCATGAATGCCTTGTGCAAGGTGCAAAGCAAGACTGGCTCAGATGCTACAATAGTCCCAATCATAGAATGTTACTAGCTAATGCTAAAACATGGTAGCACATTTCCTTAGTTCTTCTGCCTCTTGTCTGACGACAGGATGGCTGAGACTGAGCACAATCCTCGCCCTTCAAAACTGACATAAATTTAGAAAGCTACTAGATATAAAATCCTAGTTCTCATGGCCTTGTTCACTTGCAACCTGTGAATAAAATTTAATTTTTCAACATCTGAACCCATATAGGAATTATAACTTTGCCAGTTTGCACACTCAATATTTTTGGGTGTCCTATGATCACCTATGACTGCAGCACAAAATAGATGACAAAGGATTCTGTATGCACTCACAATTAAAACTCTTGTTACCTCTGATCTATTTCATACCTTACAGGGATCCTCCACAGTTGTGGTTTGATTGTTTGTTTTTTTTCCTAAATAGCTTATAGTCCTGAAAAACGTTCTGGGTGACAGCAGTGCTATCAGCAGTGCACCCTTCCTTACAGATTACTCTCAAAGCAAGTGCTGTCTTTTACAACAGCATAGGGCCTGGGGCTCAAGTTATTAAGAAGACAGATGTTCTTGGGGGATGAGAGGAGGTAATAGCTGTGAAAGAACACTGAAGGGAGAGTATTTCCTGCTTCTGCAAGTGGAGGTTATCTTCCTCTGGTGTCATCAGAAGGACATGTATATACTGTCTGCTGGTCCAAGTCCGTAGGTCTTGATGGCCCAGGTTCTTGAATTGTTTGGTGATGTGGGCTATTATCCTTAGAAAATGAGTGTGATCTGTGTCATCACAGCATTGAGGAAGGAGGACCTTACCTGTAAAAAGACGTGGCTGGTGCTAAGAGTCTTTAGTGGGTTTTTTTGAATGAACCCTGACCAACTGTGGTTACCCCAGGCAGTGCTGGATACAACTCTTATGGAGGTTGCACTCCTTTGTTTCTATTTCTCCTTTCAGCTCCTTATAGCAGAGACAGAAAGAGACTTCTTCTCTAGGAAGGAGAAATAAAGGGAGTTATACCCTGCTCCTTCTTGAAAAACATAAGTTTTATAATTGAGTTTGCCTAAACAACAGCAAAGCCTGAATTTGACATCTGCTCCTTATGTTCCTGGCCTGAAACAGCCCTCATCTTTACCTCTAAGCTCCTGTGTTAACTTCAGGGCCACTTCTTCACCTGATCCACTGTGGAGACGGATTCTAACTTAATACTGAGAAATGAAGAGGCTGAAGTGAGGGGACTTGAAATCTGGTCTCAGAGTATAGAGAAACTCCCTCAGCAAAAAGTGCTGGACTGGGATCCTGTGATTTCTGTAAGAATGTGGTGTTGATTTACTGCTAAACACATGAATAAGTAGTGATGGGATTCACTGAGAGCATCAAATCTACCACAGAAGCTTGCTGTGCTTGGCTCAGTCTGTAGCCTCCCAGGAGATCAGTTGGCATTTAATTTTGATCACTGCAGAAAAGTGAGACTGAGCTTGCAACAGTGACTGACTTAGCTGATGTGTGTGAAAATGTTATTGAAATGGGAAAATGTCTCTCCTAATGGATTTTGCTTTGCCATTTAAAAATCCCATGTAAATGATGCACATAGGATTTGGAGTGGGGAGACTATCAGAGATAATAATAAACTATTAATACAAACTAGTCAAGTTTCACTCAGTGGGATTAAGACTCAGTCATGTCTCATTTAGGAGTGTAGTATTAAGCCGTCCTTCAAATATGACAAGGTTTATGTTTTCCCTGAGTTGTTTCCAAATGAGGAGGGAAATCTCAATTAATTTAAATTATTACCTGTTGTCAGTCCTTTGTGCATGGATCTGGGAGTCCATCCTGATGCCATAACCTACTGCAGCAGGGATGCACGTAGGTTTAAAATTGACAAGAAAGTAATAAGTACCAGATAGAGGTGCTGAGCATGGGAAGAGTTGTCTGAGGAAAGGGTACTGAGAGGAGTGGAGAATATGCAGCCCCATTGCCTGGGAGTCATGAATGTAGCCACAGAAAAGGAATATGAAACAGTAGATTATTTTTCCCTCAGGAAAACAGAAGTTTCTCTTTTTTTCTAGCACTGGCTATGTGGAAAAGACCAACCGAACTTCCCTCTAGCCACCTCTGTGCAGAGCAGCTATCAAATTGAATGCCTTTATCTCAGAATTGTGCTTTCTACCTCTTCTCAGGTGATTCTGTCCCTTAGCTTGGCAGATTGCATTGTTACAAGCTCTTTTTTTCATGATACCTCATTAGGTATCCATCACATTAGGTATCCATCTGAGCAGCTGAATCAGGGAGCTCACCTGTAATGTATTTAAAATGTATGGTATGTGTGAGTCCTCAGTGTTTTGCAGCTGGATTCTCTGACTCAGCTTAGCACCATATATTAGGTATATTAGGTATATATATTAGGTATGTTTAGGTACCATTTTGTAGGGGTAAATAGCTCTTTTCCAGAAGATATTGCTACCGAGGAGGCAGTTATTTTTCACTAAGGGAACTTTGCTGCCTGGAACAAGGTATCTTTCCCAGACACAGTTTTGGGTTGTTTCTCTGTATGCATTCCGCAGTAGGTTACTCCCCGGGCACAAGAGAGGTAACACTCACAGATGTGCTGAAAGGACTTGGCAGACAATGGGGGAGCCGAAGAGGGGAAGCAATGACAAAGCCTCAGGAAAAAATGAAAGCCTGACCTTTGCCTTGTGCTCTAAGGCCTAGTGCTGTCCCTACAGCACAGTTAGGATCTATAAGTTCTCAGCATCCTTGCCTCTGAAATAACCCTTTTGAATCCTTCCCCCTGCTTTGCTGATCTTTGCGGGAATACCTGCGTATATTTTGCTTTACAAATTACACTGTCCTTTTTCAACTCTGCTATATATGATCTTCAAATATATGCAGAAAGTTACTTTGTCCTCCTTGGATGCCACTTAATAAAATTCAACATCAACTGCTCAGGCTGCGTGGTGCAATATCTGTATTGTCGTCATTATCCCAAATATTGTGGCTTTTAGAGATTTACTGCATTAGCAGGATGGGATCTGACAATTCTTGTACAAAGAAACAGACTGTCTAAACTCAAGATACCTCCACTCATTAACACTACAGTAAAATCAAACATTTAAGGGATTCTTTTAATCAACTTGCCATCAACATTTGTGATTTCAAATGATTTTGCTGGGATTGTCCTTGCTTAGGATGTCACTTCAACTTACCCAAGACATGTCTGAAATGTCTCTCATGTTAAGAGATGTAGGCTCAAAATGCTGCTTTCCCCACAAGGATATCCTTCATATTGATTTCTCTAGTCCATTGCTGTGATGTTTGTAAGCCCTCCCTTATCTTGGGACTTTGTTGTCACTGTCCTTGTCATGTTCTCCTGAGGGGACCAGGAGGCCATAGTTCCCAGGAGCACATGTGCACACAGAAATTTTGAAAAAAAGAATTTCATCCCTTAAATTTTACCATAAATTTTAGTTTGTGTATGATTTTTTTTCTTTTAAGACAGCAAATTCTGAATTTGTAAAAGAATCTGCCTTTGAAAACTAGTGTTAGCAATTAGTGAGACAAAGCATCTAGGGATTGAGAAGCATATTCATTCATCTAGAAATCTATACAAAACCAGCACAGTTTCAGATGCTGAATTTTTCCAAAAACCAGCCTGTGAATGAATTGTAGATCACTTGAATTAATAAACAGGTTTTCAGAAACAATTTCCAGTGGTGAATTAATTTCAGAAAAAAAAATCTCAGATCAGTGAACAGACACTTCGTAAAGAGTAAATATACTATAAGCTAAACTTCCTTCAAGAAGTTATTTATATTAAAAACTAGCTCAATTCCACTGAGATTTAGCAGTTCACGACTCTGATTCTAGACCCATACACTGATGCTCACGCACACACACACACACTCTCACTCTCTCTCTCTCTCTCTGGACAATTTAACTCTTGCAACATCTTGTTATTAGCCATAATCATTAGTGCCATAGTCATTTTACTGTTCCAGTTCCTCGTCTTTCATCTTTGCTGGCTCTGCTTGTGCACTACAGTGATTCCTCTGTGCCTTGTAGAATTAATTTTAAACATGGAGACTTACGTGCTTCAGTCTTTAGATGGCACCAAAACTGAATGCAGTAATTAGGAAAGCTCTGTGATTTCTATTATTTTGCAGTCACATATAGGCCTGTTTTTTAGAGCTTGTGAGGTTCTGATTTGGAAAGGCTTTCCATGCATTCTACATATGCTATCTGTAGAACTAGATTTTATGTTGATTAAAGGGCATAGTCTAAACAGGAGCAATTGCACCAGCAGCTTTGAACTGCACTGGATGTTGGTAAAAACCATACTGAATTGAACTGCAAGATTTTGACAACAAAATATAATCAAACTCTTGAAATATAGAACTAAATGTCGAGGTTGTCTGATTTTGGTAGTGGTTCTTTCAATTCCTTCCTGCTCAAGTATATGAAGTAATTAAATATTTTCCTTTCATCTCAGGGCCTTATTTTCTTTAAGGAGTTTGTATGTACGAACTTCAATTTGTCTAGGTGGTATTGACTGAAACAAAACAATGCATGAAATTGCATTTCTAAAGAACCAGTGCAAAATGATAAGAAATTAAAATAGACAAAGACATTAAGTGTTCCCCAAGGGCAATAACACTGGTACTTAATGGTAAGAGACGTACAAGAGACAAAAGTAGGAGTTATTTACTATATAAATCCTTACAGACAGACTTCTGCTAATTGGACCTGTGGTGGAGGAAGGTCTGAAATTGTTGCTTTTTTTCAGCCCTAATGCTGGGATGATCACTGTCCACCCAAACTGATCCCTTCTGGTCGTCAGCCGTTCCCATATCCTAGTGCCTCTCACTAAACTGCTTGCTGCTTTAAAAGCAGCTGTTCAAGCACAGTCAGAAGACCAGACTCCTGGAAAGCTGAATGACTCTAAGAAAAATTATCCAGGTTCATTTTTCATGAATTTAAATTGAATTACATACATTAACTCTTATTTATTTACTTATATTGCAGTTCCAAGAACAGCACTTCCATGGCCAATGAGCAAGTAACCCAGAAGATTTGAATTTTAACAAATGTGAACTTTAATGCTAAATACTGAAATCTCAGGCTTGTCTGGTTCTAGAATTGCTCAAACAATGAAAAACTCTGGTGTGTAAGCAAGTTGTATTGTCTATTCACTCTGTCTGGATCAACTAACAGATTGCTCCTTACTGCTGATTTCTGTAAGTGTACCCTCTGCTGACTTCCCCCTTGGCTGTACTGTGGACCTGGATCACTCAATAAGGTCCTGAAAAAGGTGTGGGACAGATGCAAGGAAATTTGCTGTGGCCATGTTATCTAGCAAAGCAAGTATGTGTAACACTGTAAGACTACTAAGAACCCTGGTAGCATAATGAGCGATAAGGGAGTCCCTAAATCCTCCTGGTTTTTAAGTGCAGTGTGGACAGTCCTCTGATGAGGAATGCTCTGGGAAGTGCTTGGGCTCCCAATAGCAGCTCTCTCTCTGCTCAACAAATGACTGTACAGGCTAGGTTACACTTCCCTAGGAGTTAGTATCCCTGATGTATTTTGTAGCTGAAAAAAAGCTTGAAACACCAATTTGCCAGCTCCTCTTGTGGGCCTTGAAGTTTCCTTGGGTCGCTGCTGAGCCCCAGGCAAGTATTGGCCATACTCAGCCCTGATTTCCATGTTTTGCCTTGAAAGGATAGCTCAAGATGATATACCATAAAATCCTTTATTTGGTTGCTGTATTAGCCTGCAAGCTGTGCAATCAAGCAGTGGAACAAGTCTCAAGACAGGCTGTGGCATCACCATCCTTGAAAATTTTCAACACTTCTGGACAAGGTCCCCAGCAACCTGACTTGTTTTTGAAACTGACTTTGAGCTTGTGTGTGACGGTTTTGTGCTTAGTTTTATATGGACTCCTAAAATCCCTTTCAACCTGAATTATTCTAAGCCCTAAAACATAGTCCTAATTCCTTTGTGTTGATTGTTTAGGCTCATTATCTACTTTCATTTTTTTGCTGTCTGGTCTCCCTTAAAAAATGTACTCCCTTAAATATAATATCATCTGTCTTGGGAAAAAAAAAAGAAAGATAGGATCCACAGAAAAACACAGATGACCCAAGTGGAAATTTTAGTCATACCATTACATCAGAGAAGGGCTTTAATTAGTAGGCCTGAAGTCAAGAGAATCAATTCTGCCTGTATCTGTTACAGACACATGAGAGGGATGCTAAGCAGATGGAGACCATCATTTGTTAAAGTGAAAGGTGTCTTTTCTAACCTTGCAAAGATCTGTATTCCAACACTTTGCTTCACTTCTTGAGCAGCTCAGCAGGGCAATAACTGTAAGAGGAAAAAAGAAAGAAAAGGATTCAGAGAAATAGAAGTTGAGGAAGTCAAAAACTATCATACCTAAAATGTGATTTTTAACTTTCACCTTGCTAGTGGCTTCTTTCTCAGGAATTGCACAGATTTACCTTGGCCTGTAAAGAACAACTTCATTCCTTGTGGATTTAGCCAGGAAGAAAGGCACTGTGTCTTGCTCTCTTGTGGACAATCTGGGCACAGGAGGAAGAAGGCAGGGCTACAGATATACTTCCCATTGGAAAGCTTACTCCTTTCCAGTGATGCAATGTGGTCACAAGGGCTGCACAATGTGAGTCTGTATCTGTGCTGCCTCAGAGAAAGCTCCCATTGCAGAGAAGAGAGTGCTGTGGAGTAGGTCTTCACCTGTCCTCACTGTCACCAGCCTCCCTAGAATAGCCTGTCCTCTTTTGAACTGACATGTCAAGGAGACTGACAGGGCCAAGAGCTCCCATGTTCACAGATTCTCATTGCAAGTGGGACCAGCCTGAAGGACAAGCAGGAATTCCCATATCTGGTTTAAAAAATAGAAACTGGGACCATTAGGGAAAAAGTAATTAGGGACAACATGGTAGGATACCAAACCAACTGTCTTGTATTATGAGGTATTTATGATCCTGTGTTTTCTAAATATGCCTTGCTGTTGGATGTCTTGGAGAGCTGGAGAAGTCCCAAAGACACACACAAAAAAAATGGCAATGTGATAAGGAGAAAATGAAGGAGAAAGACAAAAACTGTAAGAAAGAAGGGATCCAATTTTATAAGCACCTAAGGGACTTACGAGATGAAATCTCTGGTAAACTTAAGTCACATGAGGCACTTCTGATAATTTATCCAATCCACCAGGAAAAGCCAAATTATAAAAAGCTTGGTACCAGTTATGCTGGAGGCAAAGCAAAACTTACTCATTAGGTCTCTCACTCCCCTGTATATCCTAATCTGGGTGGTTGATCCCCAGGGAATTTCCCCTTGAACACATCCTTTCTTAACAGTCAGAGAGCAACTAATGTGTGAGAGTGCCTAGAAGGAGTCACTGTTTTTGAGTGACAGCATGTAAACCATACAGTCTCCTGCAGAAAGGCTGTCTGCTGATATTTAAGTTCTCTGATAGAGATTCTGTTTCCCCTGTAGTCTGGCCTCTCCTTGTCTGTTTGTTTTGTTATCATTTGTATGGAGATCATCAGATCCAAGTACATTTGACATATGGAGATAACAGTCAGGAGAGGAAACAACATATGGCAGACAATTCATATCCATCAAGTTCTGTCATAAAACCATTTTTAGCAATAGAAGAAGAGGAGCAGAAAAAGACAGCAGGTTTGAATTTAAAATAAGCAAGCTGCTTTAACCAACAGGAGCTCCTAGGGCTTGCTTTGTTAAATGAGACCACTGGTCCAATGAAGCTAGCACCTGCTGCTGCTTCAACAGTGGGTTAAAATCCTCTGCAGTGCATTGGCCAATTCCTTATTGACCATCATGACCGTTTAATGACTAATCTCAAAGCCTTGAATGAAGCCACCTGGCTGTCTAGCCTGTTGAATCACTGCCTTGGGGTACTTCTGGGCTAATACAGGTGTTCAGCCCACATTTATGAGGAGGAGGGAGGAAGAGAACACCATACTGTGCAGGTGCTAAAGGGTGAGTGGGCCTGGAGACCCCAGCATGTGATGCGTGGCTCTGCTGTCCTCATGTGTCTTGTCTGCTCTGTGCCAACATCATGTAATTGATGGACAGATGAGACAGTCTAAGTTCTTCCTAGGAGGGCATCAGCATTGTCTGTTGGAAAGGTGGGCAGGACTGAATTCAGGCTGGATTCAAATAATCTACAAAGGTGGTTTTGACATGTAGTCCTTGGTCTCAGGAATGTCCTAGGCTTTAGGCTGTTCCTAGGACTGACTGCCTCAGGTAAGGCATGGATGTATACGAGAAACATGGTATGTCATTTCTTTAATTAAAAAAAAAACCAAAAAAACAAAATGGTCATTCATTTGGGCTGAATTAAACTTTTGTCTGGAGAGCAGTATTTTGAGGGGCTGTATCTAGTCCAGACCTGGCTGTACTTGGATTATTTGGATATACTGGGAAGTTTTAAAGGAATGAGGATGCTTTCTGAGATAGAAAAATACTGTATATATCACTAATCTATGTAACTTCATAAGTAATCAATTGAATTTCTTCTGTAAAATCTAGCAGCCATTTTTCTCTAGGGCAAACCTGGCCTTTTATGAAAGAAAGTGGCCTTTTATGTTTACTTGATTTCCTCTTTATAACCCTGTAGAAGAGTACTGCAGGATAGAGATGCTATTTTAAGGATAAGGAAATCTCTGCAAGGGAGTGTTTACATTGCCCAACCTAACAGAGGTCTCACAGGCTCAGGCCCTGATGTGCCAAGGGGAAGGAGCAGCCTCAGGCTCCTTCTCTTGAAAACAAAAGCTGAAAAACGGAGGAGAAATAGCTGCTATGCAGAGATACACTTTCAGGGAGAATCTTCTCCCAGTCTTTTTTCCTCATTGTTTTGCATAAGTTCCAGTGTGGCCAACCTTCTGTCTCTTCTGCCAATTATCTTCTTATCTGTTATCTTCTCTGCTCCAGGAGCACAGTGGTAAAGCTATAATGGTGGAGTTTGCTGGTACCACATCTCTGGAAGTGAGCTTGGGCCTAAGTATATCTCTCACTCCTGTCTGGCTGAGTAGGAAGGATAAAGCCTTTGTCTGGTCTAACAGGACACTGAATCCTAGCCCTGCCCAGAGCCTCAACACAGTGTCAGAATAAGGAGATGCTGTTGAGCGTAGCAATCCTTTACACTTGCCAGCTCAGAGGGTTTAAAATGCAAAATGGCATTTCAGTGTTTAAGAATAGCAAGTAATTTGATGGCTGTAATAGAAAAGCTTCCAATAGAAAAGCAATGTGTTCCAGAGCTGCATAACACTGCTGATAAAATTGCCTTTGGATTCCTTTTCTAATATTCCAGCCTTTCTCTCGCTCAGCAAAACACAATAGCTTGCACTAAGCCTCCCTGGGAGGGCGGCTAACAGCACATTTACTAGACACTTCAAACATTTGATCATATTTCTCCTGAGTATATTTAATATCTGTTAATGTCAGCAGCCCCAGCCTGATCGAAATACCCGCATTGCTGGGAAAAAAAGTTTAATATAAAAGATGACACGGGTAAGCAATCACTTACTGATGTCTTTTGGAAATGGATAGGTGACTACCTAGAATCCCTCTACCCCATTTCTTCTGCCTCCCCATCCCCAGACCTGATCTGTTACCACCCTGCTGCTGTGTGCTCCTCTGAATGCATTAGAGTGGTTATTCTGAGTACGGAGGAGATGCCAGGAATAGTTTCAGGTTTCCTGCCTCATCAAACCAAATTCAATCTGTAAAAAATTAATACACCCAGAAGGAACAGTTAAAAGCATCTCCAATCAATTAATGTTAAAATGGGGGCTAGAAGTCTGATTCGTTAAACGAAACCCAATCCAGCTCAGAGCTCAAGAGGCTACTGAAACGAGAGTACAGCAACGAGTCAAGCTGTAGTGCCTCAGAGGAGGGTAGCAAATAAGGTATAGGTTGAAGCAATAAATGCATCTCTCTCAGCTGCTCACTGCTTCAGGCTCAGGGACCCCCAAAGGCACACCCTGTTTTGGGCAGGCCAAGAGATCTCAGCAGAACAAGTCTTCTTCCAGGACTTCCCACAAGGCACAAGCCATTCGTATCTTCTCTCCTTTCTCCCAGTGCAGCTGGAATGAGAATAAAGGATGCAGCCAACAGCCTTGAGGGATCTGCACACTTACAACTGCCCCGTGTCTACTGTACTGCTCACTCCAGCTGTTCAGAAGACAAGTGGGTACACTATACCCATGAATTTTCCTTAAAAAATTGCAAGTCAAAAATAGATGAAAACTGTTTTTATTCCTTGATATCTGAACCTTGTTGACATTCAGTGTTATTTGTGATAGAAGTTAAGGCTCTCATAGCATCTCTTGACTTCAGGGCTTGGAGCTTCAAGCTGCAGTTTTAAAGGCATGTGAATAAGTTTAAAGAACTGCCAACAAAGAATCTGGTGGTGTAATTAAACATAAATCTCAGTAGTTTACACACAGTGGGTTCAGTCTGCAACTCTTGACTGTCTCTTGTCCAGTGTGCCATTCTTCATAAAGATGAATTCTACTTTTTTTCCCTCAAATGCTGTCTGCTTGTTTCCAAGACGTAGAAAAATTCCAAATCATGCCTGTAGTTACATTTGAATGAAACCTTTTCAAGAATGTCTTCTTGCTACCTGGTGCCTTAAAAATAAATAAAAAACACACAAACAATTAGGTACACAGCCAGCTGAATCCTATTGTCACTACTTTGCCTCTGATTAATGTAGGTCACACTTTTCTTCCTTCCAGCTATTAAGTATTTAGATCCATTTATTCTTTAATCCCTTGTCTTTTTGCTGGTCCTTTGTTGCTGTGTTACATCCTCACAGTCAGGGAGCATTGAACTAAGTGGTAGAAAAATGGGAAGAGGGAGTTAAGTCAGTAATCCAGCTTTGAAATAAAAAATTGGCCTGAGGTGAGTGCTTGAATCTAAAGAGCTTACTGAAGGCAGAAGGGGGAAAAAAAATTGTGGCATGAGAAACTGAGGTAATACAACCTGAGCCGACATTAGTTCTTACCTGGATGGGCTACTTGTGAGAAAGGGTTAATTAAACTGCATTTCCTTGAGTGTTGACTGGGTCACAGCTACGTTCGGAAGTCTATGATAGGATTGTTAGGGCTGTGAGGTAAGAAAGTAGTTCAGCTGGCGCTAAGGCTATGCTGCTTGGTGGGCTGCTGTGTTCAGGGAGGGCCTCATGCAGCCATGAGGAGGACTCAGAGAGGCCCACAGCTGCTGAGATGGGAAGGGTTCATACTGTGCTCCTCACCTCCCCCCGTATTTCTTTGTCCTGGCAGAGGACCATTACACCCAAGAAATACGTTTACTTTGTTCACAAATCTTTGCCTGTGAGATTGAGTGTGTTCTGGGCTTGACCTTTTCTGAAAACTTTATTTCCTTTGGAGATGGGAGGGAAATTTTGTAGATACCAACAACAACTGTGCTCATAGTGAGGAAACATGTCTGCCTATTAACTATCTATCACTTTTTCTATACTCTTCTTTATCTTAAACAGTAGCAGCAACCTCCCCTCTGGTAAAAGTAGAGGAAAGTGGCTCAAGAGAGCTCAGGTAAAGCCAGCTGAGATATTCTTATGTTCTCTAAAAGAAGTTTACACAGAAATACAATTATTGGTCTCCTCTGTCAATACCTGGGCATGCTGACTACATAATGCCCTAGGTTACACCTCTAGTTCTTTGTTGCTTGAAAGCCAAAATCAATTTCCCTATGAAATATTGAAAATAGAATGCCTATTTTAAGGAGACTATTTGGACTCCATGCGTTCTGTGGCGCAACAGATATAAAATGGGTTTTGCTGAAAAGAGAGCTTCATTATTTCATTTATCCAGGTCTGGACAAAAGGAATGATGTTTCTGCAGTCAGATACAGGAGACTGCATGGCTCAGTCATGCCCTACACTAAGATACAATAACACACAGTGTGGTGCAGCTTTAATTTTAATTCAAAATAAATATTTCCATAACCTACAAAATTCCTCTAATACACTTATCTGGGAGAACACAAAGATTAAAGAAATCCTGCTAATTCCTTTATCTTTCAGATACAGGGCTGAAAACAAAGACATCCAAACCTTGAGCCATTTAGAAGAGGAAGAAGCCAAAATCTGTGCCAGAGGTTTGACTGCTGGGTTTACTCATGGCTTCAGGTAAGCTTCTTTCCCTGGGTTGTTTAGCATTTCAGAGGCCCTCTGTGTTCCTCAAGGAGAGCTGTGGATTACAGACATAAGACCTTACGTAGCTTGCAGCCAAGGTAGAGCAGGGGGAGTACAAACAAGATAATCCAGGGTGCCTTCCTATCCAGCTGCCTGCCTCTGACCCTGGCCAGCACTACATGCTTCAGAGGAAGATGTAAGAACCTCACAGCAGGCAGATGCAGGATAATCAATCCTTTCAACCTTGTTCTCAAGCCCCATTAGATCTCATCCTGATCCTGAAATAGTTAGAGGTTGGATTAAGTTTTGAAGAATGGCATTTAATATACTCTAAAAATTGTTGTTATCATTAACTCCCATGACTCTGGAAACTAATGTTATCCATAGACAAATACATTTTCATTTTGAATCACCTTGTGTCCTTGGTCTACTATAGCAATGAGTACATAGGCTTAAACACCTGTTTGCAAAAAGTATTTAATATTTCTTTCTACCTGTGGTGATTTTGCTGTGATTTTTTTTCACTGTCTGCCTCTTTTTCTGATATTATGAGGTAAGGAGTAGGGATAAAGTGAGTATACTCTAAAGATTACACATTCCTTCATCACATTATTGTACAAAAGGTCCCAGGGGATGAATTCTTTCAGCAGCTTAAGCATTGGTTTGGCAGCCTGCTTCCAGCCCATTCAAAAATACAGATAGGTTTGCACCTCTCCCAACACAAACCCTAATCCACATCTTAGTCCAAATTGCTGACCTTGGCTGACTTTTGCCCCAGCTTTCCCAGTCATGGTTAGGATAAACCAGCTCTTATAGGAGAGCTATTTTTGCAGATCATCTATCCTTTGGCAGCTCCTTTCCTATTGGAGTAGTAGTTTTTGTCTCTCTCCTAATGCTAACCCTTTCACTTGTCCTTTTTGTCAGCACAGCCTTACCCAAGACCCTCAAGCATCTTAGAAGTAGAAGAGTTGTGAGTCCAGAATGCATTTGCAGCTTCCATGTTCTTTTTGCCTCCCTTTTTCTCCTCGCACCACTTGCAGCACTCTTATTGTAGTAATTTTTAACCCTAACCCTAGCTAATGGCCTTGTCTTCTGGTCTTTCCCTAGGATGTCTCCTTAATGTCTTGCTTTACCAGGAATTGTGTCCCCATTTAACTTGTGCAGTATCTCTGAGGAAGTTTTTAGAGCTGATGAAGCGATGTGATGTGTAGGATTTCAGCTGGGTTTGCTGTGCTTATGTAGAATTGCTCAAACACTTTTGAGTGATTAATTTTTAGTTAATTTTGTCTATCTGTTATCATTAGTGTACAGATTGAATATACACGGATATATCCACAGTGATGACTTGGACTGTTTCCTTGTGTCACCTGCATTGTATCTTTGTACTGCCTGCAGTGCAGCATCCTCTCCCTAGCCCCAGCTCTTGACCATTTCTCCTCCCTGCTCTGCCTCTGTCCTTTACTCTCCTCCTCCCTATAACATCACAGCCTTTTTCCTTTTTTCAAACTCTGTTCTTCTCTCCTGCCTGGAGCTCCTCACTGAGAGGCCAAGGGACACCTGAGAGACCCACGTGTGTATTTGTGTGTGGTGGGCAAGAAAATGCAGAGAAGGACCTGCCTGTGTGAACTGGCAGAGCCCCGTGCTGTGAGCTGAGGGAGGAAGGCAGGCAGGGGAGGTGTTGCCATGCTGTGAGGCACAGCCTCTCCCATGATGGGACAGGGGCAATTGCTGCTCAGAGCCCTGCCGTGGCATCCTGTGCCAGAGGCACTGGGCACATGTCTGCTAAGGGGACACACTGTGCAGCAATGAGGGCCCTCAGCAGTTTGGGGGTAGAGATATGGGATGGGTGAAAAAAAGCCCCCTGCTTTCTCAGTGAAGAAGAGATTTCCCACCTACATTTAGATTTCCATGCAAGCAATATTTTTCCCTTTTCCAATGTTACATGTCTTTGGTGTTTTGGCACTAGAATTTGATTATTTGGGCCAGTCATTTGGTTGCCTAAGGTCTTCCTGAATGTCATCATAATAATTCTTACTACTCACCCACCTAAAAATTTGTGGCTGGTGTGTTTTTGTTATTTTAGTCCCAACCCTTTCTAGATCATTCAAAAACACAGGCAAATTAAACAGTGTGGGATCCAGAGTGAAGCCTTGAGGCATATGACGTTTGCCAGGGTGAAAATAGGTCATCTGATTCTTCACTTCTTTTCCCTTTGTTAAAGTTTCATCAAAATAATAGTTTACCCTTCTCCACTATGCTGTTTGAATTCCTGTAGTTTCTCTTTTTTGTGATGTTTGCTCAAAAGTGTTCTGACAGTCCGAGTAAGTCATAGCTTTCCTCTGACATAGCCAGAGAATTATGAGAGATTAGCGAAACATTTCTGCCTTCTCTGGCTGTCATTTTAAACACCCTGTTACTGTTTTCTTCCCATTCTTAATGCCATTTTCAAGGAAGAATGGCTAAAATATTTCAACCAAGCATAGCTTGTTAAACTCCAAAAATCTGTTCTGTTACCATGCTGATCACACCAACCCTCAGCACTACCAGGCTTTTAAATGTGGAGTAATTGGAAGAGAATGAGAAAGGGCAGATTTCAAGAGCTTAGGGCTTGATTTTCCAAGCAGTTTGGTGCTCATACTTGCAACCAGAGTTTTGCAGATTCTGTGGGAACTGAACTGTTCTGGAAACCTGACCTAGGGCTGTGCCTTGGCCCCTCTTAACAAGCTGGTGAGTCTTCATGGCACAGTGCAGCTCTGTGCAGGTAACAGCTCAGCTTGTATAGATCCAGTAGACGTTTCAGTCCCAGAAAATGAGCCTTGCTGTAGAGCAAAGCAGCTTCACAGCTATTCCCCTTCCAGTTTGGATGATAATTAGAGTAGAGTTAACTTGATGGCCTCTGCCCTGTGCCTGGTTGCATCAAGAAGACAAGTTTACGCTTTGAAAGTCCGTAAAAGATGATTTGGTGAGTATATAGGCCCATCCCCAATCTCAGACAATGAAGAACCCTCTTTCTGAAACCACTTTTGCAAGGGGTGAATCCAAAACCTATGGAAGCTGCTTCCCTTGTAAGCCAGGAGAGATATTGAGGCAGTGCAGATGCCATTGCCTCAGGTGCTCATCAAAATTCCCCTCTGACCCTCACAGCTTCTCCACTATGAGACCTCTAAGATCAGGCTATTCATCCTACTTGTCCTAGGGAAGTGTGGCTAGTCCAGTGGGACATGTATTTCATTACAGCTGGTTCTTCAGGCTGTGATGACTAACAAAATAGCCCTTGGCTGGCTGCACACATGCATGCCTGGTATTCTGCTACTGCCCGACTCTTCTGACAAGAAATGGATGCTACGTTTGATGACTTAGGCCAGTCAATGAACACAGTTCCTGGAATTAAAAAAAAAAAAAACAAAAAACCCAAACTGAAGAAAAAAATGGAACCAAACAAAAAAACACAACACAAAAATCAAAACACCTGGGAAATGCTGCTCCATATAATCCCAACAGTCTTGTCCTGCTGCTAAAAGGAGCCATGTGGCTGTTATAGACACACAAAGGAAAATGATGTTATTAGAGGCATCAGGCATTTGTTCAGGAGGCTGTGGGATGCAGCCATTCCTTAGGCATTGCAGATGTATTTACAGTATTAAAAGGTCAAACAATCTTTCTATTTCCCTGTTTGCTTCAGAGAGTTTTGTTGAACATTCTCATTATTCGTTGTGGTATTTCTTTGATTTAAGAGGATTTCTCTACATGACTGTAGTTATTAGAATGCAGTCTGTGTGCGGTGAATGTGCTATTACTATAACAAGCTTCTCCTTGTAATAGATATTTATTCTGAGCGCAAAGCTTTTAGTTCAGTTGTGTATGTGGCAGTGAAGACAAGATGGGGCATGTAATTTGGAAAACAAAAAGGGTGAAATGCAAAAAAGGCACAAAATTAGTAGTTCAGAGTAGTGACTTCTGTCTCTGTTTTTGTTACGGCCTCTGTGCCAACTATAAATCTACTTTTCATTAATTATTTTTTTGGGGTTTTTTTTGTTTTATTTTGACAGAAAGAAGCCCTGTACAACAGCATGAAGACCCTGAGGATGAAAGCAAATTATTCTTTTCATACAATTTTCCCATGGGCAGAGGCAGGGCTTTAGGTCCTATTAACCTGTAGATGAATTGCAGAAAGCTTCTGAATCCCTAGACAGGGATTGGAGACCCTTCCTCATCCTCCTCTGGAACTTGCCTGCTGTTCCTTGTCCTTAATACCCTTTCAGTGTGAGAGAGGGGAGAGGGACAGCAGAAAGGGGTTGCTGAAGTGGAAAACAGTTAAACACACCACACATACCCTCTGGTTTAGTGAGAGAAGGTAGAGGTAAGGAGGACTTTCTGTAGGTTTAGGAACAGTAGGAATACTGTAATTATCAGTGAGAGACAATTAAAGATATTATAATGAAGGCAGGGAGTCAAAGGCATTATGTCATGATTTCTACTCTGTGTTTGAAAAGCCACAGCATATGGGCTTGGATAAGGCTGATTACTTCCCAGAAGTAACAAAAGAGTCTACTAAACATTATCTATTAGGACAATGTGTATCTAAGAGTCTTGAGAAGGCTGGCTCAGAAAACATCTGGTTTTAATGAATCTGGGAGTGCTGGCAATATTGCAGATGACTGCAAAGGTCTTAGGTTTTGCCAGTATTTTAAAAGTGTGTAACAGCGGTGGTTATGATAGTTATAAGCTGAACAACCTGAAGTTAATATCTGGCAAAATAGTGCACAGGGAAATATGAGGTTCGGTTTCTATCTAGAAATATAGTTAATATTGGGCAACACAGCTTTCAAGGAGGTAGAACTTGCTAAACAGAACAACTTTCATTTTGTATGTGATTACAAATTCAGTTGTCAACAGTGACTGCAGAGAGATAATGTAATTTTGCGATGTGTTCAGCATGGTCCAGCACAATATTTTGACTTGAGTCAAAAGAGGCAGGGAATGCTGACTGATGGGAGTGAGGTTTTTATGAAATAGTCTGTCTCTGGTGTTATTTCAATTTCTCTATGGGTAATCTTGAAATAAATATAAAATTGCTGCTGATAAAATCTGAGGATGACACACAAACTGAAGGGCTACCCAATAATGATGGGAACAGGGTGGTTACACAGAGAAATAGGATAGGGCAGTCTGCAGTGCCCATTTCACTAAAATGCTTTTTAATGTTGCCAAATGCCAAGTCATTCACCTGAATTGCAGGAAAAAGGAACTGTTCTGATCTGGTCAACTCTTATTTATGGCAGTCCTAACACAGGAATCTTTTTATTTCCTCTTTTTCTTTTTTTCTTTTCTTTTTAATCTTGAAATATCTGTTACTTGAGGGTAAATACATTTGGATCTCATCACTGACTGTTTTGCAAATGTTTTTTTTGCCAGCACAGACTGTTTTTAGCTGGTTGCGTATGTTAGTGTCAGCCTCTTCCAGGTGAGCATGACAGTGTTGTACCAGCAATGAGTGAATCAGAGTCAGTGGGGGTGTAGGTGACTGTTGAGACCTACTCTGTGCTCAGCAAATGTCACTCTGCTACTGATGATACCCTTCTCCTTGCATGTTTTTGCCATCCAGAAAAAGCTGATTAAAGCAGCTCACGTCTTCCCTCAGCTCAGAGCTATACTTGTGACTAAAGATTCATGCACTGGCTGATAAATTACACCTAGTCAAAAGTGCATTTAAAGTTACTTGAAGCACTTTCTTGGACAACTGCCCTTCCCAGTGCAATATTTGGGTATTCTTGTACCATCTGTCCAAAACACAAGCCCAGCTTATTGCAACTGGGTCTTCATTAACAGACTCTCAAGAGTCAACCTTCATACTGTGAGGTTTGAAGGTGGATTAGTATCTCATGCTATCTTGGGCAAAGTAAGGACAGAAAGTCATAGCAGCAGAATTTCTCCAGCTGGTACTCACTTTACAGCACCAAAGACTCATATTTCTATTAAATGAGGTAAAGAAAATAGAAGGGGAGTCTATTTCAGGTTAATTATAAGGAATATCTTGATTTCATCCAGGATCTTGAGTGAAAGTAAAAAATCTTAATGCAGAAGTTGCACATATGAAGACGGATCCATTGATGTTCTATTTTAGTAGGTTTTTTCCTCCTCAAAATCAAACATCACCTACTCTAATGTAAACCCACAAAGTCTTGTAGAATATTTTATGGTTACAGATTTTTTACGTTGTCTGCATATCTCTTTTCACAGATTACTGCACCAGGCACATGTCAGCCAGGGTACAGGGCTCAAGTCCTGACTTGCAGGACAGTCAGCTTCCCTCCATTACTTCAAGGTGCTCTTCTACACGTTCATGAGCTCCCAATGAACACATTAAAAAAGCTCCTGCCACTAAGCTTGTGAGAGTTGATGAGATCACAACCTGGGAAAACAGTTAGCTTTATCAAAATAGGGTCTTGAGTATTGAACCAATTTCTTGAACTTGCTTCTCTTGTCGTTAACCCTGACAGATCAATGGATTTAAATTTCTTTTTCTAAAGAGCTAAGCAGACTTTGATAAAACGCAAGTGTTTCTGTGACCTATTCTCTCTTTCCTTCCAGGAGACTGCTTCGTGGTACCTACCAACTTATAAATATCATAGTGGTTGTTAGAATTTTTTTTCCCTTGTGATAGTCTTATATGGAAAGGAATGGGATACTGTTAATTGCACTAATGCATTTTTCAGATCTTATTTGGTGCATTATATACTGCCTCCTACTACTACTGAATAATCAATTATATAGGTTTGCTGCATTTGGACTCTTTTTAACCACCTGAACCAGCATTGTGAGAAGGACAAAGAAGATCCTTTCTTTGCAGGGAGGCTTTGCTAAGGGGGAAAGACTGCATGGCAGGGATTGTGGCTAAGCCTGGCTCTCCTCCTGCTGCAGTAGAAGTGAAAGCGATGGTATAAAATTAATTTATATAGTGCTAGCCACCAAGGAGTTAGTTCCCTTTCTCTAAAAGTCCCCAGCCTATGGATGTTGTTTCAGGTCTATTTACAGAGGAACTGATGAGCACAACAAGAACCAGAAGGGAAACATGAACCTGCTTCATGTGGTGATGTAGCGAAAAATTAGATCCCTCTGGAGACCGGGACCTGAACTGTGTCCCAAGGTTATGGGGGCTCCTCTTTGTCACTGCCTTCACCAGTCTGTGCAAAAGAAACAGGTACAATTTCCTTTAGCATGAACAATGCTGCAGGGCAGAAGTTTCTCCAGACCTTCATTTCTTCCAGCTGTTTGTATCAGAAGTCAAACAAATTGCATCTGACCATCAGCAAAGAGCCTGGGGGACTTCCCACACTCTGCTCTTTACCTCTGAAGGTGAAGATCTTGTGGATGACTACCTCTGTATTCTCCTTTGGGATAAAACTGCCTGAGCTGCAACTTGGGGCTCTTCTTTATGGACTCCTGGGTTTGGTCTGTCCGATCTCATGACCCCCAGCCAACAGCAGCAGAGAAGGAGTCACTCAGTCATTTCATTTTTTCTGGGGGACTTGTGGGGGTTGGATTGGTGCCATCATCTGTGCTTGGGCAAGGGTATGGAGCAGGGAACAGGAAAGTGCATAGCAGCAGGACATGAGGTTTGGGTGACAGGTACACAAGGAGTAATTTTCAAATCCACTTTGTCCCTTTCTCTGAATCTTGTTTAGGACTCACAATGCCTGTGACCATCTTGCACCACTTCAGCAGCTGACACCCAGGCTGGGCACGTGGTGCATCTGCACCCTGGGGGACTGTGTGTGGAGACTTGGGAGGATGAGAAATAAAGGGCAGGTTTGGCTTGTCCTCACAGTGTTGGCTTTTAGATTGCTTCTCTATGATAGAGAAATCTCAATGTCTGTAAATATTTCTGTCCTCCAAAGAAGGTATTGCCTGTATTGCATTATCTGTGAAAAATCCTTGCCCCAAAACCTTATTTGTGGCTCCATTAACCTAAAGGATTCATCTGAATGCTCCATTTGCCTTTTAAATAAAGAACAAGTGATTGCTGAGGACTCGCATCCCTATGATTTTGTGTTGCTTTCCTCATTATGAGAGGAACATAAGGGTCCCCGATCATTATTTCTGACTCTGTCATTAGCAAAGGTCTGGAAAGCATGTTTTCACTCCATTAGCCTTCAGAAATAAAAAGAATGATTGCATAAGTCAAGAATAATTATTTCAACCAGCTCTTCTCAATGTATTGCTGTGGAAGAGGCTGGGGTCTAAACATGAGCTGACAAATTAATTTATATAATTTGTATTTTCCAGAAAAAACATCATGTTCAGGACTGATTTAGCTATATAAATGGCTTTATTTGTGGTTTTATGTGCTTCTCTGGTCACTTACGACAAACACCAGGAAGCTAGTATTTTTCCTCATGATGTCTGCCAGGACCCCTGCAATTTACCCCTGGAGGAGTGGTAAAACGAAAATTCCTAGATCTGTCATAGTCCTTTTGTTTCTCAGAAGTGTGTGAATACTTGTGTTAACCAGCACTGGCCTCTTTCTCTAAGGATACCCTTCTGTGATGATATTGAAGTTCCTGGTTATATCACTGCATGATAGCATTTGATGCTGGGGGTGGTCCACGCAAAAGGCCCTTTCCATATTCAGAGCGATTTCTTCTTTGCTTCAAGGAAAGAATGGAATGACCCTACCTTTCTTCCTGTTAGAAGACCAAAATACAGCCATTTTTCTTCTGGATACAGTATTAATACTAGCTAGACCTCTGATGAGATCTGGAATTACTTGGTGAGACATGTTTGCCACAAAATACAGCTCAAAGCAGCATGGCCTCTTTCATGGTGTCTTCAAATAAGACGGCATGAGTGCATAGGAGTGGGCAGTGGGGCAGGGCCAGTGAGATGGAGTCTGCCCCACCACAGCACCCTGAGTCAGCTCATCCAACAGCAAAGAAAGGCAATAGACAGTAAGATGATAGGATAATTCAGACTTGGATAGAAAGTACTATAGAAGAAGTATTATTTCTTATTTTGGCTGAAGATGCTTTTGGATGGCTGAAGATAGTAAAGCTAATTACAATGCAGCTGAGAGCTTGCAGTGAAACTGGGTTGAAGGAGACTATTTAGACCCCTTTTCCAACTGAAATAGACTTTTAAACCCTTCCTTTAAAATTACTAATCAGCCAATTGGCATGAAGGAAAGCATCTCCTATAGATCCATGCAGCTCCTTTCACAGCAAGTTTCTCAACAGGAGTTTTCAGTGGAGGTAGGAAAGATCACATTCTCCTTGTCAGTGAAAAGTTGTGAGCTGTTGTATTTGTGGGGGTTTTTTTAGCAGGTGTGCGGTTGCCAAATGAGATGTGGATTGCAGCTTGAAAACATAGGTATTCTGTGCACAGAAGGCATTCAATAAGCGATGAAGGTGACGAGTACTGAAAGGGAAACACAGGCGATATCACAGGTGAATCGTGATATTGTGCCAAAATTTTATGTTAATTGCACACCTTGTTTTCCTCACCTCTGTATGCTAGTTCCTAGGAGAGGAAAGAGTTTAAAAGCTTCACTCCAGCAATCCCACAGAAAGCCTACAGTCATTCACACTCCACTATTAAGCCAAATCATAATCTGAAATACAAAGAAAGATGTCCTTTATCTGACAGTACTGTAAAACAATTATCATCATTCCCTTCTCCTATGGACAATCTTCATGGAAACCTAGCCAGAGCATCTAAGATAGAAGAGTACTCTCACCAGCAGGGTAAAAAGGACAGCATCATTTCTGAGACACAGGAATTAATCTTAGCCTTGAGACTGACCTGAACTTTAAAGGATCTGAGCCCAGGCATGCAAAGAATGATAATTGGTAGATGTCATAGTAGCTCGTAAAAGCAGGCACTGTAGAAGCTGACATGACTATCACATTTGTTGAAGGATTCATGGTAGAGGCAAAGACCTCATCAAAATAGCCCAGAGAAACAATGGGGAATACCCAGGGAGCTGTGAGATAGTCCAAACCTATATGAGATGGGCCCTCATCCCACTCTAGAATTGCATTAGTGGAGGTGTTTTGAAGCATTTGTATGATAAGCACTGGGATCTCCTGATAGACATCAAGGCTACAATTATCGCCAAATAGAGTGGAAGGAAAGGTGAAAGATGAGATAAGGAACATCATGTTAAGGGCTTCTAGAAGGTTACAGTGCACTATTTAGTGGTCTCTTCTGGCCTGGATTACGCATGTTTGTGCAGCACAGAGCAGGCTTTTCCAGCTTCTGGTTTGCTCTGCTCCAAGGAGATGTTTCAAGCTGAGAGATGATATTTTGGTATAGCAGTCCACCCACAAGGCCCAGAATCACTCGGCAATCCTTTGGGCTGTGACACACACCTTCAGGTTCTCATCCTCAGGTTGTAGGACACGTCCCTGTGAGCTTCCGGCAGGGGCAGATTCACATCCTGGGTTGCTGAAACAGCCTTGCTGAAACATGGCTGCATCGTAATTAATAAACACACTAATGAAGTCTTCATTGCATTATTAGGACATTTAGAAATTTACTCTGGGAAACCTTTCAACTCCATTAAATCCACCTTTGTCACAAGATAAAGTGCCATTCATAATAGGCTCATTAACATGCAGACTGCAGTTCAGCCCCATCCATTAACAGCTGGCAGGCAGGAGTTTCCTAAAAGACCCCAAGAAACATTTTCCCTGACCAGGGGCTGGCTTCCTCAGCATGTCTGTTAGTTCTGTGTTGGATGTTTCATGACAGGGAGCTTTTCTATTATCTTCCCTCTGCCATTTAAATCTACTGCCAAGACCAGCTGTAATCATTCAGGGATCTAGAAAAATCTGCCAGGAGTTCCCACCCTGCTGCTGGGGTCTTTTTTTGACTCGAAAGCTGCCATGAGCAGAAGATGCCAGCCCCATGCAATAGCCATGGGCATTTTCCTCCTCTCTCCTGCTTGGCTGACTCATTTAGAGCCCAAGTGTCAACTGCTCTGATTAAATACAACAGAGCCAGGCATGACAATTAACAGTGAATGATAACAATGGCATTTCAGCAGTGGCTAATAGGCTTCCAAACTTAATCTCTCACGCTCTCACAGAGATAAAGAATAGATAATTCTTCCAGAAACAATGATTACACAATAAAGTTTGTATTTGCTCTGTGCTGATGAGCTATGATGCCTGGTTTCACCCAGTGGCACTTTCGAAACCCCAGGGCTGGAGTTGTTGCCAGCTCAGGATTTTACGGATCTCTGTTGTCTTGCAGGTCTGTCTTCTGGAGCAAGGAATTAATGTCTTTGTTCTTTCTTTCTTTCTTTCTAAAAAGCCCAGATCTCCAGCCAACTACTCAAAGGGAAATACAAACTAAGGGAAATTGAAACAGTCCCTAAGTAATCTATCTGTGTTTACAACTTTTGGACAAAACTCACAACTTTGTAGCACGATTTATTGATTTGAGTTCTGAGGATTGTCAGTTCTGGGTCTGGCACATCCACAGCAGGGGATAGAGCTATAAAATTGTCACTGGGCTATGAGGCTCAGCAGAAAAGCTAGACTGGGCTGTAAGAATGACCTTCTAAACACTGAGAGCATTTTTTTTCTGAATTGAATGAAAGCCTGTCAGTGACTGAGGTAAAATAGATGCTTGACATGAAGATTTGAGACTTCAAGATGTCACATTTTAGCAGCATGAATGCCAGGACACTGGGACTTACCAGCCCACTCAAGCACAGATTCAGTGAGTAACTGAGCTTTGATGAAACTTTCTACTGGATAGGATCCATGGGACCAGAGGAGACTAGGTTCAAGAGAGCAAAGCCCCTGCTGAAATTGTAAATGAAACATGGGCAGCCTGCTTTGTTTTAGGACAGTGCCTGCCATGAGAAAACCCTCATTCCCTCAGACCTGTCCATCATCCCATAGTGCAGACACCAGTAAACTGTGGGCAAGGCACAGTGTCACTGGAATCAATGAGTGTCCTACAGCTCTGTATTTCAGGAGTTACCCTTTACTTCTTGAATTCTTACAAAAGAAAAACTGTTTCTTTTTTAATCTCCGTTCAAGTTTTGCCTGTGTTGCTCCTGAGCCACTTAGTTCTCTCAAAGAGGTCGGCTCTCTCAAAGATGTTTCTCATATCCCTTTTGACCAGCCTTAAACACAAGGTCTGGAACAAGAACCATACAATGCTAATGGCACATCCAGTGAGAAAACTCTAGTTTTGGGGACAGGCAGGACAGCTAAGCAAAGTATACACCCCACTGCTAGAACATAATGTGACTTAGTGGACAAACAGCAAGACATTATAGTTAGGTTTTGAGGCTGCTAAATGTGCTAGTCCTTAAACAAACATCTACTGGGACTTTAAGCCTTGATTCTTTTGAAACACCAGGCTTCAGAGGAGAGCTATTTTCTTATAGCACCAGCATTGTGTCTTTAGGCTGCAGAATATTATTAAAAAAAGTCAAAGCAGCGTTCATCCCTGATGTATTAAGCCTCATTCAGTTTGTATTTTTGCATTTTCTTCTGCACAGAATTCCTGCTCCTTTTCACTCTGCCTCTGGTAACCCAGCTATTCACATTTTCTTTGCTTAGGCTTTATGAAATGAACCCAAGAAGAAGATTTTGGTGAAACCAAGAGAATTAGCAATTATCTCCATATTTTTTCAGAGATAATATTATATCTGTGTCTTGAACTATGCTTTGTTGTAGCAGCATGGCACAGTCCTTGAAATCGTGTTTTAGCAGTTTGTTGACCCCTTATCTTTTATAGCAATGTATCCCTACACATCTCCCATGGAGGAAACAAAAAATGTTCATTATAACCATAGTAGGGCTGTCCTGAACCTCTCTTTGAAAATCAAAGTAGTTCAATTACTTTTTTAATACTTCCTTATTACACATTTCTGCATTGCTGGTTGTATCTGGGGTACGTAATGGTCACCAAAATACAGGTCAAGGTTGGTATTTACTTGAGGGTTTTTCCTTACAAAATATTGAAACATTTCAGTAGGCTTTGGCATTGTGCTATTTCCCTTTGAAGGAAATTTTTTTTCTTTCACCTGCATCTAACATCTTCTTACCTTATGTGTGTCATACCATAAGTGGCTTTAACTCATTAAGGTAGCAGAAACCACCTCAGAAATTAGGATCATATCCTGCCAGGCTAATGATTCATATAGTTCACTGTAAGGTTTGCTGAGCAACAAGAATTGGATCAAGGGGCCAGGAAAAGGAGGGGCTAGCTCAGAGGATCAGAAGTGGAGAGGTAAAGAAAGACAAGGGGTTGAGGAAGAAGGCCCCTTCCTTTCAGCATGAACAGCTGTGTTGGCTCAGCTGACCATGTACCAAAACTTGGTTTCATCCATGGTGGAACAAGTTCAGTATCTCCTTCAGGATATATGGTTCATTTGGAAAAGCTATTTGTTTTTCAAGTAGAAAAGCTATTTTTTTAAAAATTTCTGAAATGCTATTGGAGATAAACAGCAGTCCTACCTGCAGACCCCTCTTTCCACTTCCCTTTTGAGAGTCACAGTCTGTTCTTGTTTATAGGTGGCATCTGATCGAGGCTCTGAGGTTTGTGTTTAGGGTCAGCTTAGTACATACAGCTGGACAGACTTTTCTTCATTCTAATTGACCTGCAATTCTTTTTTGTATAACTGGGAAGGCAAAATGCCTCTACCTCAATAAAACTCTGCTTCCTGCACTTGGTCCTCCAAGGTTTAAATTTATCACGTGTACTTTGTTTCTGCCCAGGCTTCTCCTCAACACCCCATGTTGTCTATTACTGTGTATAAAAATGATCTGTGTTGACACAGGACTGAGTGGGCACTTTGTATTATCAGCTTCAGCATTTGCCTGTGTGCTTTATTTCATGCAACAAAAGCGTATTTCACAGCAAGGTGATTTCTTGAAAGGTTTTCCACTCACAATTTGTCTAAAAAGAGATGCTGCTAGAGAAGGCAGAAAAGTGTGTTTCTTCAAGCCATTCAGCAAAGTTACTGACGAAATTGCTCAGGGCTTTGATGCTGCCACTGTGGATCTACGTGCATATTGTATTTGCAGGCCTCCTGGTCCTGTTGGGATGGGGGTGGGAATGGAGAACTACCCCTTGTTTCAGGGTCCTGCAGGCTGGGGCTGTAAGCTGCAGTGTTTCATCTGAGCTGACTGGGACCACCACCAGCCTCTGGCCTGCTCTGCCCTCCCTGCACTCTGCCTACCTGTGCACACTAGCCTAGTTGGTCCTCACCAGCTCATGGTGTCCTGCCCTAAGCAAGGATGTGCTTGCTGTGCACTGTTCTCTCCTCTGCGGCAGTAGACTCTTTCCACTGCTGCTGGCTGAATGGTTTTTAATTATCCTCTTTGGGCTTCTGTGCACCATAATCAACAGTTAATTGCAAACAATCAGACAAATTGGTGTTCTAGGGAAGAAGAGTGACAGAGAGGAGCAAGGACTAAAGCAGGAGCCGACTCTTGTGATGGGCACAGCTAATGGAAAGCAGCTGTTTGGAGTAGAGGGGGCTCAGTGGAAGAGGGGCTGCACGGAAAGCCAAAGCAGCTCTTCTTTCCTCTGTCCCTGAAACATCTTTGCAACTAACTTCTGCCACATCACCTCCCTTGTAAGACAATACAGCTTGGTTTTGCAGGCAGTATTGTTAGATCCCTCTAGTCTGTGGGGAAAACGACTCACTGTAGAATGGCAAATAAGGAGAATTAAAAGTCACAGCACTGAGCTTGATAGAGTTCAAGAAGCATTTGGATGATGCTCTCAGGCACATGGTGTGATTCTCGGGGCTCTCCTATGCAGTGCCAGGAGATGGACTTTGATAAACCTTGTGGGTCCCTTCCAACTCAGGATATTCTATGATTCCATTATGAAGTAGCAGCAATGCTGCTGTTTTTCCTGGGGTTACCCAGATGTTCCCTAGCACCTCAGAGGTGTGCTGTTGGCCTGCAGGTAAGCCCCAGGGAGGTGAAGGCCTTGAAGAGGTGGCACCAGCATGTGGCACAATCCCAGCAGAAGCACAGTCTCTCCAGGAGGATGAACAAGGGCAGGAAAGAGCTCCTGTGCCTAAAGCCCAAGGGGCTGCCATGCTTTGGCTTTTGCCCCACTTATTTACATTTATTTACAGTTTGACACTAACATTAGCAGCGAAAGGGGATTAAGGAGCTCATGTCTGTTCAATTTTTATCATCTTCTGGTTGCCATAACCGTGGGCGGGGCTGGTTATTTCTTTTCAATTAGTGAGGGACCGCTCTCTTTTTCCCCTTGACATCATCACCGCTATTTACACGATGCCCGCTCGGTACCCCTACGGCTCCCGGGGTGACGGAGGTTGTTGATGCCGCTCCCCATCGCTGTCCGTGCGCCCCGCGGTGCCGGCAGGGGGCAGCACTGCCCCGGGCAGCCCCGCCCGCCTCCGCTGCGCATCCCCGGGCATCACCTGCCTGCCCGGGGTCTGAAGGGTCAACTGAGGGAAGGGGGGAAAACAGACAAAGAGAAAAAAAATAATAAAAAATAATAAAAAAGCCCTTTTACAACGCGCCACTATATTAAACTTACAACGCTATAAATCGGCACCGTAAAACTGTAACTCAGGGGGCTGGGTGTTAGGCAAGGCTGAGACGCTGCTGGGGGAACGGCAGCGATATTGACAAACCGCGTCACACACAGGTTTCTGCAATGTACATAAAACTTACTGCTTTGTACCACTATTAGTTTGGTTTTCACAATGTTTTCAGCGACCAAAAAAAAAAAAAAAAAAACCAAAAAAAACCGGCAAGCGATACAAACAAGGAAATCAATTCAGAGAAATAAAAGTTGACGTGAGCTTGCATCCAAGATGTGAGGGATGGTACAGGCTATTTTATTTATTTGTTTGCTGGTTTGAGAAATCTGGGTTAATTTAAAAATATTTTCCTTTCAGTTTCTTTCATTGTTTTGCTTCCTGCAGGTCAGGATGGGCACTGCTAGATAATGAAGGCGTGGTAAAATTGGTTATTTGTGAATGTATTTACAGTCTGATCTTCAGATTTCTACCCCTCAAATGAAAATCAGCTGGTTTGATCCCTACTGCTCTTTTATGTTCAGAGATGATCTCCAGGGGCATATTCTTCTCATTTCTCCCCTCCTCCCACCCCCAGTGGAAAAAAAAATTCTTTTGGTTTGCCCATTTGCTTTGACCTTCAAAGTCTTATCTCCTGTCTTTCTCCTCCTCACTAGAGGAACCCTGACAAGAACTTTTGCAACTGTAAATAGTCATGTCATTATAAAGCAATAACATGGGCTGTAGCTCTCCCTCCCTGGGAGAGGTGAGCAAGGGTGTGCAGCTTGTTAGTCTCTTTTTCTGTGAGAGGAAGGGAGAGCTGCACTTCATTTTGAAGTTTCATGCGACATCACAAATCAGGTCCCCTGGCAAAGAGGGGAAGCAAATGCCAAATATGCTGAAGTGAGTAACTACTCATAGTGAAGAAAATCCTTTAATGCGAGCACGGTGTAGGTAATGCAGTATTTATTTACCGCAGAAAAACTGTAAAGAGCACAGCATTGATTTCTTGGTTTTTATTTTTCAGGTCGGTTTCGTGGGCCTTGGTCTCTTGGGAGGATTTTTTGAGAAGCATCTGAATAGCTGATAGCTGGATGGCTTCACTTCTGACCCCTCGACCTGAGTGAGGTTTGCTGCTCACAGTATTCCTGGAATGACACAGGGGATCCGTCTGGAGTCAGGCCAGGACATTAGATGAAACTGCTTTTGTGGCACTTCTGCATTTGATACATAGAGGACAGATCTCCCCCAGTATCTGTCTGCAGTGTTTGATTCTGTTGACCATGAAACCCTCCCTGCCCCTACTGAGGCGGGGGGTTGCAGCCTGGTGGGAATGGTTCAGTGGGACATACACAATCAGTAGAGATGTGAACATACATCAACTACTGCTAATGCCTGAACGTGGTGTGGTCCCACAAGAACCTATGCTTTTCCCCTTTTTGCTAACCCAATTGAACACAAAGCCATCAGAGTGTGGGAGATATTGCTGCAGCCCAGAGCACTTCAATAGCTCAGGGTGGTTGTGCCGTCCCCTCCTCTCATGTTTTAAGAGAATACATGGTCAAGTTCAAAGTCTCAGTCCTTGAAAGCCCTAGTAGCCTGGATCAAAGTGGCTAAAAAAGTAACCTTATCAACACCATCTGAATCCTATGAGGGTCTTGCCATTTCCTACTGCAGCAAAAGGTGAGATGGGGAAGAGGTTGTTCTCTGATATCCTCCTCCAGTAGTTGTAAGCATTGGCCAGTCTCTCTAAAATATGGGAAAAAAACCCACCTGTGAGGGTTAGTACTTTTCTTACTGAGCTGACCACCATGTAGAGATTCCCTTGCATTTCACATGATCAAGGAATGTTCACTGCCTCTGGAACATAAGTCCCTCCTGACAAGCACAGGGTAGCACAGTGTTCCACCAACAGCATTGTGACTAGCCCTCAGGGGTTTCTACCTTCCCATCCCATACATTGACCTCAAAGTGATGCCAGGACCACATGGTTCTTGGTGCAGTGTATAATCTCTCTCACTCCGTCTTTTCATTCACACACATTCCCCCTACACGTAACGCTTTGTCTCTAATTTTGTGTACACTCAAGCCATACAATTTCTAAAGAAGGTTAAAAATATCAAATTAATTTGGAAGAAAGAGGTGAAAAGAAACATTCTGAGATACTCAGAGGGCTGGTAGGACTAACAAGAGAGGCAGTTTCTGGCTTTCTTTGATACTGAATTTAATTGCAGGCATCTAGGGTTTAAAGACCTTGTGTTATTGATGGGGGCGTGTTAGCAACAGGAGGGATTGACTCTAACATATAAGCTGGAATTTAGCATGTACAGTAGGTTGTCAAGAGCAAAAATAAGAACAAAGGAGACTCTTATTATCTTTTATTATTATCTTTTAATTCCCCCCATTTTCCTTCTGCATGCTCTCTCTCTGTCAGCCTTCTCTCTTTCAATAATTACAATAATCAACTTACAATGATAACAGAAATAATCTCCTGCAAGATAGCTAAACAAACCACATGTTATCTGTACTGAACCGTGCTTACTTACAGTAGGTACATCATTTATGGAAAAGCCAATAAAATTTTAATTAAAAAAGCATGTAGGTTGTCAGTTAAGATGCAAAAAGTGTGTGCAAACACATGCAAAGTGGTCCATAAATTGCTTGGTATTTGATAGAACAGGGAGGAGGGTAAACCCATCCCAAACAGAACAAAACACAACTAAAACCCTCCAGGTTTGAGGAGCTCTATTTATGTTGCTCTATACAGAGCACTAATTGCTTGGGAATTCAAAAGCAGGGGGAGGGAAGAATCCTCCCTTGAGCAACGATCACATCCACCCACCTTCACCAGTGCTGGGAGCAAGTGAGCAAAAGTTAATTAAAGATTTTCCATCTCCCCACTGCAGCACTGGATTGATAGCTCTGGATCCTGAGATAAACTACAGTTCTCCCACACTGTATTGCTAATACGCCTTCAACCTTGCCCTGGAGGCACCACCTCGAGGGATGAGATGTTTGGTTTCCCTGGCGTACTTGAGGCTTGGCCTCTCTGCTAGGAATGAAACCAGGAGGACTGATGAATACCAGTCCATAGGTAGGTGCTTGTCTCAGAGGAGCAGGACTGTAGGGAATTACCCAGTCATGAGTCACCATGGCTTAAGAGGATTCCAGGTCCTCTGTGCTAGTTATTCTAAGCATAGAAAGACTGTTTCACATAAAGGCTATTTGGCATAGAATTCCTGGATAGGTACTGTGAATGTGAAACAGATCTTCAGCTTTCTGAAGCAGAGGATTTGATGGAGCCAATTATGACATATAAAGGAAGTTCTTGACACCACTCAGTGCCCTGAGTTTGCCTTGCTCCCCATAGTTGTTCTCTCTCATGGGTCTGGTGTGAATGCTGGCATGGTCTTTTTATGGCCTTTGTGCTCCTGTGTCAGGTTGGGTATGGTGGCTTCAGCTGTCCCTTTGAAGACAGATGTTCATACCCTTCACCCAGCTTTTCTCTGAGCTCTGTTGCTGCAGGGCATCACTGGGAGGAAATTTGTCAGTGATGAGATGATCAGCATGGATCAACAGCTGTGCTTTGCATTGTTCTCCCTGGGTGAGTGACCAACCACTCCTGGACTATATTCCAACGCAAAAAAGACCTGTTGGATAACAGCGTGATGTGTGAAGACATCCCAAGACAACATCTGAAATTCCTTCCTCTTCGTTCAACCTTCAGCTTCAGCTGTAATAGGCAGATATCGCCTGCACAAGGTGCACAGGACAGCACATTCCCATGGAGGGAAGCAAGGCTGTGAGGTTGAAGGACCTGTTTCCTCAGGGAGCGTATTGCTGTGGTATACCTGCTATTGCAGGACACTGACTTTTGAGGCTACTGTAGATAGATAATGCTTACATATTGCCCTTTACATTTACAGAGATCTATGGGCTCTACCCAATTACAGAACCACAGCAGCCTTGCAAGGCAGGACAGTTAAAACTCACATCCTTTTAGGCTAGAAATTGAGGCAAGTGTATTAAAATGCATGACCAGGGTTAGAGATGTAGGGCCACTGATAAAGACAAGGTTAAAACATCAGACTTACATATTCCCAGACCTGTGCTTAACATGTGTCTCAGCCAAAGAAATTGATGTTAATGATGTACTAACCTCTTTCATCTGAAGATCTCAAAATGTTTTATGTCCTGATTTGCTTTCTCTATGCAGCTCTGTTGAAGGCTGTTGGTCTTTCAATGGGGAAAAGTGCAGGCTGCTCCATGCTGTACATGTATCTGTAGTGCCTCCAGCTCCCTTCAGAGTGCAGGTGGATGGGGTTAGTCACCACACTCACTGGGAAAGGAGCTGGGTGCTTGTACTACAAGAAAGCAGACACTGTTGAGGGAAGGTGTGGGAAGAAGTCTGGGGATGGTTTGAGAGGATTTAGTGTTCATGTGACAAGACAGAGTTGCACCTGGGTTAAGGGTTTTCAGGATGCAAGGGACATCTGGAGATGCTGCAATGGGATCCATGCAGGGAGGGGACACCAGAAAATAAGGCAGATAGATAGGCCCTCTTTGGAGATGGCTGGAGAGAGAAGTTGGTAAAGAAATAAACCAAAGCTCTTCTTTGTCGATTTCCTTCCTAAAGAAAATTTTTGCCATCACAGGTCTGTGCCAGGCAATAATGGAGAGGCAGCTGCAGGCCCTGGCTGGGCTGGCTGAGGCCAGCCCAAGGTCCTGTGGGACAGCCCATATGAGGTTTGTGGGCTGGTGTGCCACACCACGTCGTGACCAGGTTCTGAGTGGGCTGGGCTGACCACCCTGGTACCAGCATGGCTAAGGGTCCTGGGAGACCTGCCAAAAGCAAAGTGGCTTTGACTTCCTTAAATCTCTTTTTTTTGAACTTGAATACTGTGAAGGAGCTAGATCCTTGCAGAGACTGAGTGAGAGGATTAAAAATGACACATGAAGTCTAACAGCTCTGGCTTCACAGAGCCCGGAGGGGAAACTGAGGCATCGTGACTAGCACCCTAATGAGCCACAACCATGGGCCAGAGGGACTTTGTCTCATTAGTGTTTTCTCTGATGATGAAACATAGCACCCTCTGGCATCCAGAAAGTCATGACCATTAGCCACAAGTAGACAATTGTAAACTGCTCAGAACAATCACCCAAAATGAAAATGCAGAGACCTTTAGGGAACTGAAGCAACTGCTGACTGAGAAAGCAGGGAGGAGTATGGTGCTGCCAGATGCCACTGAGAATTTCTGTGGGCTCAATCTGAGTCCCACACATGGGGGTTTGCTTTGTTCCTTTTCAGGGAAACCTCTGCATCCTGCTGTGACCTTCATGCAAAGCTCTTGCATGGGGTCCCTGTATGAAGTGGGGGCATTTTCCCCTGCAGCAGCCAGTGACTGGCAGGTCTGCCTTTTTTTTCCTATCCGTTTTTGATTACAGAACTGCTCTGTTATTCTAGCAGGTCTGAAATTAGATACAGGTGCAAATTAACTAAGTCACAAGTGCATTACATTTGGTAATTTTTCTGTCAAGAGTCATGCTGAAAGGTTGCAGAGAATAATAAGAGCAGCGGAGAGCTACACGGCTGGTCCAGGTGTGCCTGGCTGCTGAGCGTGCCTCCCCGGCACTGGTGTGAGGCACAGGGTCTATTTTCACACCATAAGCTGCAAAGTCACCCCCTTCCCGTTAGCTTCTGCCTCTGATTTTGTCTGCCATCCCTCACGGCTGCCCACAACTGTCTTTTAGTACTCGCTCCTCTGATTGCAGAGAGGCAGTTGTCATGGTTATGTCGCTGTCCTGGGATTTCACAAAGGCAGCGGAGTAATAGCCTGGATCCTCCTTCTCCTCGTCCTCCTCTAGTGGTGTAGGCCCTGTGTATTTTCCAGATGAAGGGAGAAAGTCAGTTAGCTGTCAGCCTGCCCAGCTGTGAGAGGAAGATGAGGGAATCTGGCTCCATCCACCACCAAGCAGATATACAAGGATCCTTCTGCCCCTCCTCAACACAATGGCTGCCTCTCTCTGCAACTGGCAAGAGAGCAGTGGTTGTGGGGGCAGCTTCCAGGCAGTAGAGCTAATCCAACCAGTTGTCATAAAGCAGACGCCTTGTGTGTCTTCCCCATCTCCAAGGAGGTGTGAGTATCTTGTGTAGAGTATGGCATAAATAGCTGAAGTGAGGTGGGTGGCAGAGGACAATAAGACAGTGAGAGAACATGTGAAAGTGCTGTTCTTCTGTGGCTGCTCACAGATGCAGAGCATTCATTTTGTAGAGAGGCCCTTTCTGGCTCCCTGTGACAACTCGCTAGTCACTTCAGTTCCAAAGATGCTGAGATTCAAGCACAGGAACCGAGATGAGTCTCAGTGCCAGCTGCACTCTGTGAGAACTTTCTGTCCTACTGTGCAGTAAAGGCCCAAGGGAGATTATGAGGTGCCTAATCCCGGGAGCTGAGCTCCTTCCTCCAGCTCCTCAGAGGAAGCTGTGCACTTATCTGTCAAATCAAGGTTGCAGTGTGCTGGCAGGTCAGTGTGTGGATAAAACTTGTCCTGCTGCTGTCTCACAGATAAGCAGAAGGCTTCATTCACCAAGCAGTTAATCTGGAGGGCTTTAACTGGCACTAAATCCATAGTATTTATTTAAAGATTAAATTAATGGTTCTATGCAAATTTGCAAATTAGTTAATGACATAATTGCATCAAATGATAATATAGTGCTGCACAAAGCTGGGCAGGAGACCATTTCAGGCCTGGATTTCCACTTGTTATGGCATTCATGCAGCTTCTCACCCAAGTGGAGCCGAGCTCTGCCTGTGCCTGTGGCTGAGACAGGGATTCACCTCCCTCTCCCTTGCCTAAGGGCTGCTGCACTACGAGGCGTATTTCTCATAGACATGCAAGGCATGGGTGAAGATGTCGTCCCTATTTGGCTCCTTATTCTGAGAAATGGGAAATTTGGCTTCAATTTTGGTCACTTTTTCCTAAAAAATCATATGCTTTGTAACTGGAAAAATAGGTCAGGAGTTGCAGACTTGATTTCAGAAAAATTTTCTTGGAATTTTGAAAGGCAAACACATGCTTTCAGAGCACAGTCACTGTGAACTATTCATACTGTGTCCTCTTGGAGTGAGATCTTCCCTTTCCAGTTATGTAGTCAGAGTTGCCTTCCAGGAATATATCAGGATGCAGCCATCCAAACAGCTGCTCTGGGTGAGCCCCAAGAGGAGTTTCGCTAAGGATCCAGTATCTGGCAGCAGCAATTGCCTAGGCAAGAGCCCCAAAAATGAGCCATTAGGTGATGAAGCTTTCTTGTCTGCCTGTGGACTGCAGCCATGGCACTTCCTGAGCCAGAGGAGCAGTGGCAAACTCATGTGTGCCCCATTTGTCTTTTGAAGTAACTTTATCTCCTCCCTTTGCCTTACCTAAAGCCTCCTTATCCCAGGAGATTTCAGTGGATTTATGGAATATTCCTGCTTCTTTCTTGTTGAGGTTAAATTGCTCTCTAAAACATTTTAATTGTAGCACATGTGGGATATGGAAAACTTTTGAGGATTAGAGAACAGTATAGGCGTTAGCCAAGCTTGGATCAACCCATAACTCCACAGCACAAAAGGAATCATAATTCTCTTGTACCTTCTAAACATCAGAATGGTAGCAATCATCTTTCAGGGGTTGAAGAGGTGTGGTTCACAGACACAGGAATAAACAGGAAGTTTGGCAAACAGTCACTGAAATTGGTTAGTCTGTTAAAGCTCCACATGGACTTCCCCGTTAGTGCTCAGCTCTCCCAAGCAGTAAAACTGCAAAGGTTTCTTACCTCACCACCACCTTTACTTGAAAAAATGGTTGTGTATGTCAGGATGAAAGGAAGAAGGGCAAGTGATAGAGAGTGAGAGAGAGAGAGTAAAGGAAACATGGCTAAGGAAATAATAGCTACAACCTTTTCCATAGGGACACCCTGGACTAGCTAATGCCAGGGTCAGTTCTTCTCCCACCTGTAGTTCTGCTTTCTGGATCAGCTTTACAGGCCCCCTGCCCAGTCTCCTGCCCTCTGTTTATTAGCACAGGAACATCTCTGAGCAAACTAACCTTATTCTTTAGCCAATGTCCTGGTACTTGTCTTCAAAGCTTCAGAATTCCTAATCTGTTTTCACTTCTGTCACCGATTCTGCTGTGGCTCCTGGCTAATCACACAAACTGATTTGTAACCTTGTCAGCTCTGTCCATGCTGATAGCCCTCACTTACTCATATCCACTTCTCACAGCCCTGGTCTCCACAACGGAAAGGTTAATCCTCCAAACTCCCCAGTAGTCACACCTCCTCTTGAGAAACACCTTTTCAGGCCATTTTTCACTGAACTATCACAGTGCTGAGAAGAATGTAGAGAGATGCCCTTTTGAGATAATGGCATTAAACCTTAGGTCTGAATTCACTTTACATGATACAGATTTTGTTACCATTCCAACAGAATTTTCTTTTTTATTTCTCTGGAGCATCTCAAGGCATTCTCACTTTGTTGACTTAGAAAGTATTTCAAAAGGGGAAAAAATGGGAAGCTTTTTTGACCTTTCTGACCATTGCTGTCCTCTGAGCGTGGTTTCTCTAGGTAACTAGTCACTAGGACAAACCCATCTCACCAAAAGGTCACTTAAATTGTGTACATCACTTATACCATTCTAAATGATTGTGTTTTACTTAGGGACATCATCTGCTGGAGTAGGAGTTTGGGTCACTTGCCTTTATCACAAACTGACAATCTCAATGGCCTTGTTCCCAAGAAAGAGTGTGTTGGTGCTAAAGTGAATGAATTATAATGGATTGTGACACTGTAATTACACAAATATTTAAACTGCCTCTTTTTCTAGAAAGACAAACATTAACTACCTATCTATTCCCTTTTTATGACAATGGTTTCACAATTTTAATACAACACCAATTAAATAATACTGTTCCTTGGATGCAAGCCAATAATGAACTGGGCATGTGTATGGAAGAGTATTAAAATACCCAAACTGTGCATGTCAAAGATCCCCATAGCACAGCATCTTTTATCTGTCAGGAGCCAAAAATTGGACCTTTCGGAAAAGATATAAGACCTGTGTAAGCAGATAGTGATACTTCCCCACAGCTTCTCCAGCCTTCAGCCTTCTGTGGCTCAGCCTTTCTAGTGCCAGATATGTTTTCCATATATTTGGTAGTTTTAGCAAATTGCAATTAATAGTGCTGTCATTTCAAAAAAACCCCTTAAGACATTTCATAAGGAACTTTATTACTGTTTTGGGGACTCTTATAGCCCCCCTCTTAGCTGTCCAGATTGTCTGATTGACCTCCGTTGCAGAGAACTGTATTTCTTTATGCAGGGCAGGGAAGACAGTGCTGGGATTTGAATCTGCTGCTGTGAGTGGTGTTGATGCTCAGCTGAGCAGGTCACCTCCTTGACAGAGAATTAAAAAAGTCGACCTGGAAATTAGCTATTCATCTTCGCTGTTAAGAGAGTCATGTTCATCTATGCAATGCAAGGAGATCTGGCAGAATCTTTAGAGGTCATGTACAAAGTAAAGCTTGGATTGACTTTTTCTGTTTCTGAAGGTGTTACAGGACAGAAACCAGAGGTCTGGAAGGGATAAAAGCAATGAGTGTATTAAACCTGACCTCTGAAAAGAAAAACCCAGCAAGTGTTCTTCGTAGACATACCCTCCCTTTCTGTTCTCTTGCTTTTGGGAATGTAGCGTGAGCACCAAACGGACAAAGAGAATGACCCATTATCTTGAAAAGCTGAATCTTTGTGTATACGTGACCAAAAGCATTTTGAGAATATGCATTTTCCTTTGAAATGTGGATATATCCCAGAGTAATGGGCCACAGGTCTGCACTGATACAGCAATTTCCATGTTTCCCTTCCTGCTATTTGCCTATGGTCGTGTTCACTTGGATCTTCACAAGGACCAAAGAAAGCTGTCTTTAAAGTCTCTGTAGTTAGTAGTTCTCCCCAGCATCACATATTTAACTCTATACATTAGGAATGTGGGTTGCCCCTTCAAGCAGGATAAAGCTGCTGCATCCTTAATCTCACATTACGCAGATGGGCTGATCAAAATAAAGACACGTGCCCCTCTGTTCCTCCTCTTTCAACTCGTAGCATGAGGGGTCAGGAACAAGGTTAGATCTTGGGGAACTTTAAAAGCCATCATTTTGCTGGAGAGGGCTCTTGAATCTACAAACTCCAGGATTCACACAGGGATTGTGTAATTTCTAAAGTGTTAACTGAAATTTACTACAAATGCAATTTTATGCCAACACATTTTTTGTTGTTGTTGTTACTAAGGCAGCTATTCCATAGTTACTATTTTGGTTCCCATGACGACTGCATTGCTACCCGAGTTGGAGATGATAAAATTGCTATGTTGACAGATTCTGATTGACTGTTGATACCAGTTGGCAGAAGAAAGGAAGCCTTTCCAATAGGTTAATATGTATATTTTCAGGAAGAAAGCAAAAAGGCACAAATTATTTTTTGGTACAGCTACATTTAAGTAGCAGCAGAAATTAAAATTCATGTTAAAAAAACCTGGCAGCCCAGAGACTGCTGGGGAGGGAGGAAAGGAGGAAAGAAGAAGAGGAGGGAGGGAACAGAGGATGAGATGATATCTGAGTTTCCAGGAGCCTCTGTACCTTGTTGCCCATCAAAAAGGTGGCA
The DNA here is from genome assembly GCA_035221455.1 of Xenops minutus. Classification (NCBI taxonomy): domain Eukaryota; kingdom Metazoa; phylum Chordata; class Aves; order Passeriformes; family Furnariidae; genus Xenops; species Xenops minutus. The sequence goes on along the minus strand of JAWWEE010000105.1, from coordinate 39,546,583 downwards.
GAATGAATTGAGCTGAATTGTGGAGAAAACCCCAGCACACTGGAAGATAATCTACTACCACCTTACTGGGAATCTGTTGAACACCAGGCTTTTGTATGCTAAGAAGCCACAGCCAGAATATCAGAGGAATCTGAATATTGGCTGGTAGCCAGAGCAGTGGCTGGAGTAAGAAACTATGGAAATATCAAGATAAAGTAAAGAGATCTTGGGTGGGAGGCTGGAGAGAAGCCACAGGGGGTGGTGACACTTGCCACACGTGTCCTCTTTTTGGCACACTGCCGCTATAGGCCAAGGGTGTCCTCACACTGCTGGTCTCTTGAAGGGATGCAGACACTATGCAAGTGTGTTGAGGCAGTCTTTGTGTCTGGCATCTGAAAAGGGAGCCTTTTGTGCATGGTGGTGAAAAAATCCTGGCAGTTTTTATGTGTGCACAATCGTTCTGGGAGCACTGAGGAGGTTTGCAGCAGGCAGCTGCTGTCCCCAGGTAGCTTGGGAAACTCCTACAGTGGACACCTCTCTCCAGCACTCTCCAAAAAGCTCTCCAGGCACAATTTTGTCACAGAGTTTAGACGCTGAATGTGACTCACTTTACTGTTTAGTAATTTGAGGATTACCTGGATTGTGGCATTTTCCCCTTTTCTCCCTCTCAGGTGTGATTATGAAAATGTACTTATTCCCAGCATCAGAGTAGCCAAACACATGGGAGAGACTTGGGCTCTGAACTGAGCCAAAAGAAAGTAGGCAAAGTGTACTCTGCAAGATGTGACTTGCAGAGGGAACTTGTTTCTCATTTTGTGTTTAAAATTAGCTGGTCTTCACCAGGACCACGATCAGAGATCCTGCCTCTGAGCACTGGCACACACCCAGTGCACTAGCAAATATTTGGGTTATGAAAGAGCCCATGTCCTCACAGGAACACCAGTGATAGGGCTGAGGATAAGGTCCGTATCATCATATTAACAGTCAAAATGGAAAGGGTAGAAAGATGGTGAGGAGAAGGAAAAGGGGAAATGAAGGTGCGAAAAGGTTGTTATCTGCCTGAATAACATCCTCCCAGGTGTACAGTGCCTGGTGCAGCCACGTGTTTGGTTCTTGCCCAGCACTCCTATGTTCTTTAAAAAAGAGTTGGGAAAAGGGTAGTCTTTTTGTGATTGTCCCTCATGCTTCCTCTCTGTGGTAACACTGGCTACTGCTGGTCTGTCACTCAGAAAAGTTGCCTAGCCTTGATCCCAGTGTTTACCAGCATTTGTCAAGAGTTTGGAAATTACTATTCCAACATGCATTCAATGCCTGGCCTCCTTGCTCCTTACAAGGGAGAGTTTTGATTATTGTTCTATTTTCTGGTTTTGGTAAATGCTACAGTGCTTTTGCTGCCTGCCGCTTCCAATCTCTCCCTAACCTCCCTGCAATCTCCTTGGCAGTGACTGTAATTTACTGTGAATTAACCTAGTCACCAGGGAGCTCCTAATGGCCGTTCTACAGGTTCGCAGATTATCTTAAGCAACTGATATTTAGTGCAGAAAGAGGAAAATTTCTAAAAGATTTAATAAATGTCATGAAAAGTCTATTACAGAGCTTGGGTCTTTTTTTTTTATTATTTTTGCTTTTTTTTTCCCCCTCAGTGCTGCTTGGCTTTCCCCGCTTCAGGTAGAGGCCAGCCTAGGCACATAATGAATCCTTGTTGAGAAAGGAAAATGGAGGGCAACAAATGTGCCAGAGCAGAGGAAAGATGCTAGTTCCTCTCTCAAAGTGTGGCAGCACAAAGGGGAAGTATCTGTTGCCTGCTGAGACTCCCCCTGCACAAAGACGTCTTGTTGTTCTTTATCTTGCTCATGTTACTTAACAGCAGGGTTGGTTTGTACAAATCCAGATTAGAGCAGATAAAAAAATGAAGCTCTGAATTATTCAGCAGGGGGAGAAGGATGTGGCTGGGGTTACTGGATAAAGCTATGGCCTCCAATGGAGCTGCCTGTCCCTTGGGTTTTATATCTAAATCTATTTGCTCTGCTTAAGCCTGGTTGTGGAAGAATTAAGACAATGATTTGTTTTATTTGCAAAGAGGTCCCTTTCATAGCAGCTGGTGAACATGGGAGTAAAAAGAATCTCACAAGATCTGCTGCTCCATCCTCGTACCCCAGCAGGGTTGGCTAGAGCTGGGTCTCTCCCAGCAGACACATGCCCATATCAGAAACTCCTCAGGCAAGGGAAGCTGTGCCAACATGTCCCTCTGATGTTTCTCCTTCAGGAGCTTGTGGCCCTGAGCTTCCTGTCAAAGCCTTCTTAAATTCTTTTGGACCTCCCAGGCCTCCCAACCCCTATTTTGGGAACTGCTCTAGTTCAATGTAAACACTTGCTGCTCATCCCTTGGTTTAGTTATGTTGGAGAGTACTTGTTCAGTACATCTTGGAGTTGGGTTCGTCAGGGCAGCAGGAAAGACAGGGCATTTGGACACTGCTTGCCGAAGAAGGGACTCTTTCATCTCTTGTTGTATGTCTCTGCTGGTGCTTTGGAAGGAGAGGCAGCAATGGGGAATACACTGGGAGCTTCTCCTCTTTGTTTTGTTGCTCTTTGCTCCCCACCCAGCCAGTGTGAGATAATTACTGTTGTGGTGCTGGACCACAGCGCTCTCTGCAATAGCTTCACTGCAATAGCTGCACCAGCTCTGATGCTTTCTCTGGGGGCTGCTGCTCTACAAGTCTTCCCATAGAGTAAGCACGACTTCTTCCATCTCCACACTAGTTAGACGACGTGGTGATTGTAGGTGCCCTGGTCTCCTGGAGAAGCCCTTCCTAGAGTTGGGAACATCATCTACAAGCCCCATATGGTCACAGCAGACAAAGCTTTCTACTGTTTTCTTCACTGCTGCTATTTTATGTGGAGTGGCTTGGACTGGCTGGATTGCTTCTACTATAACTACACACATCTATGGAGGAACAGAAATCCAGAGACAACAGAGACCTTGCTGGCATGGTGTAATTACATCATAAGTTTCTCTTGCTCATAAAGTTGACTTAAGAAATTCCTGCTCTCTCGCCACATTTTGCAGACCCCTCAGTTGTCCTCACACGCTGATTGTCGGGATGTGTTCTCTGCTTTGGTAAGATCGACATTAGCTTCTCCAGCCCTTTTCTGGAAGGCTTATTTTTCACCTCTGTTTTTTGTTTGTTGCTGAACACACCACACTGTGCAACTCCCCCTACAACAGCAATTGAGTCTGTTCTGCTCCCTTTCAGATGAAAGGACATTCCGTGCTTTCATGCTTCTTCAAATGCTAAATGCTGGGCTGGCACCCCTGTTCAGAAATGCTGCACCAGGGGAAGAAAAGGAGAATTCTCATGGTCCATCCCTCAGCTGTGCTTGCCTCTGCTTGTGCATAAACCTTATTGCCCATCTCAGGCTAGCACCTTATCCAAACTCCCCAGCCACAGAATGACTGACCTAGCAGAGACCTGACCAAGAAACCTGACTGTGGAAATTTGAAGCTTTTTGGCAAGCAACCATAATGCTCATGCAACTTAGGATATACTCTTAGGGGCATGATTAAACATTACTTTTAGACTCATTCATTGCTTTTGGACTGTCAATGCTCCCTTTAAATGGAAGGATCAGTCCCACCTTCTGACATGCAGTGCTCTTACACTGTGACTATTTCCCTCCAGGGGCAGCTGCCCTTCCTTTCTCAGCACAGTGATGGAGTCCTGTACCGAGGTTTGCTGAAGTCCCTTTAGGATCAGAGACATTTACAATGCCTGAAACTCTTGTTATTACAGGAGCACCCACAGCAAACCCTGGTATTCCTCACACTTTCTCCAGTTCAAAGTTTACTGTACGGCCTCCAAGCTCCTGTGCAAGGAAACTGTGCTCTCAGCACCGACATCCATCTCCTTTTTGACATTGGAAGTCAGGCCAGGGTTTAATGGGTTGAAACACAACTCCTGCTCTCCAGCCTCAGCTCTTCAGAGCCTGTTAGAACCCTCAATCCACACATTGGAAAAGCATTGGCTTTCGCTGCCTTTTTTTTCCCTCATCAGACACAAATTAATGACCTTCAAGCAGTGCAGTGATACTGCCTTGAGCCCTCTGTTCAGCTGAGCCACTTTGCTCTCAGCTGCTGACTGCATCGGGTACAAACATTTTCAAATTTCCTGGGGGGTATCGTGTTTGCCAGGAGCCGGGCTCTGAGCTCTCCCTCTGCACCCCTGCTGAATTACACCTGTGATTATTAGTAACAACTTGCAGTCCTCTTGCTCCTTGCAAACAGGAGCTTGAGCCCCCGCCATTTAACAGGGGCATTGGGATATGTGAAAAGTTGAAATGTCAGCACATCACAGCACCCATTAATCATAAAGCTGCTCTAAAATTAAAAAAAAAAAAAAAAAAAAAAAAAAAAAGGAAGGAATTATCGGAAATATCAAGGAGCCAAGGAGCCAATTTAATTGAGGCAAAGACATGCATGGCGGCTGCTTTTTAACTTTACCTACGTCTCAATTAGACAGGGTTGGAGTTCTCTTTGTTTCTGCTTTTGAGAAGTCTAAAACTCTGCAGGTTTGATCAATGGCAAGGGACAGAGAGGAAATGAGCAGGAGACGAAAGGGCTGAGTTTCCCTAGAAGCTGTCATAGTAATTTATGGCCCTGGCTGATAAAACTTTTAACTAGTCAAATATGAGCTGGGAAATAATGAAAGCAAAGTGAGCCTTGGAGGAGCAATGCCAAACAGATAAGTCTTCTGGGAAGCACAACCTCGTATGAACAGCTTCTTGCCTGGGAGTCTGAGAAAACCTATTCTTGACTTATGCCCATCCCTTGGCTTGCACTGGACAGGTCTTGCTCTGGAATAGTCTAGTGCTGTGATTTATTTTTGGTCAGTTCTGCTTCAACTAGTGACAGCAATCTCTCTGCTCAGGATATGTTGGCCAAGGTGGCTGAAGGCTGATGTGACTAGTCTCATCAAGAGAAAGTTATAGGAAGAAGACCAGCACATGGCCTCCCTCGGGGCTCTGCTTCTGACCTGTCCCACAAAGTAAGCAGAATAAATATGTGTCAGTATCTCACTATGGGAAATGGCTGCTGTAAGAAATGGCACTGGTGTTTCAGTGTGCCTGTGTTTGCAGGGAACAGACAATCTGCCCTTTGAATCCATGCTCAACAAAAGAGTCAGCAAGACCTGGACGAACTGTACAGCTCGTGATATCTAATCCCTGGCAAATGTCACAGCATTTCTCCCTAGGAGAGAGTCCCAGCATCCTGGACCAATTCTAACCCACTCAGTTAATTTAGCCATTTTCACATTTTCTGGAAAAAGTGCAATGCTTGAATAGATGCTGAACTGTGTCTGACCTCTCTCTCTGAAGAAAATTCTGTGGTGGTGAGGAGCAATGGATGTTTGCAGAGTGAGAAGATGACCAGTTGGACACCAGGAAGCCGCTTGCTGTATGGGGAGCCTGAAGTCAATTCCCAATTTGTTTTAAAGCAGAAATCCATGACGAGAGTGAGTTAATGGGATCTCCCCATCTGTTACCCACACCACTGACATTCACATGGTCCTGTCTGTCACCCCAAATGCTGGGTCACGTAATTACAGAACTCCGTGGTGAGAAGACATTAGTGCAAAGTGCAATGAATTTGCCTTTTGAACACCTTTTTAATATACCAGAGGCTTTAGAAAAAGCCTCTTTTTTGGCTGGAGGCTGCCTCCTGCAAACTTTGTGACATTTCCCCCTACTGGGTTGGCAAACCCCCTTCTGCCTTCTTTTCTCTTTCAACATCCCAGAAACCTGTACCTGACATTTTCATGATGCTCCAAGGGAGAAGCAGTCAGGTGAAAGCTGATTCCTCCTTGCCCACATACTGGTTTACCCAGCAGCTTCAGCCAGAGCAAAGGCACAAGGGTCAGAGAGGTTGTCTCTCCTCCAGTCCTCAAAGAACCTCTGTGGGGGACTTGGGACATGCCAGCATTCAACCACTGACTTGGTGCAGGTTTCAGGGTTTTATTCAGCACAATTTATTCAAGCTAGAAAATTTCTCTGGAGCTCAGGGTGGATACAAGGGATGGGACACTGCTACTCTCCTCTTTCCATGCCAATTTCTTTGGAGGATGAATGCACAGAGTGACTTGGGGAACCTTTGTGGTTCTTTGTTATAAAGCAAAAACACCTCCTAGCTGTGCTGGCCCAACCGTCAGCAGTTAGAGGAGAGGATGCATAGGCACCCTGACAGAAAAAGATGGGCTTTGTGAAGGCTGACAGTTCCTAGCCTTGCTGCCTGTGACATTTGTCAGGGGTTAAAAAAGTAAACTATTCTGTTTCTCACAGTTCTGTCCATCTTCCAACGTGTTCTCTTTTCAGCTGGAAAAACACTGGCCTCCCTCACCAAATTATCCAACGTTTGAGCCAACATTTGATCCAACACAGTTAATACATAAATCCTAGCATGACTGGCAGCTACAGATGGGTGAACCAAGAAATTGCTTGACATTTGCTTACACTGTGTATGAAACTGGTTATCTTGTACAGGAAGGATGACTCTAAATTATCAGTATTCCACTGGATCTCGGTGGAATTGAAACAAATTTGAAAAGCTTTGCCAAAACTCAGGGATATCCTTAAGCATATATATATATTTATACACACACATATATATTGTGCCACTGAAGGTGTTACGTGCATGGTGTCTATTTCTCTCACAAGCCTAGACCCACATTAATTCACCCATGTGAATCCTCACTGAGCATGCACATGCCTGAAAGCTATTCACAGCCATGAGTTGGTAGAGCATTATTTCTCAAATGCACCTATCAAGTTCGTGTCTCCCTTCCTGCCCTCTTACATCCCTCTCTCTTCTTGACTATGGGATTTCTCCTTCATCCCCTCTTCCCAGGTTGCTTGCTCGAAGCCTTGGGCCAATGCTGTTCTGTGCTGTAGATGAGCACTTTGGACCTGATTCTCATTTACACTACAACAGATTTTACAGCACCATGGCAGTGGAAAGAAACCATGAGATGAATATAGATCACTCCAATTTAAAGCTCCTTTCTATTGTATAAGGAAGCAACATGAAAACAGAAATTGGGTCCCCTATTTTTAAAGCCTGACGACAGGTGCCTATAAAACTAGGTGAGATACTTTCATTGCCTGGGCATGGAAAATTACATCCTTCCCTGCATTCCTCTTGGTTGTGCTGTGGGCCAAGTAAGGAGCAATACATCCCAGAAGAGATCTCTGAATGGTGAATTGCAGGGCAAGCCTGGATGTTACCTACCTGTCAGAGGATGGGATCCATGTGTAGCAGGATGTTAGTGGGCTCAGTCCTGACAAGAAAAGCAGACTCAGTAGCCATGATTTACACCTGATGTCCACCAGCTGTTTCACATGGGCAAAGATAGGCCAAGCCAGGGAAACAGCTGATTCACTACCACAACTCATCACATCTTGGGTTTTCTGCTCACCCCCATCATCACTTCCCATCTCTGCTGACTACCACACATCATGTGATGCCAGCAGCCACGGCTGCACAGAAGTGAGGCATCTCCATCGAGCATCCCACTTACTGGCAGCAATCTCCAGGGACCAACGCACTGATGCTTTGCAGTGTGGTGGTGAAGAGAGTGGAGTTGGCTCTACTCCATGGGACAGGCTCCTTCCACTTCGCCTTACTGTCCTTTCTCTTCCTTTGAAATAGGGCTTCTGCTGTCCATGCTTGTTCAGTGGCCTTTGCTGACTGTCCTCTGGCTTTTATCAACCCAAGCACCAAAGCAAACCTGGGAAAGCTGCACGGCAGCTGGGGCAGTCTGACTACTTCCCTGAAGGAATCTGAAAGTCAGCTCACAAGTATTGCTTCCCTATTGGGGGAATGAAGATTTATTTTTTTCCTCATGTCTTTGGTAGTGGGAAGCTCAGATTGGGAGGCTGTTGCCCCTCAGTGGAGGGTTTAGGGCAACATGCAGGAGAAGAGGTCTCATTAATCTCAGTCATTTAGCACTTTCCCAGCAGTTGGTTTGGGTCTCTGTACACGGGGTTGACTCAGGGACTGGAGGGCAATTCATGCAGCCCATAAGCAGAGAGAGCTGATAGAGAATGTGACAGGTGGACAGAAATGCAGAGGACAGAAAAATGCTAGCCCAAACAAAGCCTATAATCTCTGTTCTAAAAATGAGTGCCACCTTGAATAAGGAGCAGGGAGACATAATTTAAACCATTCACTGACTTGTAGAGTCTGCACTTAAGGGAAGAAAACCCAAGATTCTATGCAGAGAACACTGTCAAACCTCTCCAGTATGCAGGAATGTGATGAAGCAAGGCAAAGAAGAGCTGGAAATGTGATAGGAGGTCAACTATTGTGGCAATGCCATGATATTTCTAGATGGCTTGCTTTTACCTGCAATACTGAACTCCACCCTGGAAATCTGTCCACAAAAGATGTAGAAGTAAAAGGAACTGGAAATGGCAATCAGGCAGAACACACTTGGGAAGTGGTGGAAAATACAGGATCTTTTTATCAAACAGAGGAGATAAATAACAAGGACATGGTAGACCAGAGTAAAACAACAGATGGGTTAGACAAGGTGTACTGGAAATTCCTAATTTCTTTTCTTCTCTGAGATTATTCATTACATTGAAAAACTGCACATAGAAAGCTAGAAAATTATTTTTGTGTAATACATAGCTACAGGACTGTGGAACTCCTTGCTATAAAAAATTAATGTGTCCAAAAAACAGAATAGGAACAAAACAAAAAAAATTATGCATGAATATGGATTATGAAAATAACCTTAATTTTATAAGATGAACTCTCAATTTCCATGATTCATGGCAGAAACCAGTTTCTATGAGATGGGTGGTGGAGGAAGTTTCCCAAAGGGATACATGCTTTTACAAATTTATTTTGCAGAGTTTTCTTCGCTGTCCTCTGGAAGTCTCAATGAGAATGTGACCACAGAACCAATTCAGATTCCTACTCATCCCCATGTTTCAAGTCAGAGTCCCAGGTATGCGGGCCCATGAGCTCCAGAGCCCATGGAGACAGGTTCAGAGAATGAATATTGTCTTTCCCTTCCTCACTTCCCCCCTCCCTTATCCCTCTCTGACACAGGATTCTGCACACACTGGCTGTGCAAGCAGAAGGTGTCTCCCAGTCATGATGATGACTAGACAGGTGCAATCACTTTGGTAACTCTAAGCTCATCCCACTACCATGAACAAGGTAGTTACACATCACCTAGGACATGACTGGAGGGCAGCACAAAGCAGGACTTGGCCTGGGTAGTGTAACATTTATTCCACAGGCTCTGAGCTTGTGCAGCCCTTGTGGGGGCTACTGTAGGGGAATGTGGTGCCCTTTCTGTTATGCTGAGGCTGTCAAGAATGCACTGGAGCGATGTAGCCAAGTTTATTGGAAAATCATTGGAGGAAATCAGCTTGCAGGTCATCTTTAAAGGCAGATGAGCCTTATTCCCCTTCTCCCTCTTCTACTGTTGGAAGTGGAAACCTGCAATGCCGGGGGCTTGGGGCAAGGGTCCGTTTCCCAGTCCTGCTTCTGACTCACAAGCAAACCTGTCCTCCTGTCCTCCCCACAGGCTCCCTGTCTGTGGAGCAGAGATATTTACTTACCAGTGAGCACAGTTCTCCACATGAAAAAAGCCACTGATCTGAGGTGCTCATGCCCCTGATTCTGGGAGGGCAGGCAGGTGGCAGCTGGCCAGTAAACTTGCAGTGACCCTTTGAAATGGCCCAGTCCAGCAGCCTGACTGGCTGCAGGCTGAAGTCTTCACAGCTCTTGACTGGAGGTTAGGGGAGCTGAATTGCCATAAAAGCCAGGACCAGTGTCCAGTGCAGTGCCCCAAAAACCTCTGCAGTGTGCTCTGGGAATAGCTGCGTGGGCAGACCTGCCAAGTCCCCTGCAAAGCCATAGATGTTGCAGAAGTTTGAGCCCGGGTCCACATCCATGGCCAGGGTCTGACTTCCCAGTCCTGAGCTGGGGAGGGACTCCCTTGGCCAGAAGCAGTGGCTGTGGCTCTCCTCTCCTCCTGCAGCAGCCTAGCATCATTGCCCAGAGTTGCTCCTGATGTCCCCTCTATCAGTGCCAAGGGAGTGAGTGGGAGTACTGGGGAGCTGCCCTCATCTGAGACACTAAGGCGAGTGGCAAGTGGGCTTGTAGTGCATTGTGCCTGACCTGACCAGGGTTACTGTGGAGCTGTGGGCGGTTGTTATTCCATCACCTTTGCAGCTCCAGCTCGGTGGCTCATTAGCAGGTAGGATATATTAGTAACTGTCAAACAATTGGAGAGCTGCCTTGTTGGGTGAATGGATGAAAACATTTTAACTCCCACAAAAGAGGGAGAGGCAGTGATTAGCTGGTGGGATGACTATGAAATGTCAGAGGTACAGACAGTAAGCACAACTGTTCATTATTATATTAACAGCTTTAATTTTCTGCCTTTAAACACCAGTTTCCTGTCAGTGCAATTAGATTGTGTGTGTGTGTTTAATTTAGATCAATATACTGCTGTGTCTGGAGTTTTCCTCACACATCCTCTGCGAGGCAAGAAGCAGACCAGCCAGCAGAAGCATCTTTTCTTACTGTCCTTGAGGTGAAAGACAGTTTGTGAAGATGGTATTTAGGTGATGCATGGCCCCATGGTAGGTGAGTATAACCTGCAGTGATTTATGAAATTCCTGCAGAAGGGAATAGGGAAGGGATGACGGCATAGGAAGATCTTGAAGAGGCAACCCGTACAAACAGCACACAGTAATATTTTTAGTGAATTATCTTATAGAACACTGAAAATAGAGGGAGGAAGAGGGGGAGGGAAACAGAGTCTCAGGCCAGGAATGACTAAAGGCCTGATTCTGATCGTGGTGACACCACTCTGGAGTTGCTCAGATGATGTTAATCCTGCCTTGATGCCTGTAAAAGTGAGATCAGGATTTGGACTGGATCCTTAGTGCCAAAGGACAGCACATTTAGGAATGGAATTTCCCTGGTTTCTCTTGTTCAAGCAAGTAACAACATATTGACCTACTAGGCAAGAAGAAGGAAAGCCCAAGAGAGCACAGGTCTTCCTGCACTGATTTCCACCTGGATTTGCCAATGTCAATTGGATTTTCAATTTCAATTGGATCTTGTGCCAAGTTCCTACATCTCTCTCATGTTCATCCTGTCTGTTCTGCAAACACAAGGGTGCCCTTTCTGCTCACCAGGCCAGGATGACACGCAGTTTTTACTAATGTTTGAACCTTGGTTAGTGCTTATTACAGAGCAACACTGAAACAGACTCCTGTATACTTTCCCCATTTCAGCTTTTGTCCAGGATTTCTGCACCTCATTGCTCTGTACATTACATAGGGTATTTTGCTCCTGCATGGGCTAATACAGTATGACTCAAGGAGCTTTATTTTGAGTAGCTAATCATATTCTTTTGCTTTATTGCTCTTTATAGCACTGATCTCTGCAAGATCGTCCCTCATCCCACAGATGCTCCTGGATCATTGAGTTTTCTCTGTGAACTAAAATGTTTTACATTGGTTTCTCATTTACTTTAGTCCAGACTCCAGAAGCTCTGCTGTTCCATCCTCGTGTTCTGGACAGGGAGGAAGCTTTCTGCTATGGGGGGACTCTGACCTCCAAACTCTCTTTCCAAACTTTCTCTGTCCCTGTCCTGGAAAGAGTGATGAATCTCCTAGCATAAGTTGTTTTCCCCTCCTTGAAATGAGGCTTCCAGGCATGAGGAGATAGTGACCTGTCAGTCATGCATCTCCAAGAAATCCAGCATGAGAATAACTGAACAAGGAAAGGAACCCCAGACCTCAGGGGGTGGGAGCAGGTGATTCACTAACCTTGACAGGAAACATGAGCAACCCTGCTGCAGCACCATCTGCAGCACATACCATATATCAAGGGGATGCCAGAAAGACTTTGCCTGCCATGGTGATGTGCAGAAATGGCAATGCTGGGGTTGGCACTCACCCAGCAACTCCAGGCAAGTATGGCAAGGAATACAAACAGGAGCCCCAGTACTTCAGCCTGGGTATCAGACTCTGGATTTTAGGCTTAAGATGAAAGCCTGGGGTCCCTAGAAATGTAATAACCATCATGCATTACGCAACACAGGAACTGTCATGTTAGATTAAACAAATGCTTCATCTAGCTCAGAGCTAGACTCCCTGGCAGTGGTCAGCAGCACAAATACGGCCTGCAGAAATGGCCAAAACAAAGCCTTGGGCCAGGATCCAGAGCTGGGCAGGGATCTGGTTTTCAGTTTCTGAATATTTGGTCGATATTCTGATGTCATATATCATCTAAAAAGCTCTTCCTTATTCCCATCTCTAGAATCTACCACCCCTCCTCCTCCATTTCCCTGAGGTATCAGCAATTATAAGAAAATACCAGAACCTGAAGGCTGCATCAGAAAGAAAGCCAAGTGGCTGATGACACTTTCTGTTCGAGGAATGGTGTTTGGTCCCAGCTTTTGCCTGATACATGGCAGAGCTGACTTTCCTTACTATCCAGTTTAGGGAAATTTAGAGGCAGGATTTAATCTCTGATCTCTTCTTCCTATAACACACAAGACTACAGGTCAAAAAGTCTCCCTGGATTTCTTGGCATCCCTTCTACTCTGTCCTGAAGCTCTGGCTGAACAGTAATTCCTACAAGGAGCTGCTCTCAGCACTTCTTTGTGGTGGGCTCCACCTTCCCATTTCAAAGTTAACAAAGTATTTGAGCCTGTACATGTGTTAACTTCCCATCCGGAGCATAACCTTTTCTGCTTTCCAGGCTGAAGCATAAACATTACAAATGAAATCTCCAATGGGTAAAGAACGAACAATCACTTTCTTAATTTTTTTTTAAAAGCACTTTAGGGCTTTTATCAGCAAAGCATTGTGTCCATTAAGAAACAAATTAAGTCATTCTGCAGGCAAGCTAAGTGCTGTTTCCATGCCAGAATTAATACTGCCTCTTTCCACCAGGAATGTTTAAGGGTCCCTCCCCCATGCCCTGGGATTACAGTTACTGTTAGTTCATAGAGGGAGGATTAATCAGTGGAGCTCCTTTGCAGAGCTCCTGAAATAGAAATCACAAATCAGGGAGACTGGGAAGGAGCCTGGAAAGTGACAAATGTGAAATTATGTTGCACTTTGTTTGGCGTCTATATAGGGAAGATGACTGCAGTGACTTAGAGGTGCTCACCTGATGTAGGGTGCATCCAGTTCCTTTGGAAGGAGACCTGGAGTTTGGGGGAGGGAAAAGCAATGTAGGGAGGGTGGAAGAATGGCTGCGAACTTCAGTACCGAAACAAGGAATTTTCAGACTAGACAGGGTGTCTAGTCTCCGTATGTTTGAGGAGATAGATAGAGGCAATAACTGAAACCTGATTGATGCTGGTGCGAGACCAGAAGCTATAACTTCCTGTCTTTTTGGACTTTCTTCACAGAATGCCCCAAATGAAACTCTTCTAGATTCCTATTCCTCAAATCCATAGAAGCTGATTCTCAGCCTGTCCCACCATGTGCAAGACTACAGTGTGAAATTATCTGCCTTGTTAGTATTATCTGTCTACACTTGAACACATTTAAATTTGTCAGAAGGCTTTTGGTATTTCATTCCTGGACCATCCCTTGGTGATGTTGCAGTTGTCTGGATGTAATACAGGTGTGCAGAGAAGGAAAAATGAATGCAGTTAATTTTCATGTAAACAGTACCATTATAAGTCCCTTTATACCAGTTAAAGTGTGACTGTGGAGGAGGAGGGAATACTACTTTAATTACATTGGCTTTGAAGCTAATATAGTTAAGTCAGTATGAAAAATTATGCACAGACTGTCCCTAAGGGTCTAAATTGAAACAATTTCTATTGAAGAAAAAGTGTAATAGAGAAAATCATTGACAAAATGTTGCAAAAGGATAAACCTTCTCACAGCTTCACACTCAGTACATTTTGCCCTGCTAAAACTGCTGTAGGTGACCATCTTGTGGAGCTGACCAACTGCGATAACTTAATTGAAGGAAAGACAGTTTGACAGCTTATCTTGGAACTTTATTTTGCTTCCCCTTGGGTATTATTTAGAGCAGGATGAGGTGATAGCTTGACCACAAAAAGAAAAGGTACACTACTATGAAGATGTCTGAGGTTGCTAATTGGGACTCATGACACTGTCAAAAAAGTCAAACAATGCTGCCTGTGGTCTTTACCTGACCCTATGTTGGGCCCCAGCATTTGCCCCATTAGAGCATCAGAGGAGTTTTGCATTACCTGTTGGGTTTCCCCCCAAACTTCGTAGAATCATAGAGTGGTTTGGGTTGGAAGGGACCTTAAAGATCACCTAGTTCCAAATCCCCAGCAGGGAATCTTCCACTAGGCCAGGTTGCTCAAAGCCCCATCCAACCTGGCCCTGAACACTGCCAGGGATGGAACACCTGCATCTTGTCTGGGCAGCATGTTCCAGTGCCTCACCAACTTAAGAACCTCTCTCAGAAAATCAGATCACGAAAATTTTCTGGAATTATTCTTAGTCCTTGTGTTTTTTTTCCAATGCAAAGTAGGGGGAAAAAAATGGTGGGAATTACCCTCAATTTGCAACAGTCTCAACTGCTTATGTCACCAGATGTATTAATATAATCCTCTTGTCTGGTGCAAGAAGGTATGTTTGAAACATCTCCCTTCTCTCAGGGATGGTTTAGGCACAGAGCCAAAACACCTCAAGGTATGTGCTGATAGCCAGGCACAATTCCATCCTGGGTCTAAGTGCAGGAGAGAGTAGATGCTCTTCTGCCTAGCTTTGACTGTCAAGAGACTGGAGGTTTCCTGATGTGCTCTGCCACCTGCACAACCCACATCTGTCCATGCTAGGTCAACATGGAAGTCTGCAGCAGTCCCTCTCATCTCCCTTTGCCTGCAAATGACAGTGGAATCTAGCTAGCAATATCCAGCTTTGCATGGGAAAAGATGGCCTGCCTCTTTCTTCTTCCCCGTACCTCCCTAATTTACAGCAGATGCTGAATCACGAGCACATGCCATCCCCGATACAGACTCTCTTGCGCAAAGCTCGTGACATAAATACCGAAGTTTTATTATTTTCCTTGCACTGATTCTCTTTTAGCTGAGTTTGTTGTTTTTGGGGTTTTTTTTAAACTCTGCACATTAAGGCCAGTACCTTCTGCTTATTGCTCCAGGGAGACCTGAGTGCACCATGCCTCAGAGCTGACTTGCTTTTGACCATTTTCTCCTTGCTGCAAGGGATTCTCTTCTGCCAGGCGAGCTTCAAAAAACACTTCCCCCATCTCTGAAGCAGTCAAATATGGGGACAGGAGGGGAGGGCTTTTAGCCTGTATGTGAAGATATTAATCAGGGGGTTGGTCCCCTGCTGCCAGGCTCACATGACTGTCCTCTTATACTTCTTTTCAATCTGTTAGACAGCTGTCATCCAACTCAGACCCCAAATATTCATCTTACTGCTGAGGTGTCATCCTCAAAACAGCCTGTTGTGCTGATATGGGCATAACATAGGGAAAATAGCCCCACATTGACATCAGACACCAAACTCTCCCACTCCAGCAAGCCAGCATCAGTGTTTGACCTTTGAAGATTTGTTGCCTTTCTTCTTTGCAGCTGGGGACTTGAAGAAAGGGGTGAGAAGTGAAAAGGAGGGCAGAAGAGTGGTGCTAGAGCTCAGCTTAGCCAGCTGCTCTCTGGAGCTGCTTTTATTTAGGAGCCCTCAAGTATGGTTTTCACTACTTCCTGCCCTCTCTGGTGCTGGAATGTCCACCTGCCCTTGTAAATAGCTGGAGGAACATTAAACATTTTAATTTTTTTATTTGTGTGTGTGTGCTGTTTAAGAATAGGGAAAAAAAATCTTGATTGTTGTTCACTTCTTAAGAGGGTATAGGGGAAGGGCTCCTGTGGAAATCAAATATGGAAAATATGAATTTCCATATGGGAATCTGAGCTCAATCTCCTCAGACAAGAGGTGGCTTGTATGGTGCTTAGAAAAACACAGCCCTATTGAAGAACATGGACAATGTGTGTCCCGATGGCTGACACTGCCTGGAGATGACTAGCCATAGGGCATATTGACATCATACAGCAGCAAGACCAGTCTGGGCACTGTCCAGCTCTTTCCAAAGCACTCTCCAAACCTTAGCACAGAACTGCAGTCTCCAAACCAGCGTGATCATTGTTAAAATTCAGTTGCAGGTGAAGGCTTAGTAGCACTTCCCGTTTCTGGCTCTGCTTACTGAAGTTTTTGTTACCTCTTCTTCCTCCTCCATCCCTTCCCTATGTTTCTCTTTGCAACACTGTGGGGAGCTGCTGTGAGTGAAGAGCTTTTGAAAGCTCCTGGATGTTGCAATTCTTACCTGCCTAAGGAGAGAGGAAAATCCCAAGAGGGAAATATTTCCGAGGCCATGGGAAACAGCATCTCCTTGTTGGCTCCCCACATTCAGCAGTGAAGCATACCTGGGAGCACAAGCTATGTTTATTACCCACTCTATGCACCATCTTGGAGATTTATTCATGCCACAGCAAAAAGTGGGGTCAGGCCCAAGAGAATGAGAGCTGTGATCTATGGATGCATGCCCAGCTTGTTCTCAACAACTTTGAGCAGAGACTTGAAAGGCAGAGACATGTGAGGGTCTAAAGCAGCCACCCTCTGGAGCAACTGACTTCAGTTTGGCTGACCCTGCAGGGAGTTTAGGGAATCTGCTGTCCAAATGTGCCAGAACAAAGGACCTGAATTGGCTTGACCCTTGATTAGAGTGGAGTGGTTGTTGTAAAAAGACTATTTTAATTTTTATAATGCTATAAATGTACATGATACGATGCTATTTAAAAATGTGGTGGAAGTTTCACAGGATTTGAAGCAAAGATTTCCAGGAACAGACCCCTGTTATACAAATGTTAATCCTCAAAGTCCAAAGCAAGTATGGCATGGGTTATGCTTGACGGCTTCCTAGGAGGGAAGGTTAAGCTTCCTAAGTAATATCGGTGATTTTCAAGGGAGCATTTGTTTGAAGATCAGCTGTACTTTCAATTACAGTTGGAAAGATGCAACATAGCAGCTGCAGGCTTGTGAAAGCAGTGTAGGCAAATACACTGTTAAGCAAGGTTTGTAGACCCGAGTTCTGGCTTGGTGGTCCAGTGGTGGCCCCACTGGAGGTGTGAGTAGCCCAACAGTCTTAGACAGCCTTGGCTAAATAAAGAGACCTCATCAGCTCATTTTGCTGCTATACTGCTTGTTCATGTTTCAAGATCACAGAAGATTATGTTAAATAAGATGATTCCCTGGTACTAAAACTTACTCTATCTCACTAATGGTGTTTTACCTTAATGAAGATTGGTCATTTGTTCCTCTTGATTTTCTTTTGATTTGCAGCCTTGCTCTAGTTTATGATGTTGCTTTGCCTCTGGCTACTTAATTTATGCAATTCTGTCTTAAGAAAGACTTTGTCAAAAGTTCTGTAGGAATCCAATAGCCTGTAGCAACCAATTCTCCATTGCTTTTTTATCCAAAGAAGTTTAATCAACCAATGAAACATGATTTTCCTGTGTTGAAAATTTGCTTGTTAGACCTTAATGTATCTCAATCAGTGACACTGTAACTATGTTTTAAATTTTCTTTACAAAATTTGTTCATAAAAGCAAGATGTATTGATTTGTATGGGATGAGTAACCCTAGTGTTTCTGAAAATGGTAGACTTGGTGTTTGCTATCTTTCAGGTAACTAATTTTATTGAGAGATTATGTATTTTCCTTCAAAATTTCTTTCTTAGGTGCCTTCAGAATTCTTTAACCTGGACCATCAGAGACTGGTGATTTACAGCTCCTTAATGTAGCACATTTATTCTAGTGTGGGTTTTTTTGACACATCAATTCCTGACACTGTCTCATCTTTACCTGCAGGTTGTTAGCTCACATATAATTAAGCTTGTCCAGCATTTCCCATCGTAAGATCTTATTTTTTGTTATGTAAGACCTTTTCTGGGCAGAAATTTTTCATGGTTACTCAGTCTTCCTTTTTGGGATGCATGTATTTGTGACTGTTTCATCCAAAATGATGTAACAGTTTTCAAGAATGAAGCGAGAAAAAAATTATGCCATTGTCTACCTTAAAAAATAAAAGTGACCTTTTTCTTTAAATGATCTGTATCCAGTATCCTGTGGATATAGGACTTGAAATTGAGCACTTGGGTAGTCTCTGAGTCAGGAATGTGCCCTTTGTCTTTTTATGAACCTGCCCCAAATCTGGCTTCCAAAAACTGCAATTTGTGCATGTCTTACGGGAATTACTTGGATAGTAGGAGCAATGTTCCCTCAAGAGTCCCTCTGTCCTGAGCACATTTGATGCCCCAGGCTATGCAGAATTTGCTCTACAAGATCTGTAGCCATGTGGAACCAGCTTTCAGTGGCTCCTGGGGCAGAAGATTTGCACATGAACCTGGTGAGGCTTGGAGCTTCACCAGGGAGCGAGAGAAGGAAACCAGGCTGGAATCTGGAGAAGGGTGAAAGACTGAGACATGATGAGCAAAGAGACTGGGCCTGGAAAGTGGTCTGAGTGAGGGAAGTGGAGTCAGGGAAACTGACTGAGACAGTCTGGGACTGAGACTGTGGACACTGAGAGCTTGTCTAGGTGACGGTGTGATCTCCCCCTCCTGGCCAACAGCATGGCATTTGATTGGCACTCATTTACAGCCAGTGACACTCAGAGGGAGCATTTCAGCTGACCTATATTAAGTCCCTGCTTAGGATGAATCATGCCCCAGGACTGCTGTGTTTCACGACACTCTGCCTTGATGACAAAAGGCTCATCAGATGATTAGCTCAGATGGACACCTCTGTGTTTGATCAGATGGGGCCTGGGCTCACAGCCTGTAGGAGGGATGTCAGCTGCTGAACCCCCTGGGTGATTTAAACTTTTGGAGGCTCATGAGAACCGGGAATCTGCCTGTATTGCAGAGTCCTGAGCCTGCACTAGCATGCAAACCCTCTGCAGGACATCTCTTCATGTCACAGTCCAAGCCCTGCAGCCCCTGGTGACTCCTTGATCCTTCTGTTCATCCCCTCCCCTGCAGCTGACCGGGGCTGGCTGAGTGAGGCCCTTTTAGGAGGCCAGTCCTCAGTGACTGAGGCTGGATGGGGATATAATGGTGGGCTCTTGCAGAGACACTGGCAACCCTTGGATGTGGGTTGAAGAGAACATAGGGGAGCTGGGACTACTGCAACAGGATGTCTTGAAAGCACTGGTGGAAAGGGGTAGCAAGACTTGGTGTTGTGTCTGAGGAGGGGACCTGTGATGGAACACCAACAAGGGAAGGGAGCATGGCTAGGACCACAGGGAGCAAAAAAGCAGAAAGGGGCACAGGGGATGAGGAACCCAACCGTGGGGGCAGCAGAGCGAACACCAAGGAGAAAGGAAATACTGAAATGCTATTTATTAAGTTAGCGTGCCTACCTTCTGCAGCGAATGAAACAGGGCCCTGAAGGGAAAACACTGTGTAGCCGCGTAGTTAATGCATAAGGGAGCAAACTAATGGTTGCCTGAAGATCCCTGCCTTTCCCTAATTTTTCAGTTTTTGACTTTGTACTGTCATTTTAATAAGTTTTGTTATGTGTCAGTTGTACATACTCTGCTATAATGTTTCTGGAATGAGTGATGTGCATCCTCGTTTTCACCCTGTTGCATTGCACAATGTTTCTCTGTTTAATGCTTGATTCAAAAAACAGCTTAGCCCTCCAGCCCTTTTCTGTTTTCCCACCAGCAGGTATGAGCTTGAAGGAAAATCCAGACCTCTGACCCTGCTGCCTAGAGGTAGGAACATTGCCCACTGAATTTCACTGTCATTTAATGCCTTATCCTGGATGCAAATGCTCACGTGGTTTACAGCGCAAACATTAGAGCAATAAAACACAAGCAAATCAAAGACATATTTCTGTTTTTGTATTACCAGTTGTGTTTAATGCAGTGCACTTAAAATGCCTCTAGAATACATTAGAGTGGTTTTGATGGTAAATTGAACTGCCAAACTATTGCCTGCCTCACTGGGATCCCTTCTCATCTTCACATCCATATACTCCTTGTCTCACTTTACCACTAAAGGGAGAAGGGTGAAATGTGCCACCAGTGTAGCAAAAGCAAAGCCTGAGGAGTTTGGAATCATTCCTGGGTTGTTCAATATCACCCAGGAGACGAGGCTCACGCCTGTGCAATGAACATCGCCAGGTTAACACAGAAGGACTGACACTGACCTACTATTTTCTTCTCTGGCAGATCTCTCTGAATCACACGCCACAGAAGTTCATCTGGTGATTTGAGAATTAGCTGCCCTGATACCAAGCATGTCTGGCCAGAAATGGAGATAAGAGACTGTCAATATCTACTCTTCCCTTCATGCACATGGGAAGCCTGGGATGAATGTTTTAGATTCATATAACTGTTGCCCAGGAGCCACCATTTTGAGGGAAGAGCCAAGGCTAGGGCTTAAGCTTCAGTCCAGCTTTTGCTGGAAATAAGCCTGCCCCGTAAATACCACAGACCAATTAAAGTATCACACTGCAATTCATTAAAAATATTCCATGAAAGAAACATTCTTTAAAACATGGAAAAATCCCCTTTGGGAACTTGGAACACAAAAAACACGCTTGAAACTGAATTTCCATTGTTCATCAGAGAGAAATGCCAAGGAAGAAGCAAACAGCAGAAAGTGAAAAGCAAACTGAATTCTGAAAAGCTTTGCAAGGATGAGTTTTTGAGGTATCCTCAATAAATCAGAGCAAGCAACGTTTAGCATGCCAGCATCCATTCAGGTTAATTAGACTAAAGTCCTGCACCAACAACTGGATGAATAGCTGAAAATCACAACAGATGAGGGAGTGGTACCCACTAAGTCACAGGAGAAAAATACAAATAGGGATGAGATGGGGCTGGTAGGATTTGCATCTTCAGAGAAAAGAAGGACAATGTCTGCATGCACTGGTCACTTGATTGCAGAGGAAATGTTCCTGACCTACATGGCACTCCTAGGAGTCCCAAAGACTAACCTTTCAGGTGCTACTGAACACTTTTTTTTTCTGTATTATTAGCAGGTGGATTACAAATTGCAAAGGAGAACTGTTCTACCTGGTTTAAAAAATATCTGTGACTGTCAGAGAGGACCTGTCCATGGTAATGCAGAGAGAATGGTGAAATGCAGTGCATCTTTGAGTTTCAGAGAAAGCTAAGCTGTGGCAGAACTGGATATCAGATCTCAAGCATAGAGACTTTGCCAGGCTGCCCAGAGATTTGAGATGGCAGGTTGGATGAACCACAAAAGAGGGATATGTCACATGGAAGTCACTTAACCTAAGGATCTTCAAAAACACCTGTATTATGGCTAGCAATGAGGAAAGGAATAAAATTTAAAGACAGTGTCCTCTTACAGTAAACAGAGTTTTAATCATCATGGAAGTGAGGCAGACAAAAGGACTGGATAGCTCAAGGAAATGGTCTGAACTGAGTCAAGCTCAGCAGTGACTAAAAGCTTCTACTGCTTATGGCAGTTCAGGGGATATTTGAGATGAGCTGATAGATATCAGACCACAGGCATCAACATCTTTGTAGCACCACCTAATTGGCTCCCATGTTGGCAGTCTCAGCAGTGCTGCCATGGTTTAAAGGAGTTGTGGGGAGTAAATCCACTGCTCTGGGTGGAGAACAACCCGGGGTGCTCTGGCAGAACAGGGGCTGGAGGCGTAGGCAAGCCTGTCATGCCAGTGGCTTTATTTTTATTGCTCTGAGGAGAAATAAAAGCTCCCAGCAATTCCAGCCGTCAACCCAATCCTGCTGCAAGAACCAAGATCTTTCCAATAAAGAAAGCCAACAGCAAGGCAGGAATTTGTAGCCCTGTTCCTCTAATTGCAGGGCTCTTCCCCAGTCCCATTAATTTCCTGTGAAACTGAGAAGTTTAGTCAGCATTAAATCTGGGAAAGTTGCCTTCCACTGGGGCTCTCTGTTATGCAGCAGACAGGCTTACATTTTTGCTGTGACAAATATTTTATTGACATTGATACAATATATACATTGCAAAAGAGCATTCAGGATAAAGTATTTCTCTATTTCAGTGGGGAGACACGTTCCGTATACAGATGGCTGGAGTAAATCTGGCCTCACAATTAAAATCTGTTTAGAGTTTGTAGCAAAGTGACTGATGGATTGGGCTCAGTGCTCCATCAATCCCCCCTCCCCATGCCTCTCTGTAGAACAACATTGATGGCAGGTCATAAATAGCCATTTGTACAAAGTGCAGGAACTCTTTAAGTATCATTTTATAGCTAGTATATATATTCCAACTGGCTGGCAAAATGCAAAGTGCTTGGGGTCTTTAAGTAGCAAGGGCAGTAGACCGTGGGTGGCAAGTAATACCTTTCTCTTTGTACCATGGATGCTTTGTAATATAGGAATGGGGATATTGTTAATATTCTGTTAAATTCCTTGTTTGCTGCATGCACAAATTCAGGCCCTTTTCTAAAGAGAAAAGGGCACTAAACAGGGTTTCCTGGCCATATTGAAGCCTAATTATATGTTTTTTAAATCTCCTCAACACTTCAGATTAGTTCGGGTTTTCACTTTGCTTTTTGCCCTATGCTATTGCATACTTTTAGTGGACACCACTAAACAGCCACTTTGTTCTTCTTCACAAGTTGTCTCAAGGCTGGGGAAAAATTAGACTATTGGCAGGCTCTACCAATTACGAATTATATCAGTGGTGCTTAACACCATGCTGGAAGGGGCCAGTTGCTCATCAAACAATGTTGAAACTAAAAGCAGTATAGAACTGTAAAATAGTAAGGTAAAAGTGCAGCAGTAACAGCAGCCACATGCCATGGGCAGGGAGGGCTAGCAGAGGCATGGAGCAGAATACTGATGCAGCCCCTTGTCTCACCAAGCAGAGGAGCATCTTGAGGAGCCCCGAGCAGGGAGAGGTGGCCTGGGTACCTCCCTTGCTGCAGTAGTGTGTCCCCACAGGTGCCTCTCTAATCTTAGACAAGGAGGCATCTTTGCATTGCCCCTGCATTGCAGAAAGTTCAAGCACATGACCACAGGCTACAGCCCAGCCAGAAGTGGGTGCTAGCAGTCTATGTGCCTCTCCTGGTGGGACATGAGCCAGGCTCCTGAGCTGCCCATCTTCTGCCCTGCAGTACAGAGACCATGCAGAGTCTCCTCAGCTGCTAGAGAGAAGCCTGCAACAGAGGAGGTTGAGCCCTGAGGAAACGTCTCCTTTCAGGGTTTACTATGTAGAAGCAATGTTCACATTTCTAGGAAATGCCATGGCTCTCACCTGAGATGTAAAGCCAGGAGTAAACATCCTGGTGATCAGATTCTGAATCATAAGAAGAGCTTTTCAAAGGCACCTATGAAGGAAGAGAGCGTATTGGGCTGTGGGTACCAGCAGGTCATGTTGCCAGCATGGTAGAGGAAGGAGAGCTTCAGAAGGAGGTTGAGTTTCAGGTCCCATGGCTTTATTGAGGCAATGATGTTCTGTAGAACACTAACTGCCTGGTGCTTCCACGTGGAAACTTATGGGTTCAGCTCACAAGCTCAGTGTTTCCAGGCACATTGTCCCTGAATTCGCCTCTAAAGCCAAGTGTGACTTTTACAGCTTCCCCATAGGGTAACCACTGTGGGGTCAGAGGTGAGAGAAAACTCTAGGGACATTATGCATCTGAAGATTTCCAGCATTTTAGAAAGCAGTGGTGATGGTCTAACCCCTTATAGTTAAGAGATTACAAAACACTAGTGTAAATTACAAGGAGGGGGAGATGTCCTTTTCCTGGAGGATAAAGAGTCCTGCCATTTATTAATTTTCTGTAAGAATGAATAATATTTTCTTTGAGGCACAGAGAACAATTCTCCTCCTTGACCTGTTATGACCTGACAACAGCAGCAAACATCAACTGAGGAATAAATAAGGAATTATTTATTTGTTCTTGGCTCAATTAATTCCTGGCTTTGAAACTCAATGCAGAAGACAGGCTATTTTCACATGTCCATTGTAGTAAAATGGTTTCAGGCTGAGCCATTTTTGGCAGTACCTCATGCCTGAGAATTAGGAGGGAACCACTATATTTGGAAATAGATAGAATCCTGTTATGGCACTGCAAAATACATTCCCCTTACAGCAGGATGCAGTAGACTCCAACAGTCAAAAGCCTAGGAAACCCGATGCCAGGAAAACCCATCTGCTTTTCTAGAATGCCAGTCCAAGGCATAATCATGGTTAATGTTAAAAACATATCTGCAGAAAAACATGGAAACTGAGCTTCAGACTCTTTCACTTAATAATTTTAGCCAAGCTCAACTGCTCAGAAACACCCTGAAATCTGTCTACAACAAATGCATCTCTTGAAATATGAATATTTTTATTTTAAAAAGATCACTCTTTCTGTTGTTAGATGAACAATTCAAACATGGGTCTGAATGAACACTTCCTTACATACTTTGTTACAGAGAAGGCTGCAGAGATGACACACGTGTTTGTAAATGTCTGCCAGCAAATACTTCTCTTGCATGGAAGAGGATGGGGAGCAGAGGGCTCCAGGGCTCTGGTGATGGGTTTCAGTTTTAGGTGCTCTTGCAGCAAGCACATGCATTTACTGCTGTTCCGTGATGTGAGAAGGAAAAACAGCTTGCTGTGCTGGTTTCTCATCCTACCAGAGTCAGCTTCATTCTAATAAAATGAAGTAGTGGGGTAAAAAGGAAGCAGGTCATGAAGGGACCAAATGTGAGGAAGTTTGAGCACAGACTGGGAAGCCTTCCAAGCAAAGTACACATATATAGAATGCTGCACATACATCTACTGCTTTGGTTAACAGAGAGAAAGCAGTTAGTCGGATGCTGGTCGCCTTTAATGCTGCTCCTAAACCATACAGCAAAGAAAAGGTTAAGTGACACTGACCTGTGGGCTCTCAGCTGTTGTAGAGAGCTGAGTTAATGGGATCTGGTAGCCAAGTGGTCTCAAACACAAGAAGCGGCTTTGGAAATTCACTATAAGACACAAATATCCTATACAGTCACTTAGGTTCATCTTTTCTAAAAAACACATTAATAATGCTGGCAAACTGCCTGAATGAATCATTTTCCATTGCTGTCACTGAGGTAGCCAAACCAGTCTTAGAAACGGTGGCAGATTTGGGCCAAAAAAAGGCCTTTGACAGTGCTTGCTGTCAGGTATGTTGGTTCATTTTTTCATCTGATAAGACACTAAATGGACCAGTGCAAGTCTTACAATGGCATGTTGCTGCTGCTGCTGTTCATTTTTGACTATTAGCATGAACAGAAACAGTCATTCTGTGCTGATGCCACAAGATTTTCATCCATCTGTAACATTTAAGCCTTTCTCAATCCACTATGAAAAATAGCTCAGGGAAGTCAGGCAGCTCCTCTTAGCTCCTCTTCAGGTCCTCTTAGCAGCTAGGAGAAGATGATAAGACTTGGGAGAAGGGATTGCAAATGCTCTTCTCTCCTGCAACGTTTCACTTCTCTGAACCTGGTGGGGCAGAAATCCAGCTGAAAACCCCTATTACAACCATAGTTCCTAGTAAAAATGTAATCTTCCCAGTTTGCCAATTCCCAAGAGCCAGAGCTCCAAGGGAGCAAGGACTCTTTATTCCATATACTCAGGTAGAGGACAAAATGACTCTGACTATTTCAATTAGTATGGATTCCCTACCCATAGTGCTCTTTGTGACAGGGCGATAAACCACTATTACCTGGGATTTCAGATTTGTAAGATAAAAAAATTATTTATTTTCAGTTGCAGAAAGCATTTGTGTTTGGGGGCAACAATTAACTGCCCACTTGCCATGTCTCCCTGGATGTAGGTAATGGGATAGAACTGCTTCTAACTCAGAGCGTATCATGTTTACTCTGTCTTGCTCCTCACCTGGGAGTACCAAACCCTTGATTTCATTGATCTCAGTACCTGCTTGGCTAAGCACTTTTAGCTTTCATCCCATAAGTTTTTACTGCAGAAGATATAAATCAAGGAATTCAGAGAGCCAAGGTAGAGGGAAAACTTGACAATGACAGCTGTTACAGACTTTAGAGTGAAAGTTGACGGTCAGGGCATTGTTAGAGCAGAAATGCCTCTGGTAAATCCTCTCTATATGAATGTTAATTGAGGTGAATAATTAGCTGGATTAACTTTCAGACAGGAAAGGCAGGTGATTCTGTGGGGAGTAGAGGAAGATCTGAAAAGCAATACCTAAGCTGATATGCCTAGCCATGAGTGAAGTTTGGTAGATGGGTGCCCAGAAGCTATTCCCCTTAGGATATCCTCATCAGTGAGCCGAGAAAGTAATTTAATGAGTTACTTTGTCATCAGGGATCCTGGAAAACTGAGTATTTAACTCTTTGCTGGCACGAGTATTCTGGATTTTCCTCAGATTGTGCATGTGTTCTTCCCTTGAGTAAGATTTCTGTCCTTGCAAAGCTAATGGCAGAGGCCAACATCTTTAGCTGTATGATCACCAGGACTGCAGTGAAAACCGGCTTCTTTTGGAGGTGCAGATTCACCACCAGAAGGAGGAAGAGGGCCTGTTGCCAGGAAAGCACTGGCTGACAGCAATGGTTCCCTCCCCTTACCGAAAGATCCCAGAAGGCGTGACATGAGGAGGTTTTGTCTGGCCTCCAGGGCTCAAATTCTGGCCAGTCTCTCAACACTTGATATTTAACGTGGTCAAAAAACATTATTGAAAATGTAGGAAATCTTGCTTTTTGTTACCCTGCTGTTTCCAGTAACAACTGTGCAGTAGCCCTGGACAGAGACATATGGTTTACAGTAGAACATCCATCTACATGGATTTCTTTTCCATGGTTATTTATCATATTTGTCCTTTTTTAGCAGCACAACCATCAGTTATACACAATGTAAAGGAGGAGGCAGTAAAACACCAAGTGCTGTGCTCTTGCCTTGCCAGCATCAGGACTGCTAGTGAGACCATCTGGCTCCAAGGCCCTGTTTATTGCAATGGACACAAAGGGACACCTCAGGATGAAGGTTAAAATCCCCAGTAATGGACAACTGTGAAACAGCAGGCCCAAGGCAGGAGGATGGCATTTTCACCCCAGGCACTCCTGGCTCGGGAGTGTGAAATTACAGGAGATGTTACTGATCTGTTCTCCTCTTCTGCCCTTCAAAGACTTCATCACAGTGTCTAAAAGTTGATATCAACCACATTTCCAGTAGTTTATCATTCAGACACTACACATTGCCCTTAGAAATCCCGAGGCAAAGTATCTCAAAACTGGCCCAGTTTTTCCATCTCCTACTGATTGTCAAACAGTTCTTATATCCCACTTCTAAAGGGCCACATAGCCCTTCTGTTTCTCCTCCAGCGTTGTTCAGTGCTTTACTGAGGAGCTCTCTCCCACTCATCCCACACTGGACTGGTCAGCAGACAAGTTTCACTGCTCCCCAGTCTGAGCTCCGTGGCTCATCAGTTTACAGGCAAACATCCCTGCTGCTCTGGTAAGTATCTGTTTTCTTCAGGAAACTAACAGCATTTCTGGGAATGTCCTTTTTATGGATGAAGATGAGAAGAGAAGGAGAGAAGGAACATCTCAGCCTCTGTGTGACAGAGAAATGCTAGTGGTACTTCTGCCTCTGCAGTGACATTTTTCAGCACTAGAACACTGAAAACAAAATAAAGAAGTCATACCCCTTGGTTTAGTTTGTTCTTTATTTTTCTCAGAGTTTTTTTCAGGTTTCGTGAGACACTACCTGTAGATATGTCCTGATCCTGGTGACCTGGTGGTTTTGGTGCTATCAACATCTGCTGTTGTTATAGCTCTTCTTCTGTTGTTCTTACAGCTCTTCTTCTGCTGTTGTTATAGCTTTTCTTCTGCTGTCCTTTTTTTTGTGTCCTTACCTAGACCTTCCTATTCACCCTCTAGTCAGACCAATCTTACTGTGACTACACTGCAACCACTACACAGTTGTCCCTTCAGCTCCACCAGCTGCATGTCCTGTTATTCATATCCTGTGGCAACCTCAGTCAGTGGTACAGCACCTTCTACTTCAGGATGTGACCTCCAGACTTTCCTGCAGATTGCTATTGACTGTCTCATTTCTTTGCTGTTCAGCCCTGAATCTTTCCAAAGCAGAGATTGCCATCATGGTGGTATTCTGGTGTCCATTAGTAGTGGACAAGGTGAGACTTTGGCTGCAGCCTAGATCCACATATGCAGAGGTGAGAGGTATTAACCTCTCCCAGCCAGGTCTCATTCCAAGCTCGGTTAGAGTTGCTGCTCCATCACTGGGTGAACTCTCAGAATGCTTTCCAGCTTCCCCTCCCCCTCCACAGCTGCAGTTTGCTGCTTATTTGGAAGGAGAGAAGGAACCAATAAACTGATTGTATGAGAAGAGGAAAAACCCACAAACACTATACAGCCTGCCTGAAAGTAAAATTCTGTGTGATTAAACTGGACTAGGGGAGAAACACTGGGACATAAGATGAAAAAAAAGCAAAATCTACTGACAAAGAAGGCAGAAGACTGCATGAAACATTTAGATAATAGGGGGGAAAAAAACTAAACCCAAAACAAAACCAACCCTGAAAGCTGGAAAGAAAGGAAGGCTGCAAACCCTTTGATTCTGAAGATGCTTCTGAAGATAAGGTTTGCTTTTGCTGTGCATGTAAGGCCACTTCACAGCTTTCTTTCTAAGCATTCAGTTTTGTTCATTGATGTTTCTCTGTGGAACACCAGTTGCAAGACCAAGAGGGACATTTGAGCACAGTTGTGGTCTTGGTAACACAAACATAAGAGACAGTATCTCCAGCAAATTGGGGAGAATTGATCTGGCTTTACATTCTTAAAAGTAAGAGCAAAATCTTGCAGATGGAAACTTCATACAACAAATGATTCCATCTGTGAGTCAGATGCTAAGCAGGAGGCAGGTGTGACATACATCTGAGCAGTGGCAGGCAGCCAGTCTTTAGGGGGAGAGGGTTTGTCTGCCAACAAGGGAAGAGAGAAGACCAGAGTTCATTTTAGAGAGCTAAGAAATTTCTGGGAATGGGGATGAGCTGGGGTAAACCCCAAAACAGAGTCTGAAAAAGAAGAGAAAGAGAAAAAAGTCAAACAAAGAAATCTGTGTGGGAAAGTAGTGAGAGGCACCTTGAATCTAGAAAAATGATAATTTTTTTACATTTTATTTACCTCTGATCCATACTCTGCAGATCTCTTGGAAAGTACTTTATCGTGACATCTCTCCTGCAGTATCAGCAGAATGCACTTCCCCTCTTGCTTCCAAACTGGGCTGAGTCATACCTAGGTCTAGAGTAGCACCAAGCTGAAGGACATTGAGCTGACAGAGTCTTATTTAGGTTGAGATGGAGGTAAGCAGGGGAGACATTCATGGCTGTACCTATTGCTTTTTGGAGGAGTGAGTGAAGTCCTGAAGGTTTGGATGCTAACAGACCTATGCCCTTTTTTTGTGTAGAGAAAACCTTGTTAGATAGCATTGGTTGAAAGAAACCACTCATGACTAGAAAGGGGCTTTCCTTTCTAGTCATCCCTAAAGGGTGGTAAAGTGAGTTCTTTGCTAGCTGGAACTTCTGTTTTCCTCTGCCTGAGAATCTCCTCTCCTCCATGAAATGCTGCTATGGGAGGAAGCTGTTTTGTCATTTAAAAGAAAGAAACAGATGGAATATATGGCAGTGTTAAAAAGCTCCAGCTTGTTGCCAGGGTAACTGAGGGGGATATATTTTATAATTATTATTTAAAATTCTTCATTGTCTTCATTAAAGGTAACAACGATAGCAGAGAATAAACAAAGTGATGCCCTGCTGTGCAAATCAGTCCCTCAATAAATAAAATTAAAGGATTGCTTTGCATTGCAAATGCTGATACAGTCACCAGAAGGGTGGAAGGACTGCAGGTTATCTGAGGATGATGAATTATGCATGCTGGCACATTAAGGACAGGCAGGGTCATTTGGTACCTCTGCCCTTTAACTTCTGCTCGGTAGGTTTGGATGAGTATGCTGGAGCACTGGACAAAGACTCAGCCAGCTTGCATCAGAAAATTGTCCCATCAGCTTTGGGGTCAGGATGGAATACCCCCAAACATTCAACATACAGAGCAATGGCCCAGCAAGCAGATGCTGTATCTGTTATCTCCTTGTGCTCCTAACCCTTAAACACTCTGAAATGGAGAAAGTCTGACATCCTGAACTGATTGTCTGAGCAGTTATGCCTAGGTAAATTATGAGTGTCTTCCATCCAAGACAGGTAATGACTTCACCAACTTGCTAGACCTCATGCACTCTGGTAGCACTCTGCCTTACACTGCAGTTTAGTCACCGCCCTGCTGAGAACTGTAGCCATCACTTTTCAGTTCATAGCTACACATCTGTTAAGAGTATGGAGGTCACTCTTGGCCATCTAAGACAATAGGATTAATTCAGGATGTACTGCAACTCTTCTGACTTGGTATTTGGTTGGGGCACAGAAGTAACAAGAGCATCGATACTAATCAGATTTGACTGTGTTTTTTATGGGACATCTCATGTAAAATCAAACATCTCACACTGTTTTGACCTAACTTGTTGACTCAGACAGAGTTAGGCGTTGACTGATTAAAGAGGTAGTAGAAGGGGAAAGTGTTTAGGTGCCTGAACAGGTCTGTGACAGGCCACCTTTGAAAGCAAAATGTTTTTCTCTTGATGAGCTCAAGGTCAGCAAAGAGAATGTCTGAACACAGCTCTAATTTGATTGAGAGATTACATTTCATGATAACAAGTTCATACACAGCAAAATCCCTGTTATTACTTCTTCTGACTGTGTTTGTTATTGCTGATGGAATAGATTAAAAATACATCCAAGCCTGCGAAGGTTCTCCCTGGGGATGAGATTGCACAGAGGTCCTCCAGCTCTCTTGCCTTTGCCCCTAGTTCTTTCCCAGACTTTTTGCATACCCAAGCATCCAAGCGTGAGAGAGACAGCTCAGATGTGGGATGCAGGGCATAGGCAGCTGCTCACTCTTCCTTCAGACAGCAGAAATGAACGTGGTCTAAATTTAACACCGCTTCTGTTCCCTGCATTTCCAGTGAAGTCTGAGTCTCCAGAGGCTGTGGAGTTGCCACCAGCATGGATGGGGCAGCAGCTCTAGCTGTCCCCAGTCTGGGAGCCCTGGGTTTGCTGGACAGCTCCAGGCACAAACTCCATTATTTAAATAAGTGAACAAGGGAGGTCATGACCTTCTGTATACAGTTCATCCCAACTGGGATGAGAGTGAGTAAACATCAGTGAATTATCATCTTTTGTCCTCTCCAGATGTGTCTCTATTGGCAGGACCAGGTCAATTATGAAGGCAGAAACAGCCTTTGGAAGATGATAGCTACTTCTGAAATCTTATAAGCAAGAACGAATCTCATGGTTTTTATTGGCTCTACCAGTAAGTGACCTGGTTTTTCCAATTACAGGAATGAGACAGAGTTGTCCAAGGGTTGTCTCGAGCCACTCTTTGGGTCCTACCTTAATCACCCCTATAAGTGGCCAATAGACATTAAGCAGACAGAAAGCAGCTCTAAGCAGCTCTCCTTTCTCCAGAGCCAGAAACGAAGAGGTATCGGCCTGCTCAGTTTCTCATGACTACAAATGCACCAGCCAGCCAGACCGTATCACTCCAGGAGTCTTCCTGACGCAAGGGGAATAGTATTATCCATTTTGATAGCTGTTCACATGTCATTTAATCCTGACTCTTTTAGTAAGTCTAAGTATAGTATTAAGCATAAGAGAAAGTAGGAAATATTATACAATAATCATTAGAAATGGAATATGATAGGAGTACAGGTAGTAGTTTTGCACATATGAGTACCCATTACCAAGACAGCTTTTGTCAGCTCAGCATTAGGTAGGCTAAGTGGAAGTTAAATGTCCAGGAAATATTGGAGGTGCAAGACAAATGACTTGAGGCTTTCCACGGGCAAAAGGTCATAAGAAATGGCCTCATTGCCAAGAAGCTAGCAGATACATTTTTTTCACTTAAGTTATAGCATAACTGAGGACACAGTTTAGATAAAGATAGGGTGGTCTGATTGTAATTCTATTGCATTGTTCCTGATTTACTCATGGTATCACATTGTAGAATTGCTAAATATATGTCTTTGTACATATTACAGGAAATCCTAGTCTCATGGAGGTGTTTCTTTCAACTCTTTTCTGCTAGTGTCTGTGGCGGTCACACAATGTAGCTGGGTGCAGCTCTTTTAAACGATGCAGTGTCAGTCCTCACACAGAAATCTGCTGCATCTCCTCTAATCTAAAAATCCCTTTGATTTTCACCTTATACACATCAGCGTTGTGGTTCAGCTTGTATATAGGAAAGCATGCTTAGGCATGTCTCTATTTTATCCTATCCAGCTCAGCCTTGCAGTGATAGCCCCACTTATACAGGGGGCATTTTCTCCACATGCTGTATGTATCTACTCACTCTTTTCTCCCAGCAAAAATGGCAGCAGGTCATGATCTGTTTACCTGGCCACTGCTATGGAGAACAACAAGGATCATTAATCTCCCATGGCTGTTGTTGATACCTTACAGTGACTGATAAAAACAAATAACATTCTGTCAAATAAACAGTAATGTACCTTGAGAAAATACCCTATCTTTTTTATCTGAGTTTTGCAACCTGATGAAGTCACAACTGCCCATTGCAGGTGTTACCACTTCTGGGAGCAGGTGGCTCAGGTGGAGCTGTCAGGAAATGGTACACCATCCTCCCAGCACATTCAGGATTTTGGAAATATCCCTGCTTCACAGGAGGGGGGGAAAAAAAAGAAGGAAATCTTCCTTTCTTTCATGTCTTTTGAGAGTGGACACCCAAAATAGCTAATGTGCAGGACAATACAGCACTGACCAAGGATGAGTAAAACTCGGGTCTGGGTTTTTAAACACAATTGGAGAGGGTTTTGAAAGTTTGGCCCTTCCCATTAAGCACTATCTTGTGCTGAGAATACTGAGCATTGCATATATTCACATGTACTGTCTCTCTCACATTTCTCTTAGAAATCCCACTTAGGAGCCAAGAGATTGTTTCTGAGGCTGAGATGTTCTGGAGGATTCCATTTTTCAATTTGTTACAAAAAAAATTTTGGAATTGCACTATTTATCCCACCAAAACAAGGCTGACTTTGAACGTCAACATTGCTTTAGGAACTGTTCTAGCTCTTGCAGGATGGAAAAGGTTTCATCCTTGTCTTTCTATGGAGTTAGTTTTGAAGTTTCTCTTATGCATGCATTTTTTATATGCATAACACATATAAAACATGCATTAGATATACAAAAATGTAATATATAAACAAATACTTTCATTTGTATACATGTACTATATATATATTTAGAAACACATCGAATCCACACTGAGGTTGCTCTACCCTGAGATCAGCATGTGGTCCTCTGTTTCAGCATTCCCTTGGAGTAATGAAATAAGCTCTAGGGACAGAGATAAATAAGTCTTTGTATAAATGTTTTTCCTGGTCCTCATTTCTTGGAAGGCCCATCCTGTGCCTCCATCTGACCTGTGTACTTGAGATTTTCTATGTGGACTCATTCCCCAAGTTCTTCCAGAAAGGTGCTTACAGAGAAGTTCAAATGAGTGAGCTGAGAAAAGAGAATGCATTTTTGATCTCTCTTTTCCCCTGGCCAATTTCAGTGAAAGAGAAGTTTTGGGAGGTGGAGCATCTGACCTGTCTAATTTTATCTGTAAGGATGCAGATCTATCTTTTCAAAGCTGTTTTCAAAGTGACTCTGATAACAGGACAGCCTACAGATAGGGCTGCAATGATTATTCAAAGCATTAATCAGGGGAAAAAAATTATGCCAGTTACTGATTAACTAATTAGTGCAATCAAATATTCACTCCTCTCTTTGGAACGATGGGCACGGCACTGGGAAAAGGCGACAACAACAACAAAACCCTTCAACACAAAAAGCAGTTTCTTTATTCTTTTGTGAACTGGGGGACTATTCCAGTTACAGGAGGCAAGGGGGTCCCAGGGGACCCCAGAGTGGTCCAGCTAAGGCCCCTCTCTCCCAATTTTCATTCCAGTGCATCTTGGCCTGCTCCAGCTTGTGATTTAATGAAACACCAGCAAGGAACAGCCAGCCTTTCATAAAGGGAGAAGCATTTGAAAGTGACTTCTGCTAATGGCCTTGAATTAGAGATTCAGAAATGCGGCTCATCTCCCTGCTTCTGCGCCCTGGGAACCACAGCAGAAGGTGCATTCCTGCAGGAAACCCATGCACTTGCAGAGAGGAAACTTTCCAGGAAACTTCTTTTGTTCAGATTCCCCACTGTGCCCAGTGGAAGGTAATGTTGAGTCAAGGGGGAGTACAAGAAAAAGTGCAGTTGGAGTCTGTGTCACACTCCGAGGGCATTGCACACACCCCAGCTTGCTACAGAGGAGGTTTGAAAAGTACACATGGAGGTAATCTGTGAAAGAGGGGCAGGGAGATAAAATGACAGCAAACTGCATTGCAGGCTAAAGGCAAATCTTGACCGAGCATCTGTCTGGCTGTGGAATAGTCTCCAAGGAAAGGGGTAGAAGATCCTTTGTGGTTTCCTTAAAACAGGCAGCACAAGGTCTCAGGCTATTTGCACCACTTCCTTAGTAAGGTTAATACACTTCAGGATCAAGTGGGCTGTAGTATTGCCTCCTCTTCAGAAGACAAAGTCACATCAGTCCTCCAGCAACAGTACTTTCTTTTAAATAGAGATTAATAGTAAAGTATTTTGTCTATTCAGAAGCTTTCATATGTTGCTGAATACCAATCCACCTGGTGCTCTGAGGGCTGTGTATCCATTCCATATGCATGACTGCAATTGTTTTCAGTTTGAGCTCTGCAGATTCTTGGAAGTCCACAGACTGCTCCCACAGGACTTTCAGGTGATAACAGAGAAAAATGAATATGGTCAGTAGTCTTATATTTGTTCTACAGGAAATAAATAACATTTATTCTGGATTTTTTTTAAGGAACTCATAAACTGAAAAGAATGGTTTAATTCATTGATGTGGATGTTTCATCTCATGTTCAAGGCTTTTTTTCTAATTGTAGGTGTTAGACATACTGACTGGAGACATTAGGGGAAAAAGATGGGTCAGAAAGGATTTTCCAGTGAAAGGAAATGGCACCACCTGAGGATTAGCTTTGTTTTCTTTGATAACTACATTTTCATTGTCTTCAATGTTATGTCTCCTACATCACTAACAGAAGCCTAGAAGGGTGACCTGAAGCTCCAGGTCTCCATGCTTCCTCCCCACACTATATTTTCACACGTTCCAGTGGTGGTGGGGTATCTCACATCTGCTGCTTCAGGCAATATTTGGAGACTTAGCATATTCACTTATATCACTTGTATCACTGTTAGTGAACTGAGTGAACTGTGAGGCACTAGAATGAGAAGCTGAAATACAAATCAGCTGCAAAGTCAGTGCAAGATTTGCAGACATTTGACACTGTAATAAATGACAGCCCATGAGTGGTCAGCTTGTGTCAGTCCAGGAAGATAAAGCAAAATCTTGAAGCTGGATAGTGTGCCTTGGATTTTTTCTTTTTTGCCATTAGTGGTTATGTAGGGGTCTTGACATTCTCTTCAGAGGTATTTGGATTTTAGACTGGCTGAAGTTTGTCTGTTATCCAGAAGTTAAAAAAAAAAAAAGAAAAAAAAAAGGGAAAAGAAAAGAAGTAGAAAAGCCTTAGATGTTAATTGCTATTTATTCAGAATGTAAGAACTACAGAGCCTGAAATTCATACCAGATTCAGAAATGAGATCATGCTTCGTAATAATTACTATTTCATACTGCTAGCTCCCTAATGTTTTTATTTTAAAAGTCATCAAGAATTCCTTTCTAGTGTCACTGACACCCACTCAGCCACCTACTCACATCCCACAAGCATACACACACAATTTGCCCTTAAATGTTACTGAACATTTAAAATCTCTTCCCTCTTTGTAATTTTCAAACACTAGTTATTTCAAATGTTTTCATTTTTCAGTATAAAAGTAAATTTTGTCTGTCACTCACCAGTGAATTTTTCCAACATACACACAATACATAGCACAGAACTTCAGAGGATACATCAAAGATGTACATTTATTAGTGGCAGATCTGGAAAGCTGAGCTGATTCTCAGATTGAAGGAAGTGGTTAGTCCCCCCATTTGGCACTCATGAGGACATAGCTGGTGTCTGGTGTCCAGTGTCCAGTCTGGGATTGCTCTGTAAGAAAATGCCTTGGCAAACTGGAGGGGGTCCAGTGCAGGCAGGACTACCGGGATGGTTGGGAGCTACAGCGCTCAGTAGAGAGAGAGGCTAAGGGAACTCAGTTTGTTTAATCTTAAGTAGCAAAGGCAAAGAGGAGATCTAAATGCTGTTTTCTACTGCCTGAAAGGTTGATAGTGAAGATGCTCTTCCCAGAGGTGAAAAGGCACAGGGCAGTCATCACATGTTGCAGCACAGGAAATTCCAGAAAACATAAGGAAGAAATTTTTCACCATGAGGGTGATCATGAGAGAGGTGCCTGAAGAGGGTGTGGGATCTCCATCCTTGAAGATGTTGAAAACTCATCTCCACGAGACCTTGAGTAACCAAACTCAGATTTGAAGTTAGCCAGCCTATTAGCAGGAGTTGGAAGGTCTCTTCCAACCTGGATTATTCAACAATTCTTTAATTTGCTCCTTACTCCACCCAAGGTTGCCACTATGCAGTGCTGTACTCATGGTCACATGGAAACTACTGGAGAAAAATGCCTTTCTGAAATGCTATACTGTCTTTCTCTTGGGAGGCAGGACCTGAAACTGAGTAACGTAAAACTACCTTAAGAACACCTTACAAAGCTGGTGTTTTCTCCATATGCATGTTTAATTTTGTAGAAAATAATCCAGAGAATTTATAATCCAGAGAATTTATGAAGAGAATGTGGTTCCTTTGTCCCCAAGTCTGTGGAAGCTAGCACCATTCCCACTAAAATATCAGGTCCCAGAATTAGGTTCCATCTGGATCCATCCTTTGCCATTGATATTTGTTTTCACCTAAATACACTCATGCACTCCCAGAAACAAGGATGCAGCCTGTTGGTAACAGTTCTCTCCATCCAGTTACTTGCAGCTGGCCCTAGACTACTAAGAAGAAAACTAGACCAAGTTTGCGCTTAGAGAGGGAAGAAGGCTGCAGACACTCTGCAGGTGGCCCATTCCCTACTATATATATATGTCCCCTTTTGTGCACAGATATTACCTGCCCAGTGTGAGCATGGCTTGATAATTCTGGCTTATATAATCAGACAAGGGAACAAAGGTTTAAAAACCAGACTGTTGAAATCCTACCTTTTCTGCACACACAGAGACAAAATATTCCAACTCCAAAATAACCAACACATATCCCAGGTGCTGGCTTCTGCATCCTCCAACAGGCATGCACAGCCACTCTGCCTGTCCTTCTCTCCGTCTGGCCAGTCTGTCCCTGAGCAATCCCCAGAACAATCTGTTTGTCCCTTCCCACTGTCCTTTATTCCCCTCGACCCAGCCAGGACACCAGAATTTGTCATACTGACACTTGTCTGTGCTGGGAATTCCTGATTGGAGCCTGACACCTGAAAACACCTGGTCAAGAGGAGGGCAGAGAAATTGTCTGCAGACTGCAGAGGTTTTTTGCAGGAAAGCATGGTCAGTGCACCCTCTCTCCTCATGAAGAATACTTGCTGAGCCCCCAGACAGAGGGGGACATGGACTGTGTTGCAAAACATGTGAATTGGTTTTACACAATTTTAAACAGAGTATTATTGTATTCTAAATCCATAATCTCTGCATGATCCTGACTCTAGAGTCAAGGGGAGTAAGAATAGGACACATAGCCACAGCTATGGTTTAAGAGGAGTATGTCCTTCCCACTGAGCTCCATGGGGTTACAGGAGTGGCTGCCACTGGAAGGACTCTGGAATGTCGTGGATCTAGCTGCACACTTGCCATCCCACTGGGAGAAGAAGGAGAATCTTTGCCTGACGGAGCCATGTTTTGCATCTGCACCTTATGCACTGCTCCCTTCTGAAAGATGCTGTAGAAACATTAGGGATTATTAGAGAGGATGAAGCTGCATGATTGGGTATTAAATATTTATTCCCTTGTATTCTTCATTTTGATTATTTGAAAATCCTTTCCTTAATTGTCTTAATCTGCTCCCAAAAGTAGGGCTCTGCTGATGGCTGCAGCTCCCAATCTTCATCTCTTCATTGTTATTCTTCCTGATCTCTCCTGTAGAGCAAGACCCTGGTCAGAACTGGGACATATTGCACAGGAGACCTGTAGATACACATAAAACAACACGGTCTTTTTGCTGCTGCAAATTCAGACTATAAAAACAAACAGATGGAGTATGGCAAAAGGGGTCACTGTACAATCAAAGCAATCAGGGCTGTTCCTGACAGCCACAGGGGCAGCATAATTATAGGCTCTTTTTGCCTTTTTTATTCCCCTAAAGATACATTTCACTCACCCACCATTTGGAGGGGTTTGTCTGTATTGCTCAGAGATGGACAAGCATGTGAAGGGTGACCTGGAAGGATAACAGAGAGAGGAGAAGGCAGGAGCAGGGAGCAATGGTCAGGATCAGGTAATCAGCAACCTGGACAGAGCCAAGAAGGAGAAATAAGATCATGTTCATATCACTAAGATGAGTAAGGCAGCTGAGGGGGTGGTGTTGTTGGGCCTGAAAAGGGCTGAAGAAGGCTATCAGGTTCAGTCCCTCTCTTTCCAACAGACTTGAAGGCCCTGGAGCCTCCATTTCATGATCCAAAGCTCCTTTTGGCCAGAAGCAACCACCAATGTGCAAGTGATCTGCAGGACAACCATGTGCATACAGTTTCCTCCTTGATTCCTGACCCAAGACTACCACGTACAGTGAGAAAAGACTCCCAAACTGCCTCCAGTTGTGTTTCAATATGCAGGAGCACCAGAGTCTTCAAGCAGAGTGCTGTGCATGGGACCAATGGGGACCCAGGAGGATGACACAGAAAGGAGTAAGGAAGGAATAAAACTGGAGATGGACTCATATGAAGAGGTACCTCTGAAGGAGGGAGGTGAAAGGATATGGGGACATATCACACTGAGGTGAACGGGAAGGCCCTGCACCCTCACCCCCACTGGGAAAAAGCTGGTAAGGGCTATTGGCTGGGAACTGGAGGGGACAGTGAGTGGGAAGCATGGAAAGAGCTGAAAAGACAGAAGCCTACTGTGGTAATAAAGGGGAAAATTACAGATGAAAGATAAAGCCCTAGGGAGGGATGGAACAAGTTCTTTAACTAATCAGCTTGTCCAGATGAGCAGGAGGGTTAATCCAGCTATGACGGAGTGAAAAGACTAAACACATGGGGCAGAGCAAGCCTGTCTAATTCCCTTCCAGGGGTGAAGTTGGTGGGGAAGGCAGAACCAGGGCAGGGCTGTGAACGGCTTAAAGACCCAGAAGCTGGCAGGAGGCTCCAGCTGCTGCTCTCTGAGGAGCATGTGGCTGCACAGTCCCCGTGTGGCTATGGTCCTCTCTGCTTGAGTAGCAGGCAATGTAGAACTTGCCATCACAGATGGGAGAAGACATTCACCTTCAGGGCTCACTTATAGCTCCCTTTCTGAGTTTGTTCCTCAACAAAACAAAAGTAATACCCCCTAAAATCCACCTTGGGTATTACAAGGTAAATTCTATATTTGCCATGGGTATCTGGGCAGTGCAGCTGACAGAAATCTTGGTTCTCCGTGATAGCTGGAGGTAATTCCAAGGGGCTGCCCATGGGTCTAGCTATTGCCCCAACTACTTCTACAGGCATGGCATGTGCACAGGTAACTCCAGGGCATCTCAGTTTAGGATGGCTTCTCATTTCAAGCTATATTTGTGCCCCTAGGACAGGTAACCTGGCAGATGGGGGAAGAGGAAAGATAGGTTAGAGTAGTTCACTGTGGGTTCAATAATTATTGTTCTCATAAATGATAATGGTTTTGGTTTGGTTATTCTCTTTTACAGAACTTCCCTTCATTCCCCAGTGCCTTCAATCTTCAAGGACACGGCCTCAAGATGCACCAGGGGAGGTTCAGACTGGATATCAGCAGGAATTTCTTCATGGAAAGTTTTGTTAAACATTGGAATGGACTGCTCACGGAGGTGGTGAAGTTACCATCAATGGAGGTGTTCAAGAAATGACTGGACGTGGCACTTAGTACCATGGTCTAATTGGCAAGGTGGTATTCAGTCATAGATTAGACTCAATGATCACAGAGGACTTTTCCAACCTAAAGGATTCTGTGATTCTGTGATCCTGTGAAGCTAAGGGGGTAACATATCACCATGATACTACTTCAGATTAACAGAGCCACACAGGGAATTGGCTACCTCTGCCAAGTAGGACAAAAGCTAAGGTGAGGGCATAGGAAGGAGCAATCTCCCAGTCCAGAAAGGAGGAAGGAAAGGGTGCTACCTCTGGAGGACCAGTTGCCAAAAAAGAAATGTGATGATCAGTCTGCCTTTTCTGTGGCTCTGCAACAACCAAAGGGAAGAAATCCTCCAGCAGGGAATAGGGGAAGGAATGGTTCTCATTTTGTTGTGCTTGTGTTGTTGGTTCTCTGATACCTATTGTCGGCTGAGCTGAAAAGGCAAAATTTACAATCCTGATTTAGGATATGAATCCAGGTCCATAACTATGCATAATGCTGAAAGGTAAGGTGTAGGGGACATAATTACTTGAATTGCAGTATTTTTTGTGTTTTGTGTTTGCTGCAGGAGATTTGTTAGAGAACTTGAAAACTGAATTCTGCTTTCACCTACCTTGGAGTATTGATCAATTCCCAGCAAGACTACTGCCCATTTGCACCACAGCATTTCAGTACGCAGCGTTGTGGCTGGAATATAGTGATCAGCATGACACAGTGATGCTGTGGTCTGCAGCAGCTTGAAACAAAGTGCTTGATCTTAGTAACCAAAGTCTGTACCCCACTGTATGCACAGGGGACAGGCCCCCGTGGGCAACTTTTAACACACAAGTCACACTCCAGTAGATAATCCACAATTTTCTAATAATGGAGCCAGAAGCCATGCACTGGAAATGTTTCTGAGCACAATGGCATGCTTCTGTAGTTGCAGCCCAGGAGGCATGAAGCAGTGAATTAGGACGAGAATCTCAGTGAGAAATTCTCTCTCTGGGAGGCAGGCTGCAAGAGAGATGCCTCCTCTTATTGCTGTTATTACAGTCTCTGAAAGGTTATCAGACCTTCTTCATCGTGTTGTCCTGACAGAGGGGGTGGGTACCTGACTGCTGAGGAGTTCCCTGCACTCAGCTGGCATAGGTCGTGTGGATTAGGTCATCCCCCAGGCTGTCCCTGGCACTGAACATACAAAAGGTATGGGAAAAGTGGGGAGTCACTGTGCTTTCACCATCCCTGCAGGTGGATAATCCCTTAGGCACTACCTAAACTTGCCATTTGGTGATCCCCAGGATCACAATCAGTGAAAAACTGGTCAGAGAATGACTGGTTTAGCCGCTGCCTTCACTGTCTGAGTTGTCAGAGCTCATCTGCAAACCTGGGTCAATACATTATCTGTCCTTTCTCCAAAATTTCTGCAGAGGTAATATAAGCAATGTCATTCTTCCCTTACAAGGGAAAAAACTAAGGACATAGACTGTTTTTGCCTGATGTTGGTAAGTTGGTGACAGGGCTAGAAAAAGAATTTTGCAGTCTCGATACAACTTCACCATACTCATGACATGGTCCTTGCACTTTAATTAGAGGTGGCAGACAGCAGGTAGAAGGAATAAAAGCCACAGGGATTTAAAAGTAAAAGCTCCCTGTCTCTGTCTTCAGTCTTTAAGATTTTTGTGACAGCAAAGAACAATTCTGAGGCAAAAATGCCTGGACAGCACCAGCAGGGCTGTGCAGCAGGTGGATCTCTGTCCACTTTGTAGGCATGAAGAGATTTAGAAGAGTACAGGTATGGGATGGGGTAAGAGATGGGGCACAGGCTGACACTAGAAGCTGCATGGCTATAAACCACTCAGCATCAGCCAGTTAAGAAATGCAGCTGGACTAATGTTCTGGAGTGGACAAAATGAGTTATTTCAGGTAACAAAGAGAAGAAGGAAGTATTTGGCACAGGTAAAATGCACCACACATAATACGTTTGGATGTAATGTGGAGTTGGAGACCAATGAAAAAATGAGCAAAGTATAAAACCAGACACATAAAATAGACCCAAAAGGAGTGAGGAAGAGGAAATCATCGACATCAATATCATATTTTTCTGGTGAAGGACTCCACATACTGACAACACAACATGCCAAAACCCATTCCCTCCCATCAGAGAGAAACCATCACCATCAAGACCCAGAAGACCAGTGGAAGGGTGAGCATAAGGGCAAGAAAAGTGGCACAAACTGAGAAGTTTTAAAATGTGTTATTACTACTATTGAGGGCTTTTTTTCTGTACAGAAGTATGCCTCCTTTCTGTGTTATAGTCAAATCTGGAGTGTTATTATTGGATTACACTGTTAAGATTTCTATTATACTAGCAACGAATTCTTGGGTTTATATATATATATATAAATATATACATGTGCGCACATTTCCGCTGTGCCTATAAACAAGAACTTGGATATAATATTTGATTTCAACTTCTTGCAGATGGAAGATTATTCTGGAATTTAAATTTAGTCCTTTTGCTACAGACTAACTAATGCATTCAGCCTACAGGAAAATCCAAAGAAGTATTACATCACTAAAAGAAGAAAATTGAAGACTGGAAAAATATTTAAAAGGTAAATTTTAATTGCCTTTTTTTTTTCCCCCTTCTGAGGAAATTTGAATAGAAAGTCTCTTTCAGAGTGACCCCTGCATTTTCTCTGAAAAGTGGTGGTTATAGCCAGGTGAACAGGAGCAAAAATCATCTGCATAAGAGCTTAAATGGAATAGTCCTCAGTCTCATGCAAATTGAAACATATGTCATTTAGCCAAGATAAATTCCCTAATACCCCTTAGTTATTTTGACACTAAAATCCTCTGTCACATGCTTCTGAGAGTCCTTCTGCCTGGTGCTGGGAGGAGTCCAAGTACATTTGAGCAAGATATGCCAGGCTCTGCAGTAGGTTTTCTAGGATAGAAGTGACTTATAAATATTTTGCCCTGTAGCACCTCAGTGACCAAGTAGGGGCTATTTTTGAGTAAAGGAGGCACAATTACAAACACATTGAACCACCAGTGCTATATCTAAGATTGTTCTACCAGATTACCACAGGAGCAGGCCATTCTTTTTGCTGCTCCATAGCCCTAACAACTCTCATCCCAAATCTGCATGGTTTATGAATCTGCCGGTAGGCTTTCAGTGCTGTGTAAATTGGCTGCAGTGAAGGCAGGGGCTTGGGGCTTGTGCATTTTTATTTTTCCAAACACCCTCTCTCCTTCTTGAACTGACTGCTGAAGAGGTCAGGTCCTGGGGGGTCGTTAGGTCTGTGTGCCATCCATCCTCTACTCTGATCCTCCTTGTCCTTTCCCTGGTTCTGCCAGAGATGCCAGGATGCCGTGCAGGGCAGGCTGCAGCACTGCCTCTGTGTGAGCAGGGGCCTGGGGATTGCTGTACATGCTGGGCGCTTGCTTTCCTGCTCCCCTCTCCCTCCTGAAGGCAGCAAGCCAGATGGCCAAGCCTCTCCCGCCTCGTGAGCAGCCACTGGAGCATTGGAACTGTGCACCCTGTCACTGTAACTGTGTATGGAAGTGGGGGAAAGGCAGGAAACCTAATGTTTGAGTTTATCAGGGAGACTTGGTTTGATAGCAGTTGAAACGGACAACATTTGTACACAGAATGAGCACACG
Source organism: Xenops minutus (assembly GCA_035221455.1). NCBI lineage: Eukaryota > Metazoa > Chordata > Aves > Passeriformes > Furnariidae > Xenops > Xenops minutus. Next base: position 39,502,716 of record JAWWEE010000105.1, on the reverse strand, counting down.
CGTGCTACACTATATACATTAACCATGAGGTGGGGAGCAGGGAGATCCCAGTTGCTAGTAAATCTTGTCTCACTCAGCTGGAGAACGGTTCAGGCTCTTCTTTTTGAAGTGTATGATGGGAAGCTCTGGTGCTTGGTGGCCAGGAGAGCCAGGCAGTGGTCAAGAGGGTCATGCTCTACCCTTGGCCCTGCTGCTGACTTGCTGAGTGACTTTGCACATGCCTGGTCAAGAGCATCCATCAATCACCTGGCTGCATCTTTTTTTGGAGGCTGGCTATGTGAGACCCCGATGCTTACTAGGTGTCCTTCCTTTCATACTGGACAGCTGCTGCAGCAGAACATGAGCTTTTAAAATAAGCCTTTCTCCTTGTGCCACAATGCACCAGTTGTCAGCCAACCTGAAAGGGAATGAGCACTTGTCAGCATGCAGAGCCTTTCTGGCAGCTTGAGTGTGTGTGTGTATGTACATGTGCCTGGGAAGTGCTGTTACGCAGTAGCTTACACTTCTCAAAAAGAGAAGTCATGTGCTACTTTAGAAGGGTCTTCTTAAATCTCTAGGTAAATAAAGACTCTAATGTCTGTTATCTGACTTCACAGCCTTTCAGTTTCATTAAGTTAATAGCCTCCATCAAGGGGCCAGCCCGGATGCTTGCAGTAGATTTAAAACCTGTGAATTCATCAATCTTAAATTGCACTTCAACCAAAGTCAGTGTACTGCACCCTGGGGACACATGGAAACCCTAATGCTCAGTGCAGGACTTTGATGCCAGCAGGATGGGGACCAGATAACCAGGGTCCTTTGTGCAATCCTTATCTGTGCTTGTTCAGCTGAGAACTTCCCTTGCTTGTGCTGGTCGGCCACATTTCCCTAGTGCACAGTGGGATGTTTTGTCTTTGCAGGCAACATGCTGAGCAGATGGTCATGGGGTGCTATGCTTTCAGACAACTACTTAAGAAAGCATGAGCAGAGGTGGACAGGTCTGGAAGATGGGTCATGGGGCAGATAAGTATTTTCTGTGTCAACTTCTTAGTTTAGGCTTGTCCAAATTAACTTCCACTCTTGCAAAGATAATGCTGTCTTCTCTCACCACACAAATAAGGTAAAGATATCTTTGATATTCCCTACACGCTTTGAGAAATGATTCTTGTGCAGACAGGAGTGTGACTTTTTGTCATGGGATTTCTGTGGAGATGCAGTTGCTGGCACCTTGGACAAGGGATCCTAAAGAACCCTTAGAAAGACTATTATTCCTAATCTAGCTAGATATACCAACAACATAAACTACATGCCCTTTGGATAGGCTTAGGCTTGTGTGCTTTTAGATCTGGACGAGCAGGTGAGGCCTCGGCTGGCTTATGATGACCCACAGACATTGACATTGTGTAGTCAGTCAGGGCACTATGGAAACAACTGGCATTACAAGTCTATTTCTTAGCTCATGGGAAGGACTGTTAGAAGAGAAGCCAAGCTTATTATGAATACATAGGGTCAAACAGCATTAATTATATTTCACCTTGAGTTACTTCAGTTCAAATCCAGAGGATACGTTTCTGCTGACAAACCTTGTCCTAACTTGATTGAGATTTAGCGTTTTTCACCCCTTCACTTCTGAATATGGGAAAGTCTTTCTGACTAACTGGATGATTGAGACCTAGAAGACAGATTACTGCAGCCTACCAAAGGTCCCTCCTTGTGATTCTGAGACATTTTGCTACTTGTGCATGGAGCTCATACTGCCACTATCAATACTAGGGGTGTAAAAGTAATCATTGTCTTGTCCAGATCCTTTCAGGATCTACCTCTTTTGTAGAAGTTCTCCACTCTCAGTCTCACCTCACTGTGTGGATTCAGAGGCACAGTCTGGGCTTCTGGATGCACTGCAGAAACAAAGTCAAACTGCAGACAGAATAAAAGATCTGGAGTGACTTCAGTCTTGTGTCCCTTGGTATTGCATCTTTCAACAGGAACAATGAATCTAAAACTGAACTGGAAGAAGAGAGAGAGAGAGAGAGAGGGAGGGTAGGAGTGAGAGGCAGCCAACTCTGTACCTATCCATGTGCAAAGCTCATCATGTGAGCTCTAGACCATTTCTGAAAATGTTCAGAAAAGGAAGAAAGAGCAGTATGTGCCTGCGTTTTTATCCCAGCTCTTTCTAATTTGTAGTTTGTAATGTCTTATTTTTTATTCTTGGATGCTTTTCCTCCTTGTGGAGTCCTTGCTACTGCCTGCATTTCATACTTAGCAAGGTCCTCATCACATCAAGAATTCATAATCATCCAAAAATATTCAATAGGAATATAAAATATTTACATGTGAAAGACTGTCAGACAGAATGAATCACTTGTGTTACTCTGTTGGAAATTGTTCACTTAGAGAGGGCATGAATTTTGCCAGGGCAAAATGTGTGATTCTGGATGAGTGCTGTGGGTATGGTGTGGATGAGACCCGAGGGTGGTCCTTGTAGCTCCTGCCCTTGGCTGCTCTGTGGTGCATGAGGATGGCTGGGAGCCAGGTCCAGTATCTCTTCCAGGATGGGGCAGGCTCCAGGTGTCTTTGCATAGTGAGCCAGACCTTGTTCTGCTGAGCGCAAAGTAATGATATAAGACAGAAGGAGGACAGGTGGCCAGTCCTTATTCAGACATCTGACACAACCCTTATTTACAGCCCAGATTCCCACCTTTCTTTAAGTGCCTTGCTGATTCTTTTTCAGCGTAGGTGCACTTCTAATAGCTTCCATTTCTTTGCTGAATCTGGCCCATGCATGTACCTTTCTGCTGCACAGTGAAATCCCCACAGAGGCTGTCTCCAATTGCAGTCTCTTGTCTAATCTCTGCTCATGCTCTGACTTTCTTGAGCCAGTCTTTCTCCTGTACAGGCTCCTCAAGACTATTGTATCCACTTGTAACCACCCTCCTTTTTGATAACTGCATCTGGATGCAGCACAGTTGTCATGGCGTGAGCTGGGAAGAATAAAATTACTTTGGCAAGTGACCCGAGGGCACGTCCACACCGCACAGTGCACTGCTGTGCTGAAGTGCTGAGTGAGCCCAACAGCAGGGTGCTCATGGAAACATTAGCTCGGGTCATGAAAGTGGCATAGCAATGCCAGCAGACTGCTCCCAGCAGGACCAACTCCCTGGAGCCAGCCCCACACAGTGAAGCTCCAGTGCCTTTGAAACCAGTGAAGTCATGACGTGCAAGCCTCGAAATTTCTGCATGAGCTGCACTGCATGATGGACATATGCTCTCTAGTGTAAGTGTGAGCAGAAGATGCCTTGTGTCTTTGGGCACGCAGTCTAGGATCCATCCATGTGCACTATTGCAGCAATGAGTAAGTCAGTTGTAATTCCCTAATAGAACATACATGGTTACTCTTTGACACTGGCCAGCTAAGGTTCTTTTATAAACCAAGTGTATGGAATTAAATGGCAGGAACCCAAACACTAATCAAACTGGATCGTGTCTGGGACAATAGTCTTGGCCATTTTATATACTGCTAATGCTCTTTTGAAGCTAAGGGGTTTCAGGATGCCTCTTTGGAGAAGTTATTTAGCACAGGTCTGTTCTAGTTCAAGAACTGGTAGCAGGAAAGGAGTCTGATAAGAAGGGGTGCTGACTATTGGAATGACTGATAAATGCAAGATTTCAAAACAGAGATAAAATTCATCTCTGTAAACTGATCATGACTAGTGTAGTTTCTGCTCCCACTCTCATTCATGTAATAAATAGTGTGACTGTGATGAGGCACCGGAAAATGTTGCCCAGAGAAGCGCTGGATGCCCCATCCCTGGAAGTGTTCAAGGCCAGGTTGGATGGGGCCCTGAGCGACCTGTTCTGGTGGAAGGCTGCCCATGACAGGGAGATTGGAATTAGATGATCTTTAAGGTCCCTTGCAACCCAAACCATTCTGTGATTCTATGATTCTATAAACAGAAACAGCTGTCAGACTTTTTCTCATGAGGCTAAGCATGCTCTGTTTTCATCTGTTTGTTGGTTTGACAGAAGGGAAGGACCTATTCTGGAAGAAATACCATCACATTATGATGCTGAAGCAATAAATCTTGTGCTCTGTCAATACTCAGGGGGAGAATGGGCTAGAAAGAGATTGGAATTCCCAGAAATCTATACAATACAGGGTTTGAAGGGCTCTTCTGCTCTTACTGCATTGGTATAGGACCAGTACCCTGTCATGGACAAAGATTAATCAGTAGTTGAATTTTACTAAACCAGTACCCAGAGGGGATTTAAGGGTTTGGGCTAGAAGGCAGGGTGGAATCTAGACTCATTTCACCTACTGTGAGCTTGGTAAGGCACTTAATTGCTCTGTGCCTCAATTGCCTCAATTCTCTTTCTTTAAATAAAGGCAAAGTTGCCATGATGAGTTCTAAAGGTGCTCTGCTGATAAAAAGGCGGTGGTAATCCAGATAATACTAATAGTGTATTAGCACCAGGGCAAGAAAAATAACATTGTTTGGTCTGCAGTCCACAGAAACTATCTGATATTTTCTCAGCATCTTCCCTGGAAATTTCAAGCTTTCTTGTTGTCCTTTCCCTAATGAACTCTGTGAGCCTGGAAGATGCACATGCATATCTTCACACTCACACACACAGGAGTTTTTTTCTAAAATGTCAGTATAGAAGAGACCATGAGCATCAGAGTTGTGCTGCAAAATAGAAAAGACCTAGGGATTTATATTTAAAAGCAGGAGGAGAATAGGGGCAGTGGAAATCACTCAAGAATATATTATAGAGAACAATCCTATGTTGACAGAGGGCTGAACTAGGTGACCTAATAAAAACTGTTGTTAGAGATTTTTTCATTTCTCTCACATAATAGAGGACTTCAGTCTCCAGAGCTGTCAATCCAACAGCTTTCACTGGCAGAAGTATTCACTCAAAAATAATCTTGGTGAAAGGAGAAAACCTCAGTTAACTGCTTGCCTGGGGCGGATAGAACGCAGCCAGAAGGCTTGTTTGGCAAGTAATTATAAATGCACTTTTGCTGCCCAGGTGCAGGAAGCACAGCTTAAGCTTTTACTCATTAACATCATTAAAATTTCCATTTCAGCTGTTGCTCTGGCATTGACAGTGCTTGCAAAATTGTGACCAGGTCAAGTCAAAATTGGCAGTGAGGCTGATGCTAGGCACCATGAGTTCAATTGCTTTAAAGAGCCAAAAAAACACCAATAGAAATGTTAAATGATTCAATTGTACCTTCATGCACTTTAGATAACAGGAAAGGTGGCCTTGAGGACAGAAAGAAATAGAGGGAAAGAAAGTTCAAGAACACAGGAAATGCCACATCTGATCTAGCCAATTATCCATTTGGTTGGTATTTTGTCTTTGATACTGATGGGTACCCGAAGTTACAAAGGAAGACTCACAGGATCTCAAGTCGGACAGTTAAGGATAACCATTGCTTAGGGAAATATCTTCCCTAGCACCCTCATTAGTGGTTGGCTGATGTGCTGTATTGTGAAGCTGTGAAGCTCTTATATTCATCATTTGTATCTTAACTTCTTCTCTTGTAAATCTGGAAAATTTCAATATCCGCAAATATCTCTTTCTTATTTGAATCCTTCCACACCCTGCATCTCAGAGATATCTTGTAGCAGAGATTTCCACAGGTGAATGAGGATGCCTGAGGAGAAGTATTCCCTTTGATGGAATACTTTCCCTATCGCTCAGTTTAATGAGATGTGCCTTTGGTGCTGGAGTGAGAAATACAAGGCAAATAGGAACATTGAATTTTCTTTTCTACGTAATTTATTCTAACTATTTTGAATGCCTATTTTATTTATATGATTTCTAAAATAAATACACCTGGCATTTAATTTTCCTCCTACATAGAAGTCACGCTATTCCTTGAAACAATTGCATTGACTATTTTGGAACCCTTTTGATTTCTGCTATAATTTTCTTTGAATACAGAACTGAGCACAGCATTCTGGACGTAATACTCTTTCATACTGATCTCACACCATTTTTAGTAAGAAACTCCACCCTATTCCCTGTGCATGCCCCAGCAAATGGAAAGCACTGTTTGACCATGGAGGAGCATGGTGCTACAAGGATGTAGAATGCAGCCCAGGAGGACATAAAATCTCTCTAATTTTGAACACATAGAGATACTTCAAATGAATCCTTCCAATGTGCATTTGTTACCAGGAAACTTAACACCCTTATGTGGTTGATTACTCACATCTTTCTCTAGGTTTGACAAAGAATATTTGCCATTTGCAAGTATCTCCACCTTACTGACTATTCACCTTTACTGCATTGTCTGTAATCTACAATAATAGATCTTTCTAGGAGCTAGATGCATGCTGCTGCTAGTATTTTTCTGTGTTGGAAGTGGCAGACTTGATGCTAAACTACATATTTATTTTTTCAGATGCTTAGCCAGCTTGTCTGCTTGCCATGGCATGATGTTCTCATTAACAGAGTACCTGATTGCCTACTCTCTTGTTTGGATCCTGTCGAGAATGCTTTGAAAATCCAAGCGAAAACAGGCAGACAATTTTCATTTGTCCCACATTTGCTGACACACTCAAAGAGTGCTAATAGATTGAAGTGGTTTTGTAAATGCCCTTCCAGAGTCCCTGTTATATCTGCAACTTTCAGATATTTTGTCATTTCAGCCTCGTTTTCATTGCAGGTAGCAAATACTCCCTGCTCTGATTTCCCAAACACCTGTTGCAGAGGGCAACTTCTGCTGATTCTCCTTACAGCTGATATCAGCCAGGATGCATACTTTCTGCACATCTTAGCAACTTCTTTCTTAAATCCATTCAGACCATCAGGTGTACTGTGTGACTTTTGTCAAATTGCTTAACTATTCTGTCTTGCTGTTTCTCCTCCTTTCCCTTTGTATAACAAGGCAAAAGTAGTTATCTCTCTCACAGTGTGTTGGAGAAACTTACTTCATGCATTTTTGTAAAGTCCTTTGAGTCTTTCAGAAGGAAGTTGCTACAAAAGTGCAAAGTACTATTATTCAAGGACTTAAAGAGTATTCCTAAGTGTATATATTTAAATATATTGGAAAATTTCAGTCCACCTTTAAAGATGTAAGTTCTATATGAAATGCTTCTGTGATCAGCTCTGTTTCCAATGTTTTCGAATGATACTATGTTTAGGAAAGAATTGCCTCTGTTTGGATGGATCCTGTAGATTAATCGTTTTATCCTATCCTTTCCCTGCAAACATCCCTTACATATTGATAAGTAATAACAAAAAGTCATGATCCCAGGCCAACTGCAACCTCTGGTTTCAATTTTTTTCCATATAATCTCCCCCCATTTTTTAAAATTACATTTTTAATGCCTTGTCTTTCCTCTTCTGTTTTGTTTTTTTTTTTCTGCTTGCTGAGTATATTATGTGGTTTCCCCTCTGAATTTTCAATGAAGCTCAAACATGGATATGGTTTTTGCCTTTGCTTATGCCTGTACTGTCACAGCAGCATCCACGACAGTGTTCCAGCTCAGGGAACAGGGTTTACTCTGCCAGTGTACACATTGGTTCTTGAAAGTTACTCTAGACCTAATGAACATCCTTCATGCAGCATTTCCTCACATTTTTTCCTGCTCCTAATGGCATGCTCCAGTAATCCCTCCTTTGTATTTACACATTGCCAAACAGCTACCTTTTGACCCCACAAGTAATTTCTTTTCTGTTTTCACCTCTACCTCTCTGATAATTGCTGTGGTAATTTTTTCTGAGACCCCTTCTTGCTATGTGGTAAAGACACTGATGACCACCAGGTCAGAACCCTGAAAACATACTGCTCATTAACCAGATGAATGGGTCTGTTGCCATTCTCTGAGTCTCAGACAGATGTCCTGTCAGGATAGATGATAATTCATCCAGCTACACTCATCTCTGGGGTTCTTTCAGGAGCTGTTTCTCAGATGATGGCTCTTAAAACTGGAAAATGGCTGGCTTGTTTGCCCTGAAGTCTGCCCACTCTCTCTATCCCTGAAGTCTGCCCACTGGGCTATCCCCCCAGCTACTATGATTCATTGCAATTATCAAATTGTATTGGTACTGCTTCATCACACAGCATTGCCCAAGACCAGCCTGGAGCTTAAGTTTGTTCTACCCTCAGTGCTTAGCCTGGCCCTTGATCCACGATAGCTCAGCACTTTCATCTTCCTCCAGTGCTCTGCAGCAACATCCTAGATGACATGTTATTTCTTCTTGCTTTCCCTTGCTTGAGAGGGGAAGCTACCGTTCTTACATCAAAGGTTTATTGATGTCCTCAGATGCTCTGGGTAGGCACTGGGGACATGGCTGCAGGGACACCCTCTGCTCCCAAGGTGCTTCTGCCACATGCTCTCCTGCTCACACCCAGCCAAGCCACAGGATCCCCAGGGACTGGGTAGCTCTAGCTCAGCCGTTGCCTTTTGTGGCTTTTTGTGGTAACTCAGTAAATGATAACATCATCCAAGCTCCTTGAAGAAATATTTTCTAACCCATTTATCCATCTTGCAAGTGGGAAAGATGGAAGTAGGAAAAGCCAGGTGTCTGTGACACCATGAGGCAATTTGTGAACTGTTTACTTGAAAGCACAAAATTTGTCACTTGTGTGAGTAATTTACTGCTAATTATGAGCTTACAATCTGCAGATAGAAAAATCAGAGCCAATGCACATTTTCCAAGAAAAAGGAAAATTACTCAGAGTACTATATAATTATGCACTTAGCTGGGACTTGCTCCTGAGGCTTTCTAGAACACTGGTTTTCAACTTGAGCAAGTTTACATACAATTGCATTAATATGTATGTGGGAAGGGAGAATAGCATATACCAGAGAGAGGAAAAACCCAGAAGACACACAGCAGACAAACCACAAGGATAGAACTCAAGATGGTAAACAGCTAAAATTTCCTTCTCAAAGCCCAGAAGATCGGTAATTCTTGGCTGTGCATCACTGCTGTACATCATGCAACCCATTCACCTTTTGCTATTCCAGCCCTGAACTCCTTATGCACAGCTCTTCCTCTTCCTCTGGCCTGTGTTACAGCCTGATTCTTCCCATCCTAAGCTCACAAATGCATTCAGCTAAACTCAGACCCATATGTTGTACCTAGCCAGTGAACAAAAACAGTGGAAACGAAAATCTCATTTTCCTTCCTGACTCAATGCAGCATTGAACTGGGGTCACCAGAGCTGCCAGGCCAGCAGGATAATCCCTTGCAACATACAACTGCAGCCAGAAACTGGGTTTTGCTAATGTTGTATACTGTATCCTCATTTACTGTCTCCTTTGCAAGAAAGAGAAAACCTAAAAATATTTCAGTGGATTAAGTCACACTGCTACTGAGTTAATCGTCTAAGGGCAAAGAAATGGAAGCTAGAGATGTAAGAGTTATTGTAAGCCAAGATTTGAAATAGGATGAAGAGTCAGTAAGGCAGGGAGCCACAGGAAGGAAAATGTTAAATACTTAATTGAATTTGTGTAAGTGATTCTTTAATGATAAACTAGGGATAGGTGAAGCAGAGAAATTAGAGATGGAGAAGACTTATTAGGTCATCTAGCCCATAAAGCAGTTCAGATAAAATAACAGTCTTTCCTGCTCACAGATACCCCCACTTTCATTGGTTCTTGCTCATTCTCCATTTTGCCTACGTACACAAACACCCTAGATTTCACTTGCATTTCAAACCTACAGGAAATATTTTTCAGAAGTATTTATTATTTATAATTTTTCTTTAAATGAAGAGAATGTGGTGGAGAATTAATTAGCATCCTTGGAGACGGGTGTTCTTTGCTCATTGCTACTAACAGAGCAGAAGCAAGATGTGTTTGTGCTTCCTTTGCTGTCTGTCCCTTCTGCTGCAAAACAGCTTGCCCAGATGTGGAGCGAGGACTGAACTGAGCAGGAGCCCTGAAGCTGCCTGTTGAGATCCCTGGCTTAGCAGGCATCTCAGTGCCAAACAGGGGCTCTGGTTTTGCTACACAGACATTTATCTACCTGGAAATGGACAGGCAACCCAGACAAAAATCATTAGGCACAGGCCTCTAAGAGCCATAAAATAATCAGGATTAAGGCTTCCTGATGAGTCAGTCACAGGGATGGTTTCTGGGCACCAGAGCTCTGTTGTTACACAGGGATCAGCATCCCAAGACCCACGCTGAGCTCTTGCCAGCAGCTCCAGCCACTCAGAGAAATCTGGTTAACTTTTGCAGTTGGTTTTATCTGGGAGCCTGTAGGAAGGGCTGTGCCAGTTCTCTTGGGCGTCTTTCATGAGCTGGAGCGCGTCTGGGAGGCTCTGGGTCTTTAGAGCAGAGCACATATGTTTGGGCACTTAGCAGAATCTACAGGGATATTTTTGTCTTACCCAAGACAATAATCAGCCCCTGGATAACACGTCATCTGTCAGGTTTCACTGAAGAAATATGAATTACTTAAGCAGTTCTTCTCCATCCCACTCATCAGAAGGGTGGTTTGGAACAATGCCAGCTTCACTGGCGACAAGCTAACACAGTAAACTAATTTTTCATTGACAATGGTTTGAAATTTTTAATGAATCTGCTTCATTCATGTTTACTCCAGTTTTGCACTGCACTTTGCACCCATGCAGGATGAGTGGGGTGAGCTGGCAGGTCTACCTGAGGAAGAAGAAATTTTAAGCAATTTTTGCAGGAGAATGAGGAGATGTTAAATTTAGATTCATAGCAAAAAGTACCTGAGGAACTAGTCTCAGATCAGAAACCCACTGGGAGATGATCTCCCCATCCAAATCTGTTTCCATTTTGTACAGTGACTCCTTTCAAGAAACTGGCCACTCAAGGAGAACCATGGACCAGTTTTATTACAGTAACTTTGAACTATAAGTGCATTTGTGAAAAGAACAATCTGCCCATTAATGGTTTGAAAGAAAGGACAAATCAATTGAGTGAATGATTGATTATGAATTATTCTCACAGTCCTTCAAATCTCCAAATGTAGTGAGTCCTTTCTAGCCCAATCTCCTCATCAAATCTTCTCCCCTTTAAAAGCTGTTGTATTATTTTTCTACATTATTCATGTACTGAAATAAACGTGTTGGTTATGGAGTTGTCCTGTCTCCCTTCCCTTCTGCTGAAAATATTATTTAACTTAAGGGTGACAGTTATATAATTTAATCTTTGCCTTTCATTATTAATGAATTTCAACATGAAATATGTAGGCATTTTCCCTATTCTGCCATATAGAACACTGGCTGTAATTATGTCAGATGGAATTTTTTTCTCCTTTTTTGGAAGAAATATTTATTAGAAACTGTCCTCCATGGTGCTGACAAAGGAAGTCTAAATGAATGAGTAATTTCTGCCTCCTTATTTTTAGCCTTCTTGTTGGCCATTTTCAATAACAGACCTTTCCGGTGCCTTACGGCCTGTTGCCTTGAGTCCTTTCTGGGGTGATGGATCTCTGCCCCTGCAAGCAATTCTAATAAAATCAACAGACACAATAGTGAAGGTGAGTTTGGCTAGACCCTTTCCTGAGGTCTCTCATGAATTTTCTCACTTGAGACAAGGCTATAGTTCCTGTTTTACTTGCCTGAAATGGAGCGTGGGGAAATAATATGCCCATTCACAACATGAACACTGCAAACAGCAGCCTAGAGTTTCTTATGACCAGTCCCTTCCTCTTCTCATGAGTCCACCCTCCTTTCCACAGCTGCCAGTTCCCCCAGGACATGGAGCTGCTCCCACACCCTTGGTTCCTGACGGTGCTGTCACCATCTTTCCTCCTGCTTTCTGGTGTGATTATTCTCACTCCTGTTTGCACACACAGATGGAGCTCAATGGATCCCTAATAGCATCATTTACTTAATTAACATGCAATTAGCTTAATGAATATTTTAACCTCATTATGTAGTTACTCATCTTTGTCTGTTGTGGGTAAGTCTAGTGCCCAGCTCTGGACTGTTATAAAGACAAGCTAAATTAGTCCAGTTCTTCAATTATGTCCAAGAGGCCCTCTGTATATGGTTCTTTCTCCCTCCCTTTACATTTCATGTCTGTAATGGAAGGGCTGGTGTTTAAGGAAGTAGAACATCCATTTTCTTCATCTTCCCCTGAAAAAATAGAAATTTCCTTAGAGATGAGACATAAGCAGAGGGTGGTGATATTAAATTCTTATGGGTGGCTAGGCGGTGTTTCTGCTGTTTGGTCAGGATGAAAGCTCTACCTATGAGACAGGTTTTCCCAGCACAAACATTTCCCAGCTCTCGGTCTTTCCTGTTTTCAGCCTGCTGTATGGTGTGATGGTGTGGTGCACAGTTTATGGTGGGACAAATACCCTTCTCCATCATTTTCTTCAGACTCGGGATTTGTACCTCAGCAGAAGCATTACCTATGCCTTGCAGTCATGGGATGGTTGTCTGTCAAGTCACTGACCAGCATGTGGAAAACCATCCTGAGAAAACTGTCTGAGGTTGGCAAGGAAACCACAGTCCTTTGGGCTCACATGATGGAGGAGATGAACTCTTGCCCAGAAGTATTGTAGGAGGAATGAAACAAGGAAAGGTGTCTTCTTTCCTTCAGGTGATCTTGTTGGCACATTTCACCCTCTTCTTCCAAGCAGGTATATTAGCAAAGCTTGACAGGAGTTTGTCTTGATGTGAAGTTCCCATCTCTTCCTTCTCCAGACAATCAGTTTGTAAATGCAGCTAGGGGCTGGGGGAAACAATCATGGGTGAGGGAAGAAAGTTTGCTTGAGTCAAGACTGACCTCTTGAGCTGACCACGAAGCAAAAAGGGAGAGACTTGTTCAGTTTTACTAGATGGGCAGAGCAATATCCTAATTGATTGTGTCTTCACTCTCTAACTGGGACACATGCATGAAGGAAAATCTCGCTCCCACCGTGCTCTGGGAAGAAAACAAAATGCATCTCTGTGTTGACTTGCTGGCATCTTAGCAGCCGCCTCACTGACTCTTCCTTCTTGTTATGATCTGGGGAAGGCAGTCATGCTTTCTATCCCATGGAGGAAAGCAGGCTGGGAAGTCATTTGGTCTCAATGGGAATCCACACAGAAAGAAAGGAATGGACTTCAAAGATCTTAACAGAAAGAAAGTATCTCTTGTAAAAGGCCACTGGAAAGTTAAGAAAGCAGTGCATACTATTTCCTTCAGGCTAAGCTTTTTGTTGTTTTGAGTCAGCAAGGTTAACCAGAGAAATAGAGCAGAAAGTTGAGATTATTGGGAATGGCTACACTTGCGTTTTCAAAGCCTTCTCACATACTTCAAAGGAAAACAACAAGCTCTATTTGCACAATGCATAGTCCTGCCTTCTTAACCCAAAACTGGCTATGCAGAGAGGGAGAGAAGTGAAATATTAAGGGGGTGTTGGTAAAAGAGCAAGCACAGAAATAATGAGGGATGTCTTAATGATAGGAAAGCTATGCCCCCTCCTCCACAAAACCAAGGGTCCTATCCAGCAGGGCTGCCATGTGTCCTTCTTGAGGCTGCATTTTTCTGATAGTGTCCACCTCCCTGCCAAGGCAGACCCAGAGCTCTCAGTCAGCTATTTCCATCTCTGACTCAGCATGTCATGTTCAAATTCTGTCAAGGTATCACCTGGCTCCTGTCCTCACAGAGGAGCAGCCGTGTTCAATGAGGTAATGAGCTGAGAAGATTTGTGGGTGTGCATATTGCAGCAGGGTCAGCCCATGCAATCCACGTAAAGAGCACTAAGTCTGCATTATTTATCTTAATCTGTCACTCTTACAGAAACAGCTGTTACTGGGCCTGAATACTTTATCAACAGGACAAACACAGGTAGAACAGCCATCCATCCCAAAGTCAAGTGGACAGACTCATACTGCTCAGTGCTGTGATTGCTGAAGCTGAAGAATCAGGTTAATATTCATTTGTCCTCATCCTTTGGCTTGACTGAAGCAGCCTTGTGTTGCAGAATTAGTTTAGTCCCCATTTCCTCCTGTTGCTATCAGGAATAGTTCTTGTCAGCTCTAGGGAGGGCCCTGTGTCCTCATTCAAGATGACAAAAAAGTATCTTTCCAGAGACAGAGGAGGTAACTGATAAGATCCATTTATTACAGAACTTAAAGACCATGATCTCTGGTTGACATGGTTTTCTACGTGGGGGTTCCCAAAGGGTTCCTGCTAATGTGGTATATCTGAGCCAAATTCTCAACCAGGGTAAGCTGAAATCAAACTGTCAAGTCACTGACTCCAGTGTACTTGAGACACTTTAGTTTCAGACAAATCTTTTTGCTTTACGACACAAGGCAAGACACCCTACTATGGTCAGGAAAAGGAATAAGCATGTTGTTGCTGTTGCACAAAGGGCTGTATCCAGCTGGCAATATTTGTGCGTGTGCCAGAGAGAGCAAATGCCTCCACTCCTCTAGGTCAAGAGGGTAAAGGCTTTCATTTTGGCTGTGAAGATCTCCCCATGTAAATTTTTTCATGATGCTTGGGTGTGACTTCAGAGCTATTTAGGTGCTGGAATCCTTTGTGTGTGTAGCACAAATGTGAATCTGACCCAAGAGACTAGCAGTTCCTTTTCAGATGATTTTTGGTTGTCTTTGTAGAAAATTCACAGGGATTCCACATTCACAGCCCGGCTCTAAATCAGCTGGCAGGCTCAGAAGAGGCCAAGGGCTGGTGCCCTCACTGCTAGCCCTGGATGGGGAATACTGGGGGAATAAAGCCCTGTGTGAGAAGCTGTTTTTCTCCTATCCCCTTGATAGAGAGATGATGAGATGACTTTATTCACCAGGGCTGTCAATCCAACACCTTTCAGCAGCAGGAATTCTGTTTAGAATAAAACAATAGACCCAAAGTTGATAATAAGATGCAAATTATGTACCAGTATGCAGAAGGCAAAGATAAGATTTGCATAAAATGTTTGTATGACAGCAGCTAAGTATCCTTAATTTTTTCCCAGAAGATATTGAAACATAGAAAGCTCATCTCCCCTCCTCTACCACAGCTCTCAGCCTGCAGTTCTGTATTTGAGGGCAGACCAGTTCACCAGAGAGGTGCCCCTTCCCTGCCACATACTGGAGGGAGCAATCTCCTGAGGGAGGTTCAGGGCAGGCTTGGTTGCTGTCAGGGACAGCACTGTTGGTTTCCTTCCTCAGGAATCTCTTTTAAAGGAGGGGAAGCCATTAGCTAAGAAGGTGAAATGAATTTGCTACTGCTCTTCTGTATTTACAGAGCTTGTCCAACAACTGCTCTCTGTGGAGCTTAAAATAGTCTTTTGAGGGTAGGAAATGTCTCACCAGCTTCAATCCAACAGCTAAGTCTTCTGTAAAAAAGCAATCCAGGGTGCCAGTGCTGGCATAGTTTCTCTTTCATGAGCAGGCAAGAGTTTCTTGCATGGTGGGACACACTGGATATGTACTTTGGCCAATTTCCAGCTCAAAACATGGTCCTTCTACTTACACTGTCTTGTCAGAGTTTGGGCCAGAGTGAGTCAGGGGCTGGGGTGTCTCCCAGAGCCAATGGGGACTATTCACCAGTGCTAATAGATAACCTATAAATTTAGGTGTGTTAGCCAAATTCTGATGCTTTGCAACGTGGCTTCTGCACATCCTTTGGTTGGCAGGTGGAGATTGCAGGTCTTCCTAGGGAGCACAAGCAAGGTGGCTTCAACGTTAGTGCCCTCAATGGCTGCTTCTCTGCACCTTGGTGTCAGCTCAGGACTTTTGGTGCACCACTCAGAGGATGCGAATAGCACCCTTGCTTGAAGACTGTAAGGATCCCTCCTGCATGATGTTATCCAGCCTCACTGTGCTCATCAGGGTTGGCCACACTTCAGACACTGGGAAAGACAGAGTGCAAGGGAAAAGGGTGCTCTGAGGATATAGGGGCTGCACCACTCCTTTAAAACCCTGAAGCAGTGTAACACAAATGAAAGAAAAACTGGGGCTCTTCAGAGATGCCCGTACACACACACACACACACGAGTCTGACTCATCTCTGACTGCCCAGGGGCCCTTCTGTCAGATGGAAAAGAGCTGAGCTGTGCCAGTTGCGGCAGCGGCGGCAGCAGCAGCAGTGCCCTGTTCTCGTAATTCACTGCCATCTGCTTCTCCCAGTCAGACTCTATAGCTATTTCCCCCCCACCAGACGGTTAAAAACATGTCCTGATTTTTGTCTTCCATGCAGTATTTTATTTATGGTAGTTCTGGACCAATCTGGACCAGCTTTCTTACAGAAGGCTAGATAATGGGAATTCAGCATTTCCCCTTCATTACTGATTGATTGTCTCTGTGTCTTGGGGGATTAGAATTCTGCATTTTGAGTCACTCTTGGCAAGTCTAAAAGTAACAAAAATACACCTGGGCCATGAAATCAGGCCTAAGAAAACTTATCCTTTCCTTCCATGGCTTCATAAATGTACCTGTTTTATTTGCATTGCTAGTTACTTTATTTGAGACATACAGAGATTGTGGTCCTTTTCATCGCAGAGCACTTGACAAAGTATTTTAGAAGAGGTAAGTACTGTGTATGCCCGGGATGGACAGAGGAACTACTGTATTTGTGTGCCCAAGACCACAAACTTCCATTGTGATACTGTCTTCCAACAACTCCACTGACGATGTTTTTGTATTTTTTCTGTCATATAAAATATTTTTAGGTTGGTATTAACCTCTCTATGCTTATGTGTATGGATGCATATGCGTGTGTATATTATTACCCTTGGTATTAAACATTGAAAAATGTACCTGCTAGATTTGCTTTGTGAAAAGCAGAAAGTACAGAACATCAGTGAGCTCTGTGCTGAACACAGGACAGGCTGTGTACCTAGGAGAAATGAGGAATCCCAGCTATGAGGAATGTGTAATCATGCATTCATGTTACTGCTTTTAAAATGTAAGAATGAGGTTACAATCTGTTTCTCTTTTAAAGGTCCATTTCAGTTCCCCTACAATTTTGTCTTGTGAAATATGTTTGGCTTGAAAAAGACCAGGCTGACTGAAATCAAGGGAGAATATTTGTGCAACATCGGAAGGAGAGCTTATCAAACAATATTGGAGCAGTAGTTTATTAAAGATTTAACCCCTTTGACATTTTCATTTTTGTTTACTGTTTGTTCACATCCTACTAGCTCAAGGATATACTGTTTATTGTCCTTGAGATTTTCTGTATCATTAATTCTGGCTGGAGGCTCCAGCAACAGCTGCATTTGAAAAAAACTAGCTTATAACTGAGAGCAATTATTAATGATTTTGTTGATGTCCTCTTACCTTCTTATCGATTTCACTAGAAATTTCACTAGAAATCATCATCTTGATAGTATTCCCATGGAGCTCAAATGGGAAGGACACATGTGTGAATGTCATGATCCCTTGAAATTTAGGTATGTGTGCTAAGTGTACAGAAGTCCTCTCTTGCTTGGGGTGGGTAAGCCACCCTCATTCCCAACACTCCTCTTTCCATCCTGGCACAGTGAGAATGCACCATATCTACTAGATACAGTTTATAGGGCAGAAGAATTTGTTTTATACAAGATAGCCCAATTATCTACATCCTTTCATTTAAGTGGGAGGCTGCATTTGCAGCTATGAGATAATGATTCCAGGTTCAGCTTTGCAGATGAGAGTTTCTCTACCTTACCACAGACAGGGCTGTTTTCAAGCATGGGCAAAGCTGCTGGCTGCCATGGCCATGGCTACAGCAGTCCTAAATCAACTGCCCAGCCTTTCCTCCTCAAGCCGTATGGTATCAAGGAGATAGAAAAGAAGAAACATGTCCACGGAGGGACCCACTCTGCTGCTGCCACACAGTTGAATTTTGCCTGTCGAAGGGTGAAGTAAAAATCCTTAGGCTGCAAAATTAAATTTTACCTACCCTGCTGATAAGCCTTGAGCCAACTCTGATTATAGAAGTATCTTCACCTTATTCTATTTCGACTACAAAGAGAGAGGCTTATTGAAAGGTTAATTTTGATCCCTGTTAAGAATAAAAGAAGACAACAAAATTCCTTTTGCTTCAAGATTTTATATTTAAGTCTTACTAACAGTACAATATTTTCTGGAAGTGTTACTTGAGGAGGAATATTTTTAATCTAAAATCATTTATGGTACCTTCATTGAAATATGTTTGCCACTTTTTTTGTGAGCCTCTATGAGTTCAACATAAACACATTATCCTGCAAAATCTTAAATAAAGGTAGGTTAGACACTGCTTCTGCAAGAGGCAATTTTCTAAATCAGGGATGATAAATGTAGAACTGCGATTCGAAAATGAAATGTGATTCTCCACCAAGACAAACAAGGAGAAAAAAAAGTGCTCATATGAGAAATTTTTATTGGTAATTTCTTGATCAGCCAACACTCATTTTCCAGAGAGAAAGGCATCTATTGGTTCCTGTAAAATATTCTTTCTCAGGCATCTTCTATCAGTATGTCTGCTGTTTTCAGGGGCTCAGAGGTACATGGGGAATAAAGAAGAGTATTTAGCATGGGACACCTCACACAGGATGTTTGGAGCAGGGTTGAACTCATCCCCTATCAGCTGTGGTGACCAAACTCCATGTTATCCCAAGACAAGGTGTGCCCAGGGCAGCTGGACTGAATCGTCAGGCACAAAGAGGCACATTTCACCTGATTCCTCCCTCTGCGTTGTTGTATCAGCCCTTCATATCCAACTCCACTGGCTTCTTTGCAAGGGCAGGACTCTTAAGAGAATTCTGTCAGAGCGTGAAGCAAGTGAGAGGGTGTCAAAAGGTGGTATGGAGAAAAATGAGGGCCAACTGGGCAGAAAGAAGGGGCAGAGCTGCCAGGTCCTGGGGATCCTGCCCAACCTCCCCCTCTAAGCCTCCCCTCACCCTACCCATGGCCGAGGACCACGTTTCAGCCCAAACAGGGGCCATCAGTCCCTGCCCTAGCAAGCAGTTCCTTCTTACATTCTCACTTTCCCCAATTTTCAGTAGTCTGCTTGTTCCACCATTTTTCCAGCAGTCTTTGCTTCTCTTTTCCTGCTTCAAGCTGCCCCAGTGCCCCTCTTATATGCCTTCCCCAGGCCATTTCCCATCCCCTCCTTTTGCTGTCCACCCCATTAATTCCAGAGTCAGTGCTGCCCTGACTCCCCACCAGCTTCTCCCTCTCACCTGGATCTTGCTGGTTCCTCCAGTCCCTCCTGAAGCTGGGTGAAGAGGTGGCACCCATCTCCCTCATTCTTAATGCCAAAGATGAGGAAAAAACAGAGTGGGAAAACCAGAGGCACCGATTCCTTAGTGCCAGCATCACATAGCATGAAACCTTCTAGCAAGTCACATACTGTGGTTTACCTGCAAATCTGAGGGCTGCTGAAGAGCTGTAAATCTGATCCCAAATGTATATTGTTCCTTCAGAATACTGGTTTGTGCATCTTAATGGAATATGGCACTGCTCTGTGTGAAATACAAATGAATGGTTTATTATTGGCTTATCAGAAATCAGTAATGGAGGTTGTTCCTCACAATGCACTTTGATTAGAACAGGAGAGCAGAGCAGCAGTGTTTCCTTCTGTCTCCGTAATCTGTGAATGATTTGGTCCATCTAAACATTATGCTATTTTCCGCTAATTTTACTGAGTGACGTAACTAATAGGGAAGTCTTTTGCTGCTGCCCAAAATCCCCATCTGATTTCCCTGTGGAAGTTTGGATGCAGAGGTTGGCTCAGCAAGGAAAAGTGCCTCACCCTTGACCAGAGGACAGCCACCTGAGGAGCTGCATGAAGAAACTTTTTGGAAACCCACATCAGTGTGCAATGCTTAAGACATGAAGTGACATGCATGAAAATACTGCAGCCCCTGGTGAGCCCTTAGAGGGAGGCTGCACAGAGGGGATTAAGTTTTCAAGCTTTAAAAAAGTGCCACCCATACCGTAGGTAAGCCAAGCCCTATCTTGACTTCAGTGGCCCCGTATTTTGCATTACCTCAGGCTGACGCTCTGTTATAACCCTCACTGTCTGTGAGGTACTGAGCAACGGTGTATGGTAGAGCTGGTTGCTCCCAACATTTTCATGGCTCAGTGCAAGGTCACCCATCAGGACATGTGCCCAGTACATCACTCTGGAAGCAGCCATAGCCACAGCCATCAAAGTCCCTGCCTTTAGTATCAGCTTAGCATGATTAGCTCTTTTTCTCTTTCTTCTGAGGACTAGATGTAACTGAGAAATCAATCAAACTTCAACCTCTGCCAGCCTATGAAGGGTGGAGGAGGTGGAGGTTCCCAGCAGGTTGTATGATCTGTCGTTTCTTCTCTGATCTGAAAGACAAGGAGAGGAGAAATGTCTATGTTCCACATTCCTGCTAACTTTCTTGGCATAATGAGCTAGCCAGCTAATAAGCAAGTAATTATACATTGGAATACACACTTCAGTGGCAAAGCTGTCTGTCTGCAGCCATGCTGAGAAATGAGGCAAGGAAGTACTCTGTTCCAGCTCTGCTCATTTCTCTGCCTTTCTCTCTGAGTCTGGGTGAGTCACACCTTGACTCTGTGTTTCAGCCCCCTCCTCACACAGGGGAGTGCTCCTTCATAGTCACTTTTGATCAAGGGTGCAATTCATGTCAGAGACAGCTATGCTAGTAAAACCCCTCTGTGTGAGTGCAGATTCATGTTACTTTGCTTGGGAGCAGTGGGGAGATGTGTGATCCTGTCAAGAACAGCTCTGCTGGTAAACTACCTCCTCACCAGCAGTGCTTCAATGCTGCACAGCACCTGCACACCTGTATCGAGTCCCCAGGTAGCACCAGCCCCAGCTTTTCTAAAATGATTAGAGCAGCTCCAATGAAAAATGTCAGTAAATGTGGTTGGTGTTTCTATAATTTCCTCCCAGTAGAGTTACTCTGCTAATTTCTTGTGTGTAGCATCTAGTGTTACTTAGTTTTACAGTAATGGTTCTTCTAATTCTGATTTGCTGTACAATTGTGTTGTAAACAGTCATGCTAAGTTGAAACAGAATCTTTCACCACAGATTTTCTAAAATGGATCAAGTTACAGAGGAAAAGCAAGGATGCTGCTGCGCCTTAAGAATCTGAGAATATTTAAGCAGAGAAGCAATATAGAATTGTGTTTCAGACTCACCCCAAAGGTAGAGAGGGAGCACCAATCCTTGGGCAGGGGGTGGGTGGCGTGTTTGTCCTATGTTTTAAAGCATCCTTTCAGCAGGCACAGTTCCAAACATTTTCTCTTTGCACATTTCTCTTACAGCTTCTGGAAATGTGCAATGAATTGTCTAAGACATTTTGACTTGGCAATTTGTTAAAAATGTAGCTGCAGTGTATCAATGAACAGAAGAGAGGAGGATTTCTGTGTGTATGTGTGTGTGTGCACGCGTGTGTACATACAGGCTCACATATAGATAAAAATCACTGAATTCTGGAGTCAAATACTGCAGCAGTGGCAAACAACACCTGAAAATGAAGAGACAATAGGAACTTGTAAGGGTAGCTCATAGACTCTATATAGTATCCAACAAGAAAACTACTTCTGCACAAGTTAACTATAGGGGCTTTATTCTCAAATTCACTTAGGGCAGCTGAGCCTTGTGGGCTACTTTTCCACCATGGGCTATATTTGGGCCATGAGAAGACAGTGGCTTTTGGATTAAGACAGAGTTCAATACTTCTCAAAACACTTGGACTTTAGGCATCCAAGTTTCCTTGAAGTCATACAAGATCAAAACACTGAGATGAAATAGTCTATATACAAGTGGTATCTCTGCAGAGACTGCTGAGGAAATGACTGTAAATGAAGGCCAAGAGACCCCATCCTGCCCCATAGGGGTAGGATTTGCAGCACTCTATCCCTCCAGACTTTTTCGGTTTATAGACCCAAAGCAGCAAAGTTCAGTGGCACTGAGATGTGTAAAGCCCAGTAACGCAGCTCTTTGCATTCTCTCCTTAAGCCTGGAAACCCTTAGATGTATTCACCTGCCACCCTGACCTACAGGTAGAAGCAGAGCAAGGTGTGACAGTGAAACAGGCCATAAAAGTTATTTTGACTTAAAACATAAGTGTCCACATCCATGTACCTCTGGAAGAGATAAGTACCCTGGGGACACTATATTTCCAACAGGAGCTTTGGCCCCAGGATTTCCAACCCTCAGGTCAAAGCTGTGCTTATTTATAATCCTCCTGAAAGGCATCTGGCCAAAGGGAAGATGGGTCAGGCTGGGAAAATGGATTTGTGGTAGTGAAGGGAAAGAGCAATCAGCTGGACTGCTGCCAAAAAGAGAACAGGAGAAAACCTCCACCAGGAACTGGGCTGACTCAGTTATCTCCAGTCAAAACAGCCGGCAATGCCCAGGTGAGCTGGGGACTGCACACCCATTCTCCTGGGTGGAACAAAGCCCATACCAGTAAAGGTCTGACTGCCCAAGCTGTTTGGATAGTGGCAGTGCACATAGGCTCCTGACAGCTATGGATTTAAAATGTTTTTCATTGTCATTACAGTGAGAGGCTGGTGGAGAGCTGCACCACTGATGAGCACTGTATGGTTCCCCAGGAAGCAGGCATTGAATTCGATGTTCTTTTCTTCTCCTTCAAGCATTGAATTGGATGTTCTTCTCTACAGCTTGCCCATCACACTGTTAAGTCTTTTTGTGACTGGCTTTCCCAGCTCTTGTGTTCTGGGACTGGTAGTGAGAGGAGATTCTAGCAGAAAAAAAGTTTTCTCTGCAGCTTCTTTTTCATATCCAAAACATAAATGCGCAGCTTTCTGGAAGATGGCTCTGTGTAGGGACAAAAAGAGACTGAGGAACTTCTTTTGTGTTATTTTATTGTATTGCTAATAGATCAGCTTCCCAGAACTGTGTGTGGCCACTGGATAACTGAAGTGAGGAGGTACCAGCTGGGGTGTTTTCTCACCACTGAGATGGCTCAGGGCATGTGAACTCACAACATTATCTGAGTGGTCCCATGAAAGTAACTCTATAGGATGGCTTCCGCCTCATCTCAGGAAGACATAAGGTGCTGTCTGTGGCCAAAGGCTGTCTTCACCAAGGTCTAAAGAGGAAGATCCCATCTGAAAATTGTATGAGCCAATCAATCATTCCCATGCTGTGAGCTGTGTTTAAAACATCTTATGGGAAATTCAAGTAGCACAGTCTCCTGGGAGTGCTGGTTCAAACACAACGCTCTGGCTGAAGGCATCTGCTTCAGGAGTAGTTCCTTTACCCTCCCCTGCACCACCACCTCCACCACAAGGCAGAGATCATACATTTCATCTGCCTGGCACTAAGAAAATCTGCAGTCGATGCACCCCTTGCTCATGGTGGCAGAGGGCGTGAACAGGGAAGAATTATGCCTAAACCCTTTGTATCTTCTCTCTGTGAAAAAGTAGCCCTCTCCAGGGCAGTCTGGGAGATGTGTGGTAGGAGAGGGGGCTGAGGCAATGAAAGGAAAAAGAGAGGGAGAACAAGTTCCTTTGACCAGCATCAGCTTGACATTTTTTCAACTCACTTTTTACACATGAAAGGGAGGGTGGGGAAAAAGAAGAAAGTATGAATTTAGAAGGAGAAGTAGGCAGAGAAGAAAAAAGATCAAAAAAAAAAAAAAGGTGAAACAGGAAAAAGATGCTCCCAGTGATGCTGAGACCCTTGTCTGTGCCCCTATACCAGTCCAAATCTGTCCTAAAACACAAAGGCAAATAAAAGCCCAGCAGGATCTCTGGCAAACTAGACAGATAGGCTTAAAAGCATATAGATTGGTAGAAAATGTTGAGTTAAAAGCCTGTGGGTTTAGAGCACAAATGGGGAAAAGGGGGGGAGGCCATGGGGTTAGCACTAGAGCTAAGGAAAGAAGAGTGGCCACACATTGAGATCAGAGGGGCAAGGGATTGCAACGGCTTTCAAATAAGCCTTAACCAGGAAACAGGTTTGTCAAAGTATAGTTGGGTAAAGGCAGGAAGCAGGGATAGCAAAATCCAATACAACAGCAACCAGAAATTTCAGCATGGCCCTGTGACTAGCTGCATCTGGGAAGTGCAGGGAAGGAAAGGTGGTAAAGCTCAGGCAGACCATGGGTGAAGAATAGAGATGGACTCTCTCTTCATCATTCCTCTGAGTACCAAACACTACCTGTGATGAGGAGAGCTAATAGAAAAAGCAGAGAACACACGAATGTTGTAAAATGCATCTGGGAAGAAAGAGAGCACAGTATATGTGTATTCCCTGGAGTGGAGGTGAGGAAAACTGAGGACAGCAAAGCAGAACCCCTGGGATTTATAACCCTATCTTGGCATGCTTCATACTGGAAGCAGGAGATACCCAGGAGGATCTAGGACAGCAGCAGCACCAGCCTGGTGTTATGAATGGTGGGAAGCACTGCTCTAGGTAATTTTTTTCCCACAAAGAGATTCTTATTCTAGTACTTCAGAATGGCAAACTAGGATTTTTGAATATTTTTTTTCACAGTTTTCTTATGAAGGCAAATTAAACAGAAAGAAAGCAGACAGGGGACAGTTAAACTGCATCCTGTCATTGTAGCTTCACCCATGCTTTCCCATCTTCCAGTAGTTTGTGCATTGCAGAGTACCTGGTGCTATTGCCTCCAGTTTGTCTGTAGCAGTTCGATGGGGCTCCCCTTCCTCACACACACTGGCTTTCCCTTGCCATTCCCAATGTGCTCTCTTTGGCTCTCTTGCTGCCCCATCTCATTGCCTTGGGTTGGGCAATGAGATTTGCCCAGCGTTGCCCCTGTGCCATGCTGTTGCAAAACCTGCCCCAGCTCAGCCCAGCTCAGCAGCACTGCAGGAACAACCCTGTATGCTCAGTTCCTTGATGCAAACCTATGATAGAGTCATTCTTGGATGTGGTGCTAAGAAGAAAATGAACAGGAAAGAGGTGATAGAAATGTCAGACCACAAGCTCAAGAGATCACCAGGCCCCAGAGATAGTTGCATCATCCCAGAAATGAAATAAATGACAGACAGCACCAGACTAGTACGAAAACACTGACACAAATAATTTATGTTATTGCAACTGGACCTTGGCCTCACAGGGTTCTTCAATCGCCTCTTGCCTGGGGTCATTGTGCTATATATGATTTGCTCTCTTTGAACACCACATCTATCCCAGAGACTGTCTACCTTTTAACATAGCTGTGAAATATAGGTGATGTAGTATACATAAATATTTCAGAGACAGGCTTTGTTTGACAACTGGGGTCTTGAGAAGCAAACAGAGACACTGAATCCCAGATGGAAAGATGGGACAAATACGTTCTGCAGAATCAGTCTGAGGGGAGGAAAGGCATCCCTCATCTCTGCTTTTTGACAAGTAGAATCACTACAAGGTATGGTTTCCCTATGACAACTAGCTTGCTTAGCAAGTGTGCACAGGAGTGCTGCCTTGCTGTCACCCATTGAAAACTCCATAGTTAGGAATGCTATGATTTATTAGACCTCAAGCAATAGTTATTAATTATCTTATTTAACAAATGCAGTTAGGTACTTGGATTTTGGCAGTATGTTTTTCAACTCAGAATATACTTTGGCAGTTTATTTTGAAATTCATCTTTCATAAGCATTTGTGCCAGTGAAACATGAGCATGTGCACTGAATGCTAACACAAAAAGGGGGCTGAAGCACACGTTTTTTTGATTTTTTTTTTTTTTACTCAATAGCCAGATATGTAACTCATACTTGTCCAAACACTGAGGCACTATTCCATAATTTAAAGAGATTCCCTGAAAAAAAAAAAATTAGAAAAGCTACAGAATGCCACATAAATATCCTTATTTCAAAGTTATGCATTTAAAAAATTTTCACGGGGCTTTTTTGGTTGGCCTTTTCTGTTTTGTTTTGGGTTTTTTGTTTGGTTGGTTCTTATCATCATGAAGTTTCCTAGATCTGCAAACATTTCTACATCTCAATTTCCTTGTGTTGCTTTCAGCCTGCTTTGTGGAGTTGTGGACAACTTTCCTTTGTTTCCTCATCATCGGCTCCTGCTTCTCCACATGCCCTGGCAAAGGGGTTGTTCCACCTGTCCTCCTGGTGCTGGCTGCCTCCTTCTATCTAAGCGCCCTTTATTAATGTTGCTGCCACTCACTGCGGGAAGGATTAAATCTTTCTCAGATAAGGTTTATTGTATTAAAAAATAAGCTTGATCACATCAGGTGCTTTCACAAGTGCCCTGCTCCATGCCATCAGCTATGGAAAAAGCATCTCAGACTGCAAAGCCCACAGTTTCTTGGCAAATGTTCCCTTAGCTTGGTCATAGAAGAAAAAATACAAAGAGAAAAAAACCCCAAACTACCACAAAACCAAACAAGACAGTTTCATACTGGCAGTATCCTAACACGTGATAGAATAGAGTCCAGTGTTAAATCGCCTGCTACGTCTCCTCCAAACAGGGATGCTGGGCACTGGGGTGAAGCTGCCTTGTCTGTATCGCAGCTCTCCTCTTGGTGCATGCTATTGCTTTTCTTTCCCACTGAGCAACACTTACAATAGGAATAACTGCTTATTAATTAGGAGTTATATCTATTAATTGCTTGTTTGTTCGAGCATGACTGAGCAGCCAGCCCCTCTCTGGGCCATCTCTTGATTTTTTGGTTTTATTTTTTATTGCATTTTTATCCAGGGTGACTTAGTGCCTGCCGGGATACGTCTTTCCACCCACTCTCCCTCGGGGTCCCCCACCGCTCGCCAGGTGCGGCGGGGAGCGGGCATGGGTGCAGAGCGGCGGGGCAGGGCTGGAGCACCCGGGGGCAGCGCGCCAAGCCCACGCGTGGCCCAGGCGGGGGAGCGCGCAGGGACCAGCCCCAGGGATGAGCCGGAGAGGACCCGCCGTCGCCAAGGGACACGCACACCCGCATCAGCCCGCCCCCGGGAGCCTCGGCGGGTGGGAGCCCGGCTCCCGGGAGCAGTCCGCGCCGCTAAGAGGGGTTTCCACGGCGCTGGCTCCGCTTTACGGTCTGGGCTCACTGCTACGGGCTCGCCGGCTCGGGGGCTCGCAGGTCTAGGCTCCCCAGAAGCAGCCTTTAATCCCTCTCGCAAAGCAGACGGAGATAGGGAATGGCAAAGCAGTGCCCCGCGCAGCCTCCCAGTGCCGGTGATGATGCTCGGGTTTGGCGCAGCATCCTCGTCCTCCTCCCGGCCTGTGGCCCCGAGCCCTGCGCGGCGCGGGGAGCGGGGGCGCCATGCATAGCTCTCCCACTCTGGTTTCATGTACGAGCATCACCACGGCCCGGGGTCGGCCGATACCGCGGCCCCCGCAGCCGCGCACCAGGCTGGGGGCCCGCAAAGCGCCCCCGCCCCGCCGCTCTTCAGCAGCATGCACAAGGCATCCCCGCCAGCCTGAAACCTACCTGGGGGGCCCCAAAAAACTTTGCTGGCAGCAGCCAGCGCCAGCACGGGACACACCCCGGCAACCTGCCTTGGCCCCCATCCCTTCGCATGTCAGGTACCAGCCGGGAGAAGCCGACCTTGCCACGAGTGTCCTGAGGATGGGGATACCCCGGGCTGACAGCCGATCTCTCGCCCGAAGCAAGTCCCTTTTTCTCCCCAGCCCTGCGGTGCTGTCTACAATTGGGCTGGGGCGAGGCGTGGGGAAGCCCGCAGAATTGGGCAGGAGGCTGGGCTCTCCCCAGCACGGCCGCTTTAATTGGCTCTTTTTCTTTTTTTTTTTTTTTTTTTTAATACGGAAAGAGAACGGAATCGTGAGAAGGGGAGGGGAAAAACCTGGAAAGCCAACGGAGAAGAAAATAAGGCGCGGCTGGCAGAGCCGGGAGGCAGCCAGGGAGGGAGGGAGGGATGATGAGGCCTCGAGTCAGTCTGTCCGGCGGGCGCGGGAAATCCCGGACGCCCCGTCGGGGATCGGTGGAGCGGAGCGCCCCGGGGTCAGCTGGGGAGCGGTGACGCTCCCAGCAACTTTGGCAGGAGATTTTGGCGCTTCAGGAAAAAGCGGTGGGGCAAGGACCTGCCAAGCGGTTTCCAGCTGGCGTCTAGCAGGAGTAGCCCAACTTTGTCCAGCTTCTTGTCCCTCCTCGTCGGCTCCCTTCCAGCTGCAGCCCGTTAGTTCCCACTAGGAGCTCCGGCAGCCGTCGAGGGAGAGAGACACTACAACCTCTACAACCGCAAATCCTCTGCGAGGCGGGTGGAGGAGGCAAACACGGAGGCAAAGCATCTCCCGGAGGCCGGCACACAACATCAGGGAAAGTTTTGAAGGGAGAAGGACCTGTATGGCTTGGGGAGGAGGCGAGGAAAGCCGGGCTGAGCTGCAGGCAGAGCGAGGGTGCATGGTCTGTCTGCTCCTCATTTGCTTCTCCCTTCAGGCTGGCTGGGGCGATGCAGTGCAGCTGGGGGAGCTCTTGGGAGCCGCTTTAAAAAAAAAAAAAAAACTAAAAAAAATCCTTCCTGGATTTGATTAATTACAACAATCCCCTCCCCAGAAGATCTGGAAAAGAGGAATCACCTATCCCTCCCTCCGCCTTTCAGCAGCTGGCTCCTACCCCCCACCCTCGCTTCCCCCCTTTTTTCTCCACCTCCTTCTCCTTCTCCCCGTCCCCTTCTGGGGCTGCGGCCAGAACCTCGCCTGGAGGAGGGAGGGCGAGGACTCACTAAAGTTGGCCCCAGTTGGCAGCACTTCGGGTAGCGCGGGACTCGGGGCAGCGCTCGGCAGCTCCTGCTGAACAAAGGAGCTTCCCTTCCCGCAGGGGCCAGGGGACAGCGTTGGCTGGCCCAGGCCCTGCTCCTGCCGTAGCCCGGTGCCGGCCCAGTGCCCCCAGGCTGGCCTTTTCCTGCACCCCGGGTGCGGCTGCCTGTTCGCCTGGAGATCCTCGAGTAACCTGGCGAGGGGGAGCGGGCAGCGGCGCTCCGCGTTCCTGCCCTCCCTGCCTCCTTCCCTCGCTCTCTCCCTCCTTTTTTTCTTCCTTCCTTTCTTTCTCTTCTTTTTTGGTTTTTAATTTTAAATTTTACCCCTAGGCGGCCCCTGTTGGGGGGCGGGGAGGGAGTCCCTTCCTCCGCCCGAGGGACGCCGGTGCCCGGCGCGGAGCGGAGCGCATGGGGCGGCGTTTCGGGCGGCTTTCGGCTGCTTCTTGCTCCCCCGCCGGATGCTGCCTGAGCTGTTTTGGCTGTTTTTCTTCGCCGGCGATGAAGGCTCTGCCTTGAAGATGGACATGATCTGTTTTTTATTCCTGTCTCTGGTGCCGGTGTACAGCAGGGGACAAGGGGTGTACGGTAAGGGACGCGGTCGCTGTTTGCGGAGGAGGGCGGTGGGGATGGGAGGCGAGGGCGCAGACGGTAGCTGTGGGATCAAAGTTAAAAAGCACCTGCAGGAGAAAGTAAATGATGCCGGCGAAGCTCGTCGCAGCCTGAGCGGAGAGACTGATGCAGCAATAGGGCTTCCAGCGCCTGTAACTACTTCGTAATTCCTGGCCGTAACCTCTGGCCGCCTCCCATGTACGAGTCCGCCGACATGGCACGCAGGGACCGCCGGCGGGGCTGCTGCCGGGGGAGCGACTCGGGGCCCGGCCCTGCCTCCCCTCTCCCCACTGGCGTGGGGACGCCACGCTGATGTCGGTGGGGGCGGCTCCGGGGGCACCTCCGAGTTGCATTTTCTTTGGGGCAAGGGGAGGACGGAGGATCCCCTCCCGGCGCTGCGCTGGCGCGTTTGCTTCCTCGCAGGACCACCGGCACGGGATGCGGAGAGAAGGGCGGCGGGCGCTGCCCCGGTGCCGGGGCTCGGTGCCGGGGGTCTCCCTCCCTCGGTGCCGCGGACAGCCCGCTGCCCGGCTCTGCGGGGCCGCATCCCCGCCCTGTCCAGGCTCCCCCTCGCTCCCCATGCCGAGCCCCGCCGGGCGCCCCGCGACGGGCGAGGCTCGTTTCGCACCCTGTGGAACTTTGCTGCTGATTTCCTTCTTAAGGTGATGGAGATTGGGTGGGTGGGTGGTGATCTGTGGCAGAGCTGATGTCGAGCTGGTTGATTTTTTCCTCTTTTACTATTATTATTATTTGTTATTATTTATTATTACTGCGTTTACGGAGCTTACTTCCTCTCCTTGTTTGCAGGCAGGGTGGCAAATGGCAAGCTCGAGTGGTCTCCTCGAGAGAGGTCTGGCTCCCGCAGCCCCTCAGTGGGAGGGCAGAGGCGGGGGATGGCACCCCGTGCCACTGCTGAGCACAAGCACGGGCTTAGAGAACACCCGGGCTTTACGTTAGCCAGCCGTGCAGCCCTCCTTTCCCTCTCCCAGCCCTCTCTGAATTCTTGCTTTACAAGATCTGCATTTCCAGTACACTGGGAAAAAATAAATAAAAGCAACCCACAAGTCTTGTCTCTCATAACAAGCCGGCTTTATCTTGGCTTACAACTCAGTTGTGCGTCGCTGTAAAGTCCTCCTGGAAGGCATGCCTCTGCCTCTAACAAGCCAGGCTCTCTGAGCTCTGAAGAGAGACCCCAGTGAGAGAATCCAGCCCCCCCGCTCCCTCTTTTTTAACAGCACGCAGCCAGTCTCTTGTGTAAGCTCTGGCAAAGATCATTTCAGTCTCACTGACTGTGGGTAAGTCTTTGTAGGTCACTTTTTAATGATGTATTTCTTTAAAGGAAACAATTCTTCCTTTTTCCTTGAGGGCTGGGGTGTTAATTTGAGTTTGGGTCTGTTTTGTAAAATAACCGTTTTAAAAAGAGGGTGTTTAGCTTCCTTTATTTTTCTCTTTCTTCCTCTCAGTATGTGTGTTTTCTCCCAGTCTGCATGTCCAGACAAAAATTAGATGACCCTCAGAAGGCTGGAAAGATGAGGAGTAGAATGAGTTTGTGGTACAGAAACCTGGTCAGGGCATGTTATTTAAGCCTTTAAAACAGGTAATCTGCTTGTAGCTGAACTTTTATTATTTCACTTTAGTGTGCTTGCTGCTCAATAGCTGTCAGTTGCTGTAGAATGGCCTCTCAGCTCAGGATTGTAGCAAGAGGGACAGAGCATAAGACCAGGTTTGCTTAAATGTGCTTTAAAAGGTTGCCTGTTGTATTTTCTCATCCACTTCAGTGAACTTGCATTTGACACAGTTGCTGCTAAATGAGATCTTCAGAATAACTTACTGATGTTTTTGTCTTTTTCTCTCAGAGAGAAATTGGAGAAACTGTGTACAAAAGAAAGCACAGATAGCTGCATCTTAGTATATGTCTCTATCCTTTTGAGCCAAAATGGTACACTACTTCTATCTGTTCTCTTACTTAACTACACAAAGGGGAAACCCAGTCTCTTCCTTCCTCTCCCCATCCCTACCTCTTCAAACTGTCTAACATCAGGAGCCTTAATACACAGCTGTCACTGAGTGCAGCCCAAAGCAGTGTCTCGCAGAATCAGCACACTGGATGGTGGCTAATAGTTTTCATGTTGTCTTTCCCAATCCTGTCGTAAGTCCACTACCCTGTGCTGTTTTCATGCCTTGTGCAGCCAGCGCTGTTTCTTTGGGTGCAAGATTGTTGTTATTGATGGGTCAAGCAGAGCTGGATTGATATGGTTATATTTGCAAGAATAAATAAAGCAGGATAAGAAATTAGTCCTACTGCCCCCCCGCCCCCTTGGGTTTTTCCTAAATATTAGTCTCTCACCATAGCTTTAAGATGTACTTGAGTGTTCTGTGTTGTGAATGTTGATCTTGCGTGGCACCTAATGTACAAATTATGGGAGTTTTAAGTGTCATGGTTCAGATCTGTGTTTCTTCTTTTGAATATTTATGGCAATGGAGATTGAGGGAGGCATCTATATTGGTCTATAAATATATTTTACTTTAGCAAATCTCCTGAGATTAAATCAGATTAAACAAGATAAAGTATCCATGTGATGTACCCTTTAAATAATACACCCACATGGATGCGCACAAAAGACCTCTGTCTAGGAGAGTGGAGTTGCTGGAGAGGTTTATTGAGATGAATGGTATAAATAAAATGTGTGTAAGGGCGTTTCTGGGAAAGGAGCATTTGCAATCGAGGTGCAATTTAATTAGGAGTCAAGGTGCTTTTTGGCTGCTACCTGGAGAGGCTTGTTATATAAATTGGCATTTGTTGTAATGACTGAAGTGTGTCTGAAACCCTTTTCTCATTAGCTCATCCCATTCTTTCAGCCTTGTTTGTTGCAGTGAGACAAGGCTGGCCTGATTGGGAAGGCAATTCAGCAGACTGCCAAGAGGCAACTTTTATTAGCCTTTTGTGGTAGCCCATTTCCCAGACTGCATGTGCCTTTCAATCCTGGTGTGTTAATGCTGCGGTCAAGATGAGGTGCAAGCTGTAATAGATCTCTAGAAAATGTCAGAATTGGGGAGGAGGAAGGAAGAGGTAAGAAGACAGGGGACTTGCCCTTCCAGGTTTTGAGTTATTAAGACTTAAAGACTAAATTAGACTGAAAGGGGAGGATTGGTGGTGTCAGGGAGTGGTATTCAAAGGAAAAGAGAGCACCTCTTGCTTCCTATTCAGCCTTGTAGATTTCAGGACTTGAGTAACTCTGGTTCAGAGTGTGCACAGTGCTGCCGCTGTGCTTGCTCCATGTGTAGGATATAATTAACACTTCTGGGTTGTCTTGCAACTAGCACATTCCAGCTGATCAGCAGCAGCCTTTCAGGTGAAAAAAGAGTGTGGGATGTTTTTTCTCCTGTCGTAATTCACCTGCAGAAGAGTCATTTCAGGAATGGGCATCACAGTGTGTGATGAGGGGCTACATACAGCAAAGTGATGGAAAGGGAATAAAAGGAAGGTTTAGGCTGGGCAGCAGGGAAAGCTGCCCGACATGGTGATCAGAGGGGCTGGATAGGCTGCACTTGAAACTCACAGGGGTGAAGCACTTCAGTGCAGAGTAGTCCTGCCCTGGCTACAGAAGTGGGGAATAGATGATATGTTAAGGCTCCTTCTTTGAAGAGACACCATCACACCGAATCACCCCTGAGATGCCACTAAAGACAGCCAAAAAAATCTACTGGAAGGGTGTTTTCTTGCATCTGTGATGGAGGAGTGTCATTGTAAAACATATCCTGAGTTTAGGCCATAAACATCTGTACTTTTGCATTTCATGTACATATGACATGATTTGTTTCCTGCTCCTTTTACCTGTAAAGTAAAAACTCTAGGAAAAGAGTTTTCAATGCAGTGTGCCTTATGATGTCTTGCAACCTATGTACATGTGTGTCTTTTGCTGCCAGTTTCTGGG
Organism: Xenops minutus; assembly: GCA_035221455.1. Lineage (NCBI taxonomy): Eukaryota > Metazoa > Chordata > Aves > Passeriformes > Furnariidae > Xenops > Xenops minutus. The sequence continues at coordinate 39,469,632 of JAWWEE010000105.1, read as the reverse complement.
GCACAGACGCTCTAATGTCACCTGGAGCCTGGTGACCTGGATCCGTTCCTCTCATCTACCTCTGCCTAGAGCTGTTTTGCCAGCAGGAACAGGGGGCCGAGACATGGGGCTCTTTAGATACCTTGCTGTCATGTCAGTGTACTATGTGCCCTCAGAAATGGCTGAGCAGATTGCTGGCTAAAGGAGCGGTGGAGCTGGCTCCTGTGAGGCATCTCTTGGCTGATTCTGTTTGGAAAATGTGATGTATAAGCACTGTCATACTCCAAACTATATATATGTGTGTGTATATAAAAATATACACAGGTGTACACAAGTCCTTTGTGCTCAACCATTTATCTTTGTTGTCCAGCATTGAAATCTGTAGTGGGCTTAGGCTTTTGCAGAATGGTACACTGCCTTTTGAGGAACGTGTTTTCTAACTGGAATGCCATAGAAATAGTCTCACCAAAGGACTGGAATGGTCCAAGACTAGCGTAGTTCTCTAGCAGCTTTTTAAGGTCAAGGCATTAAATCTGTCCAGCCCAGTGCTTCAGAATGCCTTGCTGTTCTCCAGCTGAAATGTATGAGATTGACTCTCCTGTGACACTAGAGCCTCTGGTTTTAGGTCAGGTCAGTAGCTTCATATACCAGATAAGCCCTCAATTGACTTTAATATGCAGTACTAGAAAACTGACATTATCCTTTTGACAGGTTGTTTGCAACTTGCTGGATGAAGTCAAAATATTTCACTATAGGTGTCATCAGAAACCACCATCCTATGCTAATTTTTGTGGGAACATGAAGACAGATGTTGAATAATTTGACATGAGCAGCATAGCTTTTAAAATTATCACCGTGTCAGGGTTGCACTGGAATTTTTGAAATATATATATGTATTTCGGATGAGTTTGAGAAAGGGGAAGGTAGGTATAGTAAGTGGCTCCCAATAAGTGGTAGATGCAGCAAAAGATGGCTGTGGAGATTCAGTATTCAGACAGCAATTCAGCAGTGGCAGTAAGGGGTGCTATGCTGCTGAGGCTGCTGTTCTTATTCTTAAGGAACAAGACAAAGTGACTTCCATGCTGGTAGCTCAGGGATCTTGTGACATTTCTGATCAACGAGAAGCCCTACTGTTTTGCCTGTGTTTTAACAGGTTACTGCTATTCTGCTTGCTTGAATAGTGCAGTTTCAGGCTTCCAGCCCGTCGCTCCACACACACTGTGCTCTCTTGGTTCATTAAGCATAGTCTGTGGCTAAAAACCATGCCTGGTGTGGCTACGATTTGTTATGAGAAGGGCAGAGTTGGGGGTGGGGGGCAGGAAATTGCCTTTTGCCCAATGCCAATGGGCTGGAAGAAGCAATAGAGGGAGATCCATTTCAACTAGTGAAAGACGGCTTGGGATGGAAGGTTTTTCTTACTCTGTGGAAATGTCCTGAACCCTTCATTCAAAACGCCTCTTTAGTTGGCATCGTGTAAGTCCACAATGAGCTGGTTTGCCTGCATATCTCTAGAGAGGCAGTTCACTGGTGAAGTTCTCTTCAGGGTAGGTGAGATGTTGGTATTTTTTGTGCAGAGGGATTGCTGTGTTCTGTCATCAGAAGGGGCTGTGCTTCGCTGTGAGAAAGATGAGCCTTATAGACAACAGACAGTGGATAATGTTGGTTTGTCCTTGGAGATGCTGTAGGTAATACAATGCATGATTGTTTAGGCTATACCTGGTAGCCCAGATTTTAGGTATACTGAAACTATATAAGAAAACTTTGAGACCATTTCAGCTCTCAAGCAGTCAAAGTGAACACATGAAGTGCCTGCGTCACAGACACTTTTTGCTGATCATCATCTGCTGGTGTGGCACAGGTTTAGATTCCGAAGGGGAAAATGTGCCAGTGGCTTATGAAGGAAGGGAGGGATATGGCACTGACACAACACAGCAGAATGCTGATCTGGCAAGGCCTTCAGGATTCACCAGAGAGAGTGATGTGTTGTGACAAAGTGGGAGAGTTCGTGTGTTTCACGTCTCTGTGCCCATGTTTAACTGGTGAGATCTCTACTCTGGTAGGATCCAAAGTACTTGGCTTTAAAAAGAAAAAAGCTTTCATCTGCCCCTTATTTGGGTGAAGTGGTTGAAGAAACTATAAAAATTTGTTTCTTATAGCCAAGCACTTGCTAATGAAGAAATTAAATATGTGATAACCCGTGGAGCTGACGATCAAAAGCACTGCATTGAAGAGCTAGAAAAGAGTTTGAGAAGTGGAACCAGGAAAAGGAGATCCTGGGCATCAGCTGATCTTGGCTCAACAAAACTCGGGTGGAAGAAGGATGGTTACCAACAGGTTAGCTGGGACAGGACTTGCTGGGAGGCAGAGAGCCTTTGTGCCCCGTGTCAGGTGTTGCACGAAAGGAAGACTCCTGTTTCTTTTCTTGACTTCTGCCCGGGCACGGCGCGGTGCTGCAGGCGGCTCCGGCTTCCCCTGCCGCCCAGGGGAAAGGCGCAGGAAGCCGCACGTCCTTCCCCGTGCTGCCGGCGCGCTCCTCTCCAGCTGTGCGTGCAGAACACATCTGGGCGGCGAGGCCGCGCCGCTCCGCCGCTGCCCGGCAGAGGGAAGCCTTGCACCGGCCCGGCGGCGGGGGTGCCGGGGTGCGCCTCTTCCCCAGGGAGAGGAGCGGCTGCGGGGGCCGGGATTTCCCCGGGACACGCTCCCTCTCCTGTGCGGGAGCGCCCGCGTCCCGGCCGGACACGCGTGGGGCGGGCTGGCGGCGCGGCCCCGGGCACCGGGCCGGCCGGGCTCGGCTCTGCCGGGATCGCCCGGGGACGGCTCCTTCTCTCCGGGCCCGCCTTGGCGGACTTCGGGCGAACCCCGCTGTCCGTCTGGCGGGACGGAGTGTGGCGGCGAGGCCGAAGGTCGCGGGAGCGAGAGCCGGGCATGGGTGTGCCGCGCCGAGCCTTTGGCGGGGCTGCCTGCGTGCCGCTTTGCATCGCTCCCGCTTTCTATTAGGGTCTGAAGCGCTGTCACATTGTATACAAGCACTTCGTGACCCTCCCTCCCTCCCCCAACTTGTTTTTTTCCTTTTTCCCTTTTCTGTTTGTTTTCCTCTCTCTTGTTTGTAATAGTCTTCTGGTGAAAGCGCTGTTCTTCCATTCCTTCTTGTCAGTTTCCAAAGATCATACAATAGAGTGAGTACAGGCCTCTCAACTCCTTCATTAGCTTTTTTTATTTTTATTTTTTTAATTTCCTCCCATGTATCTCTGTAGTTATGGTTTTGGGAAATTGTTTGTTTTGTTGTTGGATTAGGGTTTTGTTTGGTTGGTTCTCAAAAAGAAAAAGTAGGATTAAAGAAATCTGAACGGATATGGGGGAAGAGGAATCCTCACGAATGGCCTTGCTCTGGGAGAGGGAGAAAAGACAGCAAGGTGAGAACTGGCTATCAGGGCTCTCAAATGATCAGGTGAGGGCATTAGTGCTGTGATACATCTATTGCCTTGGTTCTGTGAGGCAGCAGAGCTGAGGGACGCTACAGTAGAGGTGCTTTGGCTGTTGGAAAACATGGCTTAGGGCCCTAGTTGAGAGCAACATTGTCTTCTGAGCATTGTGACTGCCTACAGGGAGTTCTTTTCACTAGTGTGTTTGTTACGTTGTATCCAAGGTCAGCTTCTTTCTACTAAAGCTTTAGTTTTAATGCCTGAATACTCTGGTCCATAGCTGGGGAAGGGAGATGCCTGAAGTTAACCAGGGAAGTAGAGAGACTATTGAATATAAATGATTATTTCTTTAAACTTTCTACTTGTTCTTCTAGACTAGGCAATGTGGATACTCCAGTGTGTGCTTGGGACTGTATTCCCAAAATGTACAGAGACTTTATGGTTCTAGTGTTCTGCTGAGAAGGGTGCTCCCTCTGTACACTTCTGCAAAACACTGTGTGTTCTCAGCATTGTGTTAGTAACGAGCAGCAGTGTAGACACAGTTACAAATTTCAGTGGTTGCAAATAAGGGGGAACAACCATGGTGCTGGGGTGGCCTAGTGATTTGAAGTCACCTGCTCTGAGAGCAGCTCTGTGCTGGACTGAAGAGCCCCAGGGAGAGTGCGGATCAAGGTGGTGAGCAAGGACCTCAAGCAGCTTTTATTAATTTTGCCAGCCTCTTGTTTTCTTGTGGCTCTTTTCCCTCATGCTGCAAATCACTCGTAGCTGTGGTGTTGGCTATTATCCCTTTCCTTTAGCTTGCATAGGAAAGATCTCATGGATGTAACTAAAAATCCATCTGACTGATGTGCTCGCTTGTGGTTTCTCTCCACTGTGAGTGTAGTGTGGGACAAATGGCATGCAGGTACTTTAGTGGGTTCATGTAAATGGAAATGATGTCAGGGTGAGAACAGCAATCGACAAAGGTGCAGTAAGAACAGCAGTTTCTGAAGACAAATTAGCAAACGTTGTCTAAAGAAGAACTAACATAACATTGAAAACTAAAACCATGCTGTGAGAAAGGCTTTAGGATGTCTGCAGGTGGACATTTAATACAAGAATAACTGCTTGCTGTTGCTGCTCCTGTTTCAGAAGGAAATGGTCCTTCACTAATTAGCATAAATTGTTTTAAAATAAATGTGGATGGGAATCTTGTGCATATCTTGTGTGCCTTTGTGATGAAATAAAAAGGAAAAACAAAGATATTATTCAGACAGGTGTTAGAGAAATGTGTCAAAATGGCTTTTGCTTACCAGTCCTACTTCACCTGGTGCTGCTTGCATGCCTTGCACAGTGGAAAAAGGCATTTTTAAGTTTAGAGTGAAGAATGACTGGTTTAATAAATGGATTAGTCTGACTTGGAGCATTCTTCAGAGTAGCAGAAATGTGAGAAATGGAGGCTCATAAGAGTAACCTGAGCAGCAAGAGCCACCTGGGGATGGAAGACTGAACTCTGCTAGTCAAGTGAGTCCAGCTGGGCTGTTAAGAAAATTTAACTGATAGGGGCATTTCTACTGCAATTGTTAGATCCTGAAAATCCCTCTGAGTGCACATGTAGGATTTCTTGTGGTTTTATGTGTTTACCATCATGGTAATGTCTATGAACTTCCACCTTTACAATGCCTGTGTTGCCTACAGTTATTCCATTCTGCATGTGAGGAAATGAGGTGGAGATTAAGTGATTTGCCCATGACAGAATGGAGAATCGAACATCAACAAAGTTTTAACCATCCGTTTCTCTCTGGTAAAGTGCAGCAGGTATTAAATGCAATCCCCGTGGCTGATAGATCCAAGGTAAATACATTCTCAATAAGAAGGCATAAGCCATTGAAAACAGGCTCTGATCCAGTTTTCTCAGAATCGAGCTTTTGAAATAAGAAAACACAACTGTGTTTTGTCTTTCACTACTAATTTAGCTCATCTCTTTACAGAGGTTAGGATTTATTTTAGGACACCTCTTGGAGGTCTTCTAGAACTTGAGCCTTGCTGTACAGCACTGGGAGAGAAAGAAATCTTTCAATTGTTGGTATATACACGGCTTTGCTGTGTGGATCTGCAGAAGGATCAGTTTTGGAATCTGTTGACTCATTCTGCAACAATTTAAATTATTTTGCACTTGATCAAAGAAGCAGTATTTCTTGCTGTGAAAAACTTCTCTCATGAATGAAGGAGATTAAATGACTGTTGCTGGTACTCAGGGGAAGGACAAAAAGTCTGTGTTTGCCATGAAGGAGCAAAGATTTGGGATGGGAAGAAAAGCAGGGAACTCTATAATAAGTACATGATGAGGGACAGTGTCTGGGGCAAAAGAGAGGTTGTGATAACAAGGATGGAACTATGATTCCAAAATAAGGCTGGATGCAGGAGCAGAGCACAGCTTTTGAAGAAGCAAAAGGGAAATCTGAATATTTCAACACGTTTTGTCATTTTAAGTATGTGCTAAGCCATATTCTTATTTTTCTTACAAGTACGAAGACAGTGAGAAATTCCTGGTGTTTGTTTCCCAAATGCTAATGAAGACCAAAAGGATTTAATGTCTGTGATTTTTGTTTGACAGTTCAACTTACTGTGCACATACACTATGCCGACACAGAAGTAGGACTGTGACTTCTGGGTGCACTCTGGAGCCTGCTTTAAACTAGCAGTTTTAGGTACTGATTGCAGAACAGCCAAAACAGCTCAGCCTGGCCTGTGCTCCAGCCACTCATGCAACATCCTCAGTGGGCTTTGCGGTGTGTGCTGAGCCTGCTGTCCCTGGGGTCACCTGACAGCAACATTCTGCGCTTGACCACTCCATAAATAAGTTGTGGGGCACCAACTCCAGGTTCATACTTGCTTCTGGATTGCAGTGCAAGCAAATAGATTCAAGTCCTGGCTGTGCCACTGAGTGTAAATCTAACTTAGCTGGCTTATTGGGTGCAGTTTGAAGCTCGAGGGCTGCAGCAGCTTAGCTACCACAATCCCATAGCTGTGAACCCCAGCAAGACCAGTGCCAGGGTTGTTCTTGCTCAGTGGTGTTTTTTGAACAAGCATAAATGTGGGAGTGCAAACTTGCTTAATGCAGTTTGCTGTGGTGAAAAAGAACCTCTGAACCACAGGTCTGGAATTAATCTCAAATTTTGAGAAGCTGCTCCTGAACAAGTACTTGCATAGACCAGCCCTGCATTTAGCTGTGATTAAGTTTCTAAATTGTTGTTCAAAATAGGATAGTCAAGCTCCTGAGCCATGTAGCTGCATCTGAAGATGTTACCCATAGAAACTAAGCTCCAGCTTTGGTTAAAATAGCACAATAATAGTTTGTTTTCTGGCCGGTCAAATGATAAGCAGCTTAGGACTTTCATCCTTATTTCAGCAGAAAAATGCAGTCGACAGTAGAGAATGACTGTTTACTATGATGTGCATGATTAATGCCCTAAATCTTTGATGTTGGGTGAGAGGCATGGATATCAATGCAACAAATTGAAAGGAGCAGTTTGTTACATATTTGTGGTTGGTAATCAGGCTTGAAACTCCATGTAGAAGGAGAAATTGGCCAAAGTGAAGGGTAGTTATTGAGACTAGAAACCGCTCTGGCATTTGTTAAGCTTTGGCAAAGATGCCATGCTGAGTTTTGCAGATCACAATGAACATATGTACCTACTTGTGGCTGATGGTTATTCCAAGTGGCCAGCAGTAGTGTGTGTGCTATTTGACAAACAGTTCTGCTTCCCAGATTATTATGGAGACATTTCAAAGTATGTTTGCAGCATATGGCTTGCTTAAGGAGATGGTTTTAGATAAGAGACATTGCGTAAAACACAATAGATCAGCTGCTTATCACTCAGCTTCAGATGGGTCAGCAGGGCATTTTGTACAGACACTTAAAAGAACAGTAAAGAAAAATGACGGACAAGCCCTGCATCACTGTATCACAGACTTTCTTTCCTTGCAGTGTGCAGGAAAGCTCCAGCAGAACTAACACTTAATAGACAGATTTTAATTTTAAGAATTGCATTTGATTGTCTCAAAGCAAGTCTAGAGAAAGTAGTAAGTGAGGATGTTGGGGGAAGGAAACCACACTTATGAGCTATTTTCTTGTTAGCTCTAAATACAAGCTTCGCAGAAGGAGGAAGCAGGGGAAGGTGCTAAAAAGCACTAGGATCTGTGATATGCTTGGTGAGGTAGACAGGGAAATAAGGAAATGTGTCTAGCTATTGCTAGATATAAGAAAAAAAAGAGAGAAAAGAAATGGATGCTGTTGATGGTGTGTAAATTCGAGAATTAAGGATATTTTTCCCTTTCATTGGCCTCATGATAATACCCGTGACATTGTTGCTGTTGAAAATTAAAGATTGGAAGAGCAAGTGAGAACCACCATCTCCATCAGGCAGAAGCCTTCCCTGAATATGATTGCACTTCTGGCAGAAAGCAATAGCTGTAAGTCCAGGGTCGTGTAAAAGGGGGCTAATCTTAGCACCTCCATTGGAAAAAACTGGAAGATTTAATGTAGCATTTGCATACATAGTCCTATACACTCTTTTTCTACGGTTCCAGATACTCCGTGAACACTGCTATTGTCTGTAGGTGACACCAAGGCTGCAGCACAAATCCCAGGGTGGTGTAAAATGGGTGATAGTTTGTAATTAAGGGGTTCATTTGCTGAACTAACTCTTCCCATTTTTCCTATATTGTATTTCTCTCTTTTTGTCTGATCCAATGAGTCATTGTAATTAGTTTTTGAGGCATGTTTGGCTGATTGGATTTTTGTTGATAAAAGATCTTATCTCTTGTATGTTTTTTTTTGTCACGCCTGCTTGCCTTGCTGACATGGAAGACTTTTATTCATTAGCCCAGAAGTGCTGCTGCTATGGGGCTGTGAGCTGGCGGCCCTCGTGCCCGTGATCCACCAGCAAAAGCTGCTGGGCAAACTCTGACTGAAGCTTTTGCTACTGTCTGACTGAGAGAAATGCTTGTGTTTCTTTGGATCCTCTGGGAAAAAAAAAGTTAGAAGAAGGATGGGGAGATCTTAGAGAATTCACTTTCCTGGATACAATTTTTGGCTCTGCTATGCTACTCCTGTAGATAGCATTTTAATTTTAAAGCAAAGAGTTAAATGCAGATGAGCTGTTCCTCTCATAAAAAGACTGGCCTGAAATGATGCACGTAATGGCTTGGATCTCGTTGCTGTCATTTCTTTTTGATTTTAAAGACTTCAGTGTAAACCAAGTATGTAGAAAAAGCCCAAACAAACCAGCAGCAACAAATAAACTTCCCTTAAACTGCAAATAAAGGTCAGCCCTGTTTGTTTCTTCTGCCCTTCTGCTTGTGTGAATGGAAGGTGGTGCCACTTGCCTGCCTCAGACAGAGGTTTTGAAGATGAAGCTGGTGATTTCAGTGAGGTGTTTTCATCTAGATATGAAAGGAGAGGGCATAGACAGGCAACCTTGGTTTTTGTGTGGTGTCCTCTCTCAGTAGTTTACAGGTTTTTCAGGGACATTTGATTTTTTTTTTTTTTCTATCCCATCACCATTGAATTTTCACTCAAGACATTTTTAGTTTTGTGGCAGTTTCTACTTCACTGCATTGATGAGCATCTTTTCATTGATGGCTGGTTGCTGTGGTCACTGCGCTGCTGCCACTTTCTCAGGCAGTCCCCAAGCTGCCTTTGGTGAGCTACTGCTTGAGAACCCGACAGCAGATCTGTCATCAAAGCACAGAAAATCCTTAAGTGTGAACCCTCTTTATAAAGTGCATTGGATTTGTCTGACCAGAGTGCAGTGCATTGAGACTTAGCCAGCCAAGTAACATGCCACCAGAAAAAGCAAGCTCTGTAGTCATTGTTTTTTGGATTTACTTTCCAAGGTGGTTGTTTCTGTAGGGGCATTTCATGTTTCTCCAGGCTTTAAAAGTGTCTGGGCACTTTGATTTTCAAACCCCACTACTTTGGAGGACTGGGATTATGTTTGTGATTATTCCAGAATGGGATAAATCTTATTATACTTGAACTGCAGCTTGACTGTCAGCAAGTCATGCCTCCACTTCTGTTGGCCATTCTGGAATAATGATAAAACCAGTCTTTCCTACCCCAAAAGCTTTTGGCTTTCTTGTCTGGTATGCGATACCACTTGAGTATCCTTTCCTAGCGACTGTGGGCCTGTCTCACTTGCAGCTTGCTGTCTTGAAGTGAATTGTAGGTAGCTGGCAAGACATATTTGGATTTCCTTTTTTTTTTTCCCCCCGTTCTTTGCTTTTCTACAGGATTGTTATGTGGAAATAAGAGGATTTTTTCCTTTCTGTTGTTTAATTGAATTACAATGGTTGAAGGTTTTTTTTGTCCTTACCTTTGTCATATATGTTTGCTCCCTAACTTCTCTGGTGTCCTTAAAAAGTGCAGCTAGAAGGAAGGGACATAAATAGAGCTAGTGTTCAGGATCTCACTTGGCTTTGGAGATAAGGGCCCACTGGAGGGGAGTCTTTGTCCCATTGTCACCACCATCTTCCCATCTGCCTTCTCCCTTTCCTCAGTTCCTGTTGTTTCACCTTCAGAATTCTTCCCGAATTCACTGTGCTTAAAATAATACTTGTTTGAACAATAAAAATTGTATTAAAGGGATGCATTATCACTTGGTTTAAATATACATATTGGCTCTGCAAGAGGGCATTGAAAAGGAAGTCTGACTGTATGTTTTTGCACATAAAATGAGTGTGTCAACAAAGTCCTGTAAGAGGTCTGCAACTGAAGAAAGCCCTTTTCCCCTGCTTCCCCACATGCAAATGCCCAAATACAATGGATATTCCTACTGTTGAAGCAGCAGCAAAGAAAAATCAAGTGGCATTGAAATGCTGGCAGTGATACCTTTATACTGAGTTAGAACACTGAAGGCAAACAGCAGCTGGAAGCTTGGTTTGATCTTTTTGTATGAATAAGATTAAGTTGCAGGCACAGTGCTGGTGAGGGGTATTTTCCTGACCCTCTTCCACAAAGCTTTTGAACACTTGTGGAGAAACGCAGAGTATCTTGAGCACCTGCTGAAGGAATGGTGACCGGAGAGCTCGGCATAGTGGAGTGGTCTGCCTGTTGCTGTTGGAGAAACAGCTGAGAAAGACCTTGGCCTAACATGTTTAGATTGTCCTGCTGACCAGAGCTTTTCTGCTGTGTCTGTGGCTCTCCTTCTCTTTCCTGTTATTATTTTTGTACTTATTTGTACACATTTGACATTAAACTTATCTCCCTGGAGTGCGAACCTTGCCTGGTGTTCATCAGGGAGCTGGGGGTTTGGGTTCAGGGGCCAGCTCCTGGGTCCCTTGGGGATTGTGTGTGAGATCAGATGTGAACTGAGGCAGGGCTGAAGTCTTCCCAGGCTGCTTCTGTAGCCACATCAGCAATCTCTGCTGTTGTGTTTGCTCTGCTGCTGTGAACAGGCATCTTTGCTCCCATTTTTGAGCAAGAGTGAGAGAGCAAACTTACTGTCAACTGTTCTGGTTTTTTTTTTCTGTCAAATATCTTTTCAGATTCTCAGTACTCCCTCATCCTACCTATCTTCCTAGAGACATCTTGACAGTCTGACCTTCTTCTTTGTCTAAGTGTGCAGATTTACACCCATGAATTCAGTTCATGATATTTCTGACACAGGTATTATCACAGTCTTTGCCTTTATTATTTGACTATTTTAGATTTATTTATTGCCTCTTTCTTGGGCAGATACATCCCCAGATCGCTTGTCCATCATCTCATCACCCTCCAAGAAGAAGTGTGGGCCCTAGGTCTGTGAGTGCTTCTGCAGTTGGTGTGTCTCCCAGAGTTCTGCCCTTCCTGGTGAGGGGTCAGCTGGGCCAGGGTACCTCTCAACCCAGTGCGGATGCTGAAATGAAGCCAAAACTCAACTTCCACATGCCAGGGTGGAAAAAGATGCTGTCTGCTCATGATATTTTTGTGATTGTAGTGTTCATTGCTGCTGGATCAGTTGTTTCTTGAGTAACCAATGAGTAACATATCTAAATCTGCAGTTCTGCAGCCTCTGGGGATGGTGGGGTTGAACAGAGATAAGTGCAGTGCTTTTTGCTGAAGAAAAGAATGGCATGAAGCTCTCATCTACTTAAAGTGTAGAGTGACCTTTCTTTTTACTTTGCAGTCTCTCAGGAGCGTGACTCTTCCCCTTTCACAGCTGGTCTATTCATCCTCTCCAGTATTTGGTGGCTCTCCCCCAGGAGCATGATGCATGCCCACAGATGGCAGCAGCCATGTGCCTTAGGTGAGCAGTACAGTGGTGGGCACTGCAGGAAAGAAGGCAGCAGTCATCCATGTGGGGAAAAATGTTTTTGTCTCTGATAATCTGCTAGATTTCCCTAGAATCCCTTGCCTGGGGAAAGCTGTGACATTTTGCATTGTTTTTGGAGCTCTGTGGCCACCTTCCCAGAAGCTCTTTCTGGGTTTTACGGTCCTCAAGGAGGGAAGCAGTACAGTAACTTCATAATGGTGAAAATCAACACTGTATGTGGAGGGGAGAGGGAAATATGTTTGTTCTTAAAGGGAAAAAAGAAAGCCTAAAGTTCCGTTTCCTTGGGACTGAGCTTGTATCTAATCTGTGACATCTTTCCATTCCTCTTACCTTTTTCTGGGAGATAGCAAGGTCCAGAGACTTAAACCTGCACCAAAGTAATTGTGGTTGAGGATTCTGAAAGGACTGAAAAAAATTCCTACTGCCTGGACTGCAGCCTGGTTTAGAGGCCCTAAGGCATAAAACCCCTTGTTCATCTCTGATGGCATCTACAGTAATGGAACAAATCTTAAAAAAAAAAAATAAAAAATCAAACAAACCAAACCAAAACAATTAAGTCAGAAAAAAAATGTATGTTAATAAGTCTGATTTCCATAAGAGCCCTCCTTTGTGATTTTTGGTATTTCACCTTGTTTCTACATCTCCAAGTTGAAATCTGTTTTGTGTGTGTGGTTACTTCATGGAATGATTGAGGTTGAAGGGGACGTCTAGAAGTCACCTGGTCCAGCCCTTTGCTCAAAGCTATTAGAGCAAACTTTGAAGTTACATCAGGATGTTAAGCATCTCATCTAGTTGAATTTTGAGCTTCTCCAAATATGGAGTGTTCATATGCTCTCTGGGATCCTCTACCGGTGTTTGGCCAATTTCATGGTGACATAGCTTCTGTCTTTAGAAATGGGAATTTCCTGTGTTGCATCTGGTAGTTTTTGCCCTTTTTTTCCACCAAGCACCTCTGAGGAGAGTCTGACTCTGTCCATCTTCCCTCCCTCCACTCCATCCTAATTAAGCAATAGCAGTAAAGTCTCTTTTGTAATTTTTTAGGCATAGAAAAAAGACCAAACCAACCAACCAGCTAATGAAACCCACTCAAATTTTCTCAGCTTTTCTTCATACAGCATATGCTCCACCTGCCTGACCATTTTGGTGGTCCCTTGCTGGACTTGATCCAGTATTGCATAATATAAGTTCTGCTTCCTGGAAAAATGTCTTTTCTAGTTTCTTCCAATGAGATGGTCCTTGTTGCATGGCATTTAAGGGAAGGATTACTTTATGGCCTGTGCTCCTCTTTAAAGTTCTTTGATTAACATCTAATTAGCACACTCCTGGTGCGGTCTGAACATGGGGAAACTGAAGATGCTTGTAGGCATTTGTACATTCTCCATTATGTGCATTATGTTATCTCTGATGACAATTTACTTAGCAGTCTTCTGTAACATAAAGATTAAACAAACATGGGGTTAAAGAGAGTGGAAAAGGGTATCCATATATCACAGGAGGTGAAATAGCTGTGTATGTATATGTACTCACATGTGCACATGTATGCATATGTAATATATGTATATATATTAGACACACAAGTGATTTCGCAGGGTCACCCTTGGGATACTCAGTTTCCTACAATAGAAAGAAAGGAATGCCCAGCAGATGCCCTATGCTGTGCACCAAGTCAAGAGAAGAGAGTCCTGTCCCTGGTGTGTAAGTGATTGTGTAGGAAGAGAGATGTGCAATTTCTGAGGAAAGCTTTGTAAAGAGAATGGTATGAGGGTCCGCTCAGACTGTTTAGTCCAAAGCCACTTGTGGTGTGCTAATGTAACAGGGGGACCTTGTGTCACGTTGAATGCTCCAGAGTTTCCTTACACTTTGAGTTCTCCATAGGTGCCCAGTTGGTGGCCCTTCTTCACAGCGTGACGTGCCGGAGCAGGAAGCTGAAGATGGAGTCGTGCTTTCTGTCTTCATTTGACACAATTGTAGGTGGCATGGAGAGTGGGATGCTGGGTTAGGAAGTAGAAGGAATTATTTTACTCCCACTGAATTTTATCTGGGCAACATGCCCTATCTGAACAGTTGGTTTGACAGCTTTTTTCCTTTAATGTGCTTAGTATATGTATTCTATTTCTCTGTCTCTTGTAGGGCCATTTCCAGATTAAAATGAAATAGGCTCTAAACTAGCAGAAAAGGATTAGGAAGTTGGGAAGGTTCATGTGTTCATCTGTCACAAACACAGAACTGAATCTCAGCGAAAGGCATCATTTTGCTTGTTTCCTTGCTGGTGAAATCTTTCAGAGAACAGAATGAATTCTAGTATTTGTCTAGCCCTCTCTGCATCTGAAATCTAGCCCAGGTGTAGTTACACATATCCATTGCTACCAACATTGAAGGAAAGGACTAAGCTGTTTATTGTTATTACTGTTATTATTTTAAATTCCCAATGTTGAAACCTTGTTATTGACCTCTTGGGCTTTCTGAGAGGGAGTGTGCAGCCAAATCTTAGTCCTACTTTGCAGATTTTTTTATTGTTTGCATATGGCTTTTTTGAAGAGGGTATATAAAAATCTTGCCTTTGCTGCTGAACTATCTCCTCTGAGGGAGTGGTAGCACTGCAGTTTCACTAGGAAATATTAATGCATGTAAACATTTTTCAAAAAGCATTACATCTTCCTGCATGTACTTTATTATATTCCCACAAATCTGACTAGATTTGATAGATAGGTAACCAGGGAGCGAGAACAGGAGAAGCGTGCTACAGAGGGAAGGAGGGAAAAGGGAGTGAAATAAACACAAACCTGCTGTAATTCAAAACAAGGCAAAATCAGATTGTGTGCTTTGGCTAATTTTCTTATTCAGGTATTGATCCAGTGGCTGCTCCAGAGTCTATTAGCAGTCAGCCAGTGAAAATATTTCCCATCGGGGGCTCTGACCTGAGACGGGGGTGAATCTATAGCAATTTGTTCAAACAGAGGAAAGCTTTTTCCTCTGATTTGTATTCCAATTTGCACAGCCTACAGAGGAGGGGGGTGCATTGTGGGGGTTTGCGGGGTGGTGCTTTTCAAATGGGAAACAAGCTTGAGCCAGGTAACTGGCTGAAAAAAATGCCTGATGAAAACTCTGAGCTGGGCAATCTCCCTCTACCTCTCTGGGCTGTCTGGGCACTGCAGCAGGCTCATCTGCCAAGGGGATTCAGGCAACTTGGTGCTTGCCCTCAGTAGGAAGGACACACAGACCTGACACGTAAAAGCTGCCCCAGGGTGGAGAAAGCTGCCTTTGCTGCAGCCGTTTAAAGAGAAGGGGAGAGAGGACAAAAGTGGTTTCTACCTCATGCCTACCCCTTCTCTCCATGTGCTACCAGCACTGGCTTAGGAACCAGTTCCTGGGAGGGTAGCTCTCTCCGTGGGTGGGTTTCAGCCTGGTCCAAGTGGGCTCATGACTGGTTTGACCCCAATTTGCTCTTGCTGAAGAGGGCCAGTGTGCATGCTGCTTCTCAAGTTAAGAGCCTGCTACAGGAATTGCTGGGTTCTGATACTTTCTTGAAGTCTGACAGAAGATGCCTGATAACAACAACCTTCAAGTCCCAGTTTCCACCCAAAGCTGTACTAAATGTGCCATGGGGACATGGAGCTCCCTTTCTCACTCCTTGCTGTTGCCTGCCTGTTGCATGATTGATTCAGAAGTAATCCAGACAGGGAAACACAGTCTCAGCATCCTTTAAATCCGGATCCTGCAGCTATCAAGAGCTGCCAGAAATCTCAGTGATGAAAAACCTGACAACATTAGCAAGGCTCATGACTTCCAGTGCCTGCTGAGCCTCCAGCGGTTCTGGTACCTGGTCTGATTCCCAGTCTCCATGTCAGCCTCAAAACCTCCAGGTTTGGGGTGTAGCTTGTCTGTCATGGCAATGAGGCAGTTGTAAAGTCATGGCTGGAGAGGTGGGGAGATGTTTTGCAAAGCCCTTTTCTATGCATAGAAGCACTCAGTCTGCCTCTGAGAGGGCCAGAAACATCAGGATTGTGTCTTGAAATACGTCATCAGGAAATATGTAAGAAGCAGAGAACTCTAAATTTAGCTGACTAAGGTCGTGATACTTAACATATATATATTTGGCTTCCACATTAATTAGTGACATGGTGCTGATTTTTTTCCTTAAGTTGCCCAAATATGGGAGTCTAAGGTTGGAAAACCTGTTTAGTAAAGGCAGAAAGAGAGGGAAGCCTTCCTTTGTATAAAATACAAGGGTAAGAGTAGGGGCGAGTAATAGGATGGGGAAGATGCTGCTTTTAGCTTTTAGAATTGGCTGAAATTTTCCTCAGCCTTGTTTATACTTGCTTTAATTTAGTGATGGTCACAGGAACACTTAGAGGGAGGAAGGAGGTAGGAAGGCAGAAATAAATAATCACTTAAAATCTTAAATCTGTGCAATTTTTAAACCACAAGTTTATTTTTGACTCGGCCATAACTCTAAGGAAACCAGCCTGAGTGCCAGGGAGAGCAGTAACTCCACATTTGAGAAAGAGGGGGAAGTTTATGGGATTTTAAAGCAGTCAAGCAGAGGTCTCTGCAGTTGATGGCACGAGGGGAATGTACATGGGGACAAGAACAGCAGCATTTTGGAATATTTAGGAGAGTGTTTAACAGCATTGGGTTTGTGCAGTGAGCTGATGCTGAGAGCTGATGCTGCTATTATAATCAGCAGAGGGCTTGTTATGGTGCTGGAGGGGAGGGTTGGTGGAGGGCAGGCCCCTCTGCCCAGCTGGCAAGGGTGCTGGCTGCTGCAGGAGGGCTGCAGGCCATATTTCCAAGGGACGGAGAGATCCACTCCTCCAGCTTGTAGCATGGGCTTCTGGACAACAGGCAGAGCAAGTGCTGTGCCAGGCTTTCTGAGCAATGTAGGCTAGAGGGAGACAATTAAAATCCAAGGTACCACTTGGTTGACATACACCAGTGATTGGCTCCCATTAGGTGAAGGATTTTAAGCCTTTCATGTCAGCTAATTGGTCCAATCCCTGCCATAAGCGTGACCAGTGCCCAGGGCTTTCGCAGGAAAAGGAATGACTCATGAAACAGAGCTGTCAAACTGCCGGTCTTTGGCATTGCTTTCAATGTGTTGCCCTTTCATTCCACTGTCTCCCTCCTCCTGAGCTGTGGCACAGGCTATAGGAGGGAACTAATTGAACTGTCTCTGTTGTCTTTAACATTTTGCCTGTCCTTTGCAGTGTTGGTTCCTGTAGCAAAGTAAGCAAGCTGTGCTTTGCTAGTGTGCTGAGGAGATGGAGCTCAGTTGGTATTGGGTTGTGTGCTTGCTGCCGTGGGGCATGTACTGCACAGAACCAAGCAGCAACCTGGCAGGAATAGACAGCTGGTATAGGACCAGGCAGGAAGGTGGCTGGGGGCTCCCTTGCTTTGGTTGTGGGGAGACAATGCTGGGAGTGACCTCTGCTGAGAGAAAGGGAGAGAGAGTGCTTACAAGTTATCATAAGGACTTAGGCAAACTGTTTCCTCCAATAAATGTTTAAAGTTTTGTAGCTTATACTGTGGAGTATGGCTTGGAAAGGACTATGGGAAAGTAATATGAGTTGTATATAGAAACCTAGTGTGTCCCGGGATGTACAGCAGAGTCTGTGACAGGTCCCCAGAATAACAGCTTCTTGGTGTCCCTGCTGTTGTGCAAGACTGATTCATCATGTTTCTCCTAGAAAGCATATTAGGCTCTGGTTCAGGACTACATAAAACAGCACCTGCTTCCCTCCACCATCCCTGCAGATGAGTATTTCTGTTCTTTTTTAATGTCTTGTACAGTGTATTTCCTTTTTTATGAGGTGACACCACTGGCAGGATTCGTTCCTGAGGAATACTAGTGAAAGTCTTCCTTGCAGGCTCTGTTCACATCTGCCAATTTATGTACTTGCCTACCCACATTGCTGGGGGCTTGGTGTGACTCAGGGGGGATGGCACTGTTTGACTCAGTCTCTTCCAGTTCTGAATCTTGTGCTGCACAACATGTGTGCATGTGTGGGTTCCAGAGGTTACACCTCTTCCTCACTTGGATCTGATGCCATGTCACCAAAGGGATCAGCTCCCTCCAATGGCCCTCGCTGCTGACCCTGTGCCATGGTTTAACCCTAGCCAGCAGCTAAGCACCATGCAGCCACTCTCTCACTCCCCCCATACAGGGAGGTGGAGAGAATTGGAAGAATAAATCTGAGAAAACTTGTGGATTGAGTTAAAGACAATTTAATAGGTAAAGCAAAAATGGCACATGCAATCAAAGCTAAAAAAGGAATTCATGCACTGCTTCCCATGGGCAGGCAGGTGTTCAGCCATCCCAGGAAAGCAGGGCTCCATCAGGTGACTTGGGAGGACAAAACATAGTAACTCCAAATGTCCTCCCTTCCTTCTTCTTCCTCCAGCTTTATATGCTGAGCATGACATTGTAGGGTATGGAATGTCCCTTTTGTCAGTTGGGGTTTGCTATCTCAGTTGTGTCTCCTTCCAGCTTCTCATGCTTCTCCATCTCCCTTGCTAGTGGGATGGTGTGGTGTGAGGAGCAGAAAAGACTCTGATACTGTGCAAGCCCTGCTCATCAATAAAGAAAACATCCCTGTGTTATCAACACTGTTTCCTTCACAAAACCAAAACGTAGCCCCATACTAGATACTATGAAGATAATTGATTCCATCCCAGACAAAAATGGCACATTCTTCACCCTCATTCCATGCTGTTTATGTCATGCTCACACTGTCCAATGCATTCTCATTACCCCCCACTCCCATTCCCATCCTTTGATATAATTCACAGGTATCATTCACATGGTTGATGGACCACCTTGTGAAAAGTCTGAAAAATATCCATAAATGTCAATAAAATGTCCATTGAACTCATTTAGTTCATGAGTTTTGGATCCATCTGTTATGGTGGTTGCTTGAGACGGGAGAGGTGCTGTGCTCTGTGGAGTTACAAGGCATCAAAGCCAGATCATGTCATGGCACTGCTGCATTTGTACTGTTTCTTGAAAGGCTTGTCCTCCATCGATTCAGGTGGTTCCTGCTATAGTAATTCCTGTAGCATGGATTTAGTATCACAGGTTTCAACAATTTAAAGCTATTTTGCATTAGAGCCTTTGACTGCCAGCTTGGTTGCTTTCTACTTCTTTGCTAGCCTTGTGTCTGCATAAGAAGCATGATTTAGTTATGGAAGGGAGGGTGGCCATGGAGGGAAGAAAAGGTTTGAGAAATGCAATCCAAGGAAACTCAAGATAATTCTCAATGCTACAGGATGAAACTTGCTCTTTGTACCACGTCCATTCCTGTCTCAGATATAGAACACAGAAGTGAGTTTTAACTGTTCTTCAGTCTCTGAACAAAGTATCATCCCTACATTGAGCAGAGACTTGCTTTTCCTCCAGTAGGGCTGATGCTGTTCCCTGATGTTTTCTCTCTGAGAGTAACCTTAATTCTCTCCAAACAATTGAAGCAGGCTATTTCTTTTTTTCCTACTCTGCCAAAACATACCCACTCATTTTCCTGCTTCGTTTGGACTTGGCAGCTAGCAGTATTAGGCAGGAGGGTATTGGAAGGAAAGCAACATGTATGTCTTCAAGCCAGATGAACCTGGAATTTATTCTTGTCGTGGTGCTCTGAGAAATCCATTTACAGGCCTGGCTGGTCCCAGTGGCCTCTTGAGGCAAGTGTCCTTCCCAGGGCACTCACACACCCCAGGAGAATTAACAGCTTGGGATGGGGCTGCATCTGGACTGAAAGTCCCCACTGCTTCCCACCTTCCTCAACCCCTGACACACCAGCTGTCCTTTAAAACTACTGAAAACCTGTCTTCCCTGAGTCTCTAAATCATGCCTTTTGTGTGAGAACTGGTGTAAGGGTATCTACCCAGCAGCTCTACAACCACTGGTACATAGGCAAGGACACTCTGAGCCCTTTGCCATTATAGCTTTTGTGTTGGAGCTTTCTTTTCACCCTTTCTTTCTTTAGCTGTATGAATTAGAGATGTGAGCATCCTGTACACTGCTGTGCTGCAAGAGCATGGGATACAGCAGGAAATTCCTGGTTTTGGGAGCAGATGGGAACATCTCCCAGTGCTTTGGTAACATCAGTGGGTGGTGCATGGTGAAACGCTGTCCAGCATTGCACTAGTCTTTGCCTGGTTACCTAGAGATAAGAAACAATACAAAACCAAAACCACCATGGGTTTATGTTCTGTTCTGGCCTTTATTTTTTATAACTGCAGAAGGGTTTTCATGTCTATTGTGAGATCATATTTAATGTTCCTTCTTCTGCCCTGTTCAAGTTATGTTTGGTACTGCAATGGATCCTTAAATTGCTGCTGGGCTCTCCCTCCAAGTGGATGTGTTTCTGTGGCAAGTGGGCTTATTTGGGTGAGACAGACCCTGAAACAGCCTACAAGTGCTTAGTTGTTCAAGAAAGAAGGGGGCGTGCAAAGGAAGAAGTGGTAAAGGTGAACGTGTAAGGGTCAGCCTCCACACTGAAGAATCTGGCTGACATGGTTTAGGAATGGTATTCCGAAGTTCAGCGCTCCCACTGAGACTTCTAAACCACACACTGCTTGCTTGCTTCCTCACTTTCCCCTCCCCCTTCCCCTTCTATTGTGGTAAAGATAAGAGGTAAAGATCTCGGGTTGAGATAAGAACAATGTACTGGAAACAGCAATGAGATAAGAAAATTGACAGTAACAGCAACAATACTAGTGACAGAGGGTACAAGAAAGGAACAATTCACATGGAAACCCTGTGACAACAGACAATAGCTGGTGGCTCCTTCAGCCACTCTTATTCAACTGGAAGGAACTCCTTGTCCTCCGAAGTGAGTCCCTTCCCCTCTCTGAAGGCAATGACATGAGGTGGTATAGAATAACCTCAGGGCCCCAGGTATGCCCCCTCCTGGATACTGCAAGAATTAACCCTGTCCTGGCCAGAACCAGGACACTGGCTCAAGTGATGAATAGGAGTCTCTCGCAGGTTGCACGTTCCATAGCTTGAAACCTGTTGTTGAAGAAATTGTGTGGGAGACCTCATGCCTTCCATGCTGTAGGATCCAGCCCACTCTAATGTGTGTTAATGGGAGGGCAGTGCTGACATTTGCTGTGGGGCATGGCAATCCCAGCTAGTTCTCATGTCTGGGCCAGCCACATGTCTAGCTGAGGTAGTTTGCTCTGCTGCTGCAGCAGCAGTGTCCTACAACTCCAACTTTCCCTTCCCCTTGTTTCCTTCATCACTGCACCTAGATGTTTCAGACAGCGCAAAACCACAGCCCTTCCTGTCAGGCAGTGTGATCTGCAGAGCTGTGGGTATGAGAGACAAGGCTCTAGGAGGCTGAGGGACTCCATGTGTTGGGGTGGTTTGAAAGTGAAAGACCTGCAGCTGAGCAGGCCACTGAGTAGACAAGGCTGTGCTGAAAGCCTCCTGTGGGAATCAGGCATTTGCACCAGGAGTGCTGGCTTCTGCCTCAAGGCACTGCTTTACAGCTTAAATGCCACCACAGCCAAGGAGGTGACTAGCAGATGCTATTTTAATAAACACCAAGAAGGCTTTCTATCTCAGTCTCCTATTGCTTGCTCATCACTTCTCTCCTTTGTGTAACTCCTCAGGGGCTGGATCTCTCCAGCAGTAAATGAGTTGCTTATGAGTGGAGTAAACCTCCCCATCTCATGGCACCTCTTTCTAGGCTCTTAGAGTATTGCATGGCACGAGATGTTGCAGTGAGCGTTACCATAGGGATGCACCAGGCAGCATATGCTAACCTATGTTGAATATCTTACAGAAAACAGGGCCTCAGGGCCGTGTTGTTTTCTATACTGTGATTCCCTTTGTGGGAGGCTGGTAAACATGTGACTGGGCTGTTGGACTGGAAATTGACAGCACCAAAGAGGCTGTTCCTCACCGTATGTCGCTGAAGACTGCTATAGCTATGGGAGCAAATGAGTACAGTGAGCTCCTGGACTGAACCGCTGACTCCCTGATTATCCTGGTCAAAATCTGTAATCTCTCTGTGCCTAGTTCCCTGACTTGTGCAGCTGCTGTCTGGGCTGCCAGAAGTGCATGAGCATCTGACCCTTTGCAGATGAGAGGCCTGTGTAAGGCTGCAAGGAAGGGCAGTGATCCAAATCCCTCCAGTCTAACAAATCCCTCCACAGAGCAGAGGTGATGTGGCTGTTTCCCTTTTCCCCAACCTCCCTTTCTCCAGGTGTGATGCCGGTTCCCATGACATGCCACAGTACCTCTTTCAGCTGTCTGCCTTTGGAGATGAGCAGTGGGCCATCAGCAGCACCCGCTCCCTGGAAGCTGCATCCACTTTTGTCATAGTGGGACACCATCGCTGTGGCCAACAGCAAAAAAAAATTATGCAGTTTGTGACCCGTGTGCTGCTAAACAATGTAATTTCTGTGGAACAGGAACGTGGTATCACCCAGGTCCATAGTCCACCCAGGTCCTCTGGTATTGAGTTACTGTGAATGGACATGGGATGCTGAATAGAATGCAGTAACACCCACTGAGCGCTCCCAAGGGAGAAGAGCAGTGGTTGCATCCTGCAAAGAAACAGGGATTGCAAGCCAAAGTCTTCCTTGAGTACCCTTAATTCATCTTTAGGGCTCTCAGCCAGCCTTTAGGTCTGGAACAGGCATTACTGTGGGGTTGCACTGCGAGGTGAGCCCTGCTGAGCTTCCAGCCCCTTGCTCAGTGTGGCTGCAGTTTCTCCTCCTCACTGCTGCTGGGGGCAGGGTGGTGCCTCCTGCTCTTCCAGTGTGATGAAGAAAAGAATAAATACTTTGAGAGAAAAGGTATAGATGCTTGACCTCGTGCCTCAGGTTTTTGTTCTGCTCTTTCCATCAAACTCCCCCAGCTGCCAGGCACCCGCTGGCTCCAGCAGCAGCTTCTTGCCCTTGACTCGTGTTCAGAAGCTCAGCAAGGGGAGCGCAAGGAGAACACAAAGAGGAGCAAAGCTGAGGAGCCTTCCCATTTCCCAAGAGTGCTTTGATCAAGGTGCCAAGATCCACTAGTGAAGTATATATCTGTGACCTTTTGTTGCTCCTGTCAGACACTTCACAGTCCTCAATGTGACACTAAGTTGCAAAGCCGCGTCTCAGCAGGTGACAGCTGCTCCTGCTGCCTTTCTCACTCTTTCTGTCTGGTACCAGGATCTTCTTAAACACATCATTGCATTTGCACTGTGACAAGCAAAGCTTGCAGAGTAAAGTCAAACAGCTTGATGTGAAGCTTAGGCTCCACTCTTAGATGGGAATTGTAGCTCTGTGTACACATAATCCCCTTTGCATTTTGCCCAGGAGCGATGGAGTAGCGATAAAAATATCCCTTAGGTAGCAATTCTCATGACATTAGTCCCCAGCCTGCTTGGAAATGTCCTGATCTGCAATGCTTTTGGCCCAAGGTAATTTAGCAGGAGCTTGCAACTGCACTGAGCTTCAACCACCTCCGAGCTTTGCTCAGTGAAGCAATGTTTGTGGAATCTCAAAGACTTCATTATACTGGGGTTTGCTGGATTTTTATCTAAAATTATGTGGCCTGAAATTCTTGCCGGCCCAGGCACCTGAGATCACAAAATCAATTCTGCTGTCTATTAAATAAGTGTAATTCCCATTGACTACAGTGAAAGTTGCCATTTTGCAGCGGAAGGTGGAATTGGATCCATGCATATTAGAGACAGACAACCCATCGCTGGCATCCTCTGGACCTTTTCCAAGGTCAGTGCAAGACCCTTTCCAAGTGTCTGTGACCAGTGTTTCACTCAGTCTACAGCAGACTGGAGATGCCAGTGTCTCCCACCAACCTTGTTTTATCTTTAAGAACTGAAGTGTGACAGGGAGTGGAAAGCAAAGCCTACTGCCAATGGTTTCCTTTGTTTCTATATGGTTTTTAAGTATTTTAGCTTATGACATTTTCCATTCTGTGAAGGATTGGATTTTTTTACTTTGATTATTTAAGACCTAAGCATTAAAAATGTTGAAATGAATTCTTCCTGGCAGACTTCCCTATTCCCTCCAAGCTACCTTCAATCCCACCTCCTCCATCTTCGACTTCAGAAGAGAACAGCAATGTTACCAAAGCTGTGTGATTGGTGCTGAACAGCAGAGATGGAGTTGCCCTACCTGTCCTCTGTAATCATTCTAGCAGAGCCCTAATCTTCAAGCCAGTGTTGACCTAGCGGTTGCATTGGGTGTAACTTAAAATGCGTCCACTTCTGTGGGCTTGAACACTTGTGCCAGGTTGTCTGTGTGGACACACCCTGCTGTAGCAAAGCATGAGGTTGAATTTCACTGCAAATCAGTGAGCCTAGATGCTGCCCAACATTAGCTCTGTCCTTTCTATTTAATGGTGGGGCAAGGCTAGTCTAAAGGGGTAGGTGCAACTGGCACTCAACTAGGATAAGTAGGAGTGATGAGGGCTATGGGCTTGGTGCACACTTTGTGCTTGTCAAAGCTCTCAAAGTTAGGGCTCGTAATGACTACTCTGTGAAAAGCTGCCTCCTCAGGGGAACAGAAGAAGTGCACTTTGCTCTTCCATGCCTTCTGTGCTCTCCAGTTTGTTCCTGCCATGTCTACAACAGGAATAGCCAAGATTTAGACCTTGTCCGAGATGAATTTCACCTCTGTTTTCTGGGTAAGCTAAAGCAGAAAGGCACCAGCTTTGTCTTTACTTGTTCACAGATGCTGGTGGGGTTGGAGGTGGAAAAGGGCCAATCTGGCATTGGTGACAGTTTTTTAAAAGTGCTGTTTTAGCCATGACCTGTCCCATATATGGACTTCATGTGTGCTGCAGGCAGAAGTGCAGTGTTTTAGGCCTGTATGGGAATCTGGCTGTTCTTTAAAACAGAACAGATTTGGTTTGGCTGCTTCTCACAGTTTGTAAAATACCAGGGAAGCTTCAAAATAGCCATGTGCCAGTTAATGAGGGTACAGGCTTTCCTGCCTTGATAGTATGTGCTTTTCTGGTCTCATTTCACTGCGATTTCAGGTCTCCTAAGGGCTGTACCAGCATGGGCTTTAGGGATTTGAGGTATGACAAAGCCCTTTGCCACCAAGATCTTCAGTTGGGGCAGAAGCCAAGGGCAGTGCCACTGTCCTGCACCATGGAGCCAGAGCTGTGCAGCTGGCACCTGGCCTTAGAAAACCTGCTGTTCTTTCATGAGTGCTTTGTGAAAAGTCTTGACATGACAGATATGGAATATTCTGAACAGTGGTTGGCTGCAGTTGGTTATTAGTCTATATTTACTTTATTGAAGATTTGCTAGAGGATTTTAAAAAGTGTGAAGTTCAAGGATTGAAAATCTGCATATTTGCAAAGTTGAGGTCATTTGAGTGATGTGAGACATTATGATCTCTCTAGCATAGCATTACAGTGTAATCAACAGCTGTGTTGGTATAAAGCCAGCGCATTTTGCTTTATCTCAAAGCTGCTTCTTAAAGCAGTGTTGGTATGAACGAGATCAAATGCATGCCTGTAGCCCTCTGGAAAGAAATGGAGCACCAAGTTGCTATTTGTTTGTGGTCATGAAAGACCAGAATCACTTTTTTTTTTATTATTTCCCATGAGTTGTGGCCAAATTCCAACTTAAGTAATTATATTCTGTTCCCTAATTCCCTCTGAGGCTTCAAATCAGTTTAGATTGCTTTTGCCTTTCTAGCCTGAGCAATTACATAATGTTCCTGAGCCCTGTTAAGCAGCTATATCCCACCTCAGAGGAAGCTGCATTCTGTTCCTTATGGAAGCAGCCCCTCTTCTCCCACCTGTGTACTTACAAAGTCTTTTCGATATGACAAATAATTGCTAAATGGGAGGTGAAGTGACTACTTCTAACACCTGGGGTGTCTGGCATCTCCACTCTGCTAAGGTCAAGCTGCAGAAGGTGTTGCTACTGGTTCTCTACAGGTTCTACAGTGTGCACCAGCTACCCCAAATGATTTTGATGAGAGTAACAGGCTCTACAGCAGTGTGGGTGGGAAAGGGGTGCTGCTGGTTTTTCAGCAGTGGACATGGCACTTGGAGTAAGAGGCTGCAGAGGAGACGAGATAAAGGCTGAATTGAACTGGAGTGCATTGGGCATGACATGGAGAATTATGAACTGCAATATAGGGAGGGGGAGGTGCTTGAGCCAGTTCTTCCTTATGGCTCCATACTGCATACATGCACCCAGTTTTCCATGCTGCACTTTCCAGCAGAGCAGCTGGTGATGCTAATCCTTTGCCCTTATTGGTCACGTATAGCAAGGATTAGCAGAGCATCCTCCAATGAAGTACACCCCCTCCAACATCTCTTGTAAAACTGAGGATATTGAGGGGGCATTTGGCTTGATCCTTTTGCACAGGGGAAAGGGAGAAGGGATGTTGCACTGCTGCGTAGTGCCACACATGTTTTGTCTTTCTTTTGAGTCTCAAGTGAGTCAAAGTAGAGGGTAAGTGGCTTCTCAGGATTTAAAAGTGAGTATTGGGTGAAGTCTAATAGGTGGTGAAGGGTGTTTAGTTTCTCACGCTCCCACCCCGTCCCATGGACTCCTTGAGTGGTTCTTGTCTTTCTTGCAGTCAGTTTGTTTCCCATCATCATTTGAAGCCCTCTGAAGAGAAAGGGATGTGTGTTTTCCTTACTGTGGTGGTGTATTGGGCGCAACCAAGATTGTTGATAATCACACCTATTACTGTAATACCTGATGTGAGCTCAGATTCCCTTGCTGTGTGCCTTCAAGTGATAAACAAAACCATTACATACCTTCTACAAGACAGGTGCTTTGGATGCTGTTTTTCCATCCTGTCTTAAACGTCTCTCTGTGGGGACAACTTGGGCTGAATGCCAGAAAAAGTTCATGATGCTATCATCAAAGCACCTGTGGAGATGCTTCTCTGGGGATCTTTTTAACCTTGACCAGGCTCATTGCTTTGGAGCACCCTGTAGGGGGGGCTTGGAGATGACCTGGCAATTAGTATGGGACTCTTTAGTCTGAAATATGTGTGGTTCCTTGAGCTCTTTCTGTAGCTTACCTGAGTTTTGCTTTTGGTCCATTTGACTATGGAAAGAGTTGGCATATCTGTACACACATACTCATGGGAAAACAAGTATTGCTTTTATCTTTGTCATTAACCAAAGAGAAATGGCACCAGAAGAAACCATGTGAGCAAGTGCAGTAAATAGGTGTGAAGCCAGATGAACAGTTGATTGCACAAAAAATCTGCAAGGCTTGGATATCATGTCGATTTTGGAGTCTGCTAGGGAGCTACTGTTGCAACCTGTGTATGTAAAGGAAAGATAGCCCATACTACTATACATATGTAGTATATATATATCCTATACCATCTCTAATGCAAGAGCATGTGTGATGTGAACTCAGTCATGTGAAGTATGTGGAGGGCTGTTTGCACATATGAAGACATTGGGAGGGCAGTGCTCTGGCTGCATCTTCTGTGCTGGGGGAAAAGCTGGTACTCAGGCAGTTAAAACCATTTCCAGCAATTTTCCTTCTCTGATGATAATTGTGCTCCAAGAGACTTTCCAAAGGCTTCTCCATCTTGGTGCACTTGGAAGTAGCTGTACTGCAAAACACTTCAACAACCACATTTCTCTTACGGGAGAATTTTAAAGCTGTTGGTATGTATTTTCAGAGTCACTGAGCTAGAGGCTCTCAGTGCGTAGGACTTGTAGCTGCCTGTGCTCCAGGGCATTTGAATCCTGCACAGCCTAAGGAGTGAAATTTCTCTACTCCTCCAGCCTAGTGACTGGAGACTGGGACTTGGGGTATATGGGAGTGGGGCCCCATGCGTTTCCAGCTTTTTTTCTGCTCATTTCTAAGTGCTTGTGTGGTCTCTGAGCATATCTGCACCTGTTTGCTCTCTGCCCCAGGCAGCAGTTACTGTGTAAAGGTTGTGGGGTCAGAGCTGTGCTGCTTTAGCTGTGCTTGGTATTCCTCACTGCACTGCAAGTCTTTTTGGGTTGCTCAAGCGTTCTTGTTACCCAAAATCAGCATTAAGTTTAATGCGTGATTATCGCCAGGAGCAAGAAAATACTTGGCAATGTCTTGGAGACTAATGGTATTGGGCTTAATTAAGGGAGAGCAGTCTGTCCTCACATGCATCTGTCTCTGCTTCCTCATCCTTCCTATCAGTATCAGCTTAGGCTTGGTTTTAATTATTTTTATTAAGTGTTGCACAGAACAGTAAAACCCACATCAGATTAGTGAGGATATTAATCCTTTGCACTTCTCTAGCACATCACATTTCATCCAATGACAGAGGTTTGCTTTACAAACATTAATTATGAAGCTTCATACCCCCCCTGTGAGGAAGGTAATAACCAGAATAATACTTAGCGTTTATATGATTTTTGCATCTTTAAAAAGTTGTATAAACACTAAGCTTTAAAGTACCCTGCATGATATTGTAGTGCAATTATTCAAATGATACGTGGGGAGAAAAAGATGCATCAAGGGGAGAGCCTTCTTGCCCAAGGTCACACATCAAGGAAATTACTGAGTAGTGCTCCTTATAGACTATTCTTGGTTTCTGGGTTTCTTTCCCACTCTCTGTCTTCCTTGGTTTCCTAGCTGAGCAGGGATGTATGAGAGTGGTAGAGGGTGAAGGCCATAATCTGAAGACCATTAGGTCCATGGAAGTAAGCAAATATACAGGATGCCATGTCTCCTGAACGAAGCTGGGGTAGTTTGGGGTTAACAGGGTTGCTGTCAGTCCTCGATGATGGCTGGTGGTTTGGAACATTGCTGCTGCTGCAAGTTAAATTCTTTGATGAGTATTGAGCATCTCCCCAGCTACCTCAGATGGCTTTCTGCCCCCTCTATGGCAAGCATCAACATAGAAAGCACACAACTCATAACAAATTGTTGTTCCCCACATGTATTAGGACATGATGAAACAGGTAGTTTGGAGGCATGGTGAATGCAATATGTGACAGAGTGGCTCATTTTTGGGTGTTCAGCCATATGCCTTGTGGAAGAAGGAGCAGTCCTGGTTGTACCCATTGCAGGAAAAAGGCATGACATTTTTTTTTTTTCCTTCCCCCAGCCTGTTTCCTAAGTTTGCCCAGGCCAACTTGTGTCCCTCCAGATGAGGATTAGCAAAAGTAATTTGCAAAACTCAAATGGTTCTTGATCGTTTCCCCAATGTAATTATTAAAAAGCAAACTTTTGACACACTGGGCTTTGAAATGCCCCAAAACCCATGTGCTGCCCATCTCAGTGAAACAAACTGGTGGTGCCTTGGTAGTTGGTGACACGTCTTGTGAGAGAAACACTGTGAAATAGTTCCATAGGGCCTGTCAGCCATCAGTCTCGTGGACTGCTGGAGATGTACACTCTTCTGGGACATAACCAGATCCAGATTCTTTCTCCTTACTGTAAAATTGGAGCAGACTGAAATAGGGAGCAAAACTAGATTCTAGAAGGTAAACCTATTCCTTGTCTGATGGGAAGAAGAAGAGATTTGATTATTTAGGGAATGGCAGGTCAAGTAAGTGCCTATTTTCAGAAGCTGTCCCTCTTTCCCTCATCAGGTACATTCTCTTTTAAATGGGAAGCCCACTGTTTAGTTTTGTGTTAATTCATCCCAGGATGTTCTGCAGCAGGCTAGGTTGGTTGAGGTCTTTTAAGAAAGGAGGCTGCTTTTGAGACTTTGCTGTCTGAGTTAGCTTTCTTCCTGTCCCCTTCAGAGACCAAGGGACAGTTTTGTTCTCCATGGGATGGGCTGCTCTGTATCATTCAGCATGCAGCTGAAGGCTCAAGAGTGTTTTAAATAAAATGAAATTTCTTACTAATATCAAGGAAACATCGAATGAAGCTGAGAATAAGTGATTTCAAAATATGCTGAGGTCTTAGCCTGCCCTTGGCCTCGCCTAAGTAGGCCAAAGCTTTTTTTCTTGCAGAAGAGTTTGAGAACAAAAATCTTTAAAGAGCTTTCCTCTTCAGAGATACTTTGGCTTTGAGGCTGGTGCCTGTCAGCATTTCAGTCTCTCAGAGCTTTCTTTCCTCAGTGTCAAAGATCATCTTACTTCCTTTGCAAGGCTGTCAGCCAGACCCTGGCTGCTTTGATACGGCTGCATTAGTCCCTGAATCCCCTGTTGAACAAGCTGCTCAACAATGTTTGCACAAGTGCATGATCTGGGGTAGAGAATTAATCCCTATTCCTACACCCTGTGCAGTCAGCCAGCTGAGAAATTATTTTAAACACCATCCCTTGTGGATTAGTGCTTCCCCAATTTCCTCTGCAAGTCTCTGCTGTTTCAGATGATCTTTTGACTCCACAGAGATGCAGAGTAATAAATTCATAACCTTGCCTTGTGGAGCTTTTGCTCTTAAGTTCACTGCTGTTGGTCTGTTACCGACAGGGGGATGGCCGAATCAGCATCAGCCTGCTTTGCTTGTCCTTGCCTGTGTTTCAGTTGTAATCAGATGTACTTTTTTTTGCAAAACTCTTTACTAAGCCATTTTCGTTTTTCCCTCTTCTTTTTTCCCCCTCCTTCTCCCAGTTTAATTGTTTGAGCTGCTGCAGCTTTTTGTCAGAATGAATTCCATCAGTAGAGTGAGGATGTGACAATGCCAGAGCTACTCTTATTTGGCAGGGCTTGGGGGATGCTCCTGAGGCCAGCACTTGGCACTTGTGGTTGAGGAGAGCTCTATGTAGTAGTGATCCAACACCCATCACATTTGCAGGCATAGCTTTCCAGTACTGTGTTAGTTAATCACATGTACATCCAGAGAGTGGCCTCATCTTACTGGGAATAGTGGCAGTTGGAAGGGAGACTGCAGAAGGCTGAAAGTGGTAACTTGTTACTGAAGAGACTGGAAGCAGGTTTTTGTTTTATTCCCTCTGAAAACACCTGGAGATGCAACTTGTTCCCTGAGCATTTACTCCCCCATAAACTCCTAAGTCTCCTGAGCAACAATAACAGAATATTGGGCTGATGAGTGCCTGCCCAGGAGAGGCAGTATGGCCAGATGTGCTGCACATCTGGAGAGGAGTAGGTGGGTAATCTCTTAAAGGGAAACAATGCAAACTGTTTGCTATGGTGTCAAGAATACTTCACTGCATGAGCAGCATGTGGCAGATGCATAGTGACAGAAAATGTTTTGTGTGCAGAGCCTTACAGATGCAATAAGGGTTTCCCCATGTTCTGCCAAAGTAACGGGCAGGGGACAACCCAAATCTAAGAGGATTGTAAAAGACCTTCCTATACGTTTTGTGTACAAAGAAAGATAAAGTAGCAGTTCCCCAATTTGCCTACTGTAATATCAGTCACAAAAGTATAATGTGCTGGCTCTGGGATGTGCACCACTGCCCTCTCCTGTGTGCGTGAGGATGCTGGTTGTGAACAAGGCTGTGCGTGTTGCACACCCCTGCCACTTCAGGACAGAAGGACTGGTGCTCTGCTCTCTCATCATCTTGAGGTACTTGGGTGCCATTATATGTGAGAACACCCTTTGGCATGGTGTCCTGCCTGGCAACTTCAGAGCAGTGACTCCAGTGTTTTGTGGAAATGCCACTAGCAGATCTGCTGTTAAGGATGAACTCAACTTTGCACAGAGATGCGGAATTTGATATTTTTCTTATGTGTGAAAAATGAAGCTTACCCTTTACAGATTTACAATGCATAGTCCTCGCTGGCAGAATGAATTTGCACAGAATTTGCAAGTCAGTATATTAATTGACATAAATTAAGATTAATTTTTTAAAGTATCTTCAGTAAGGAATTTAGTTTTTGTCAGTCTCTTTCTTTGTCTGGAATTAATAATGTAATAACACAGGCTCTTCAAATGTGGCATGTAATTAGAATTCATTGAAATCTTATGTCTAGGCTAAATTTGAAGAAAATAGGTTGTAATTAAACTAAGTTATTAACAGTTACTATATCTAATTATTGTGACTATGTGGTTCTGCTCTGGGTTAGGTGGGAAATCATTATCCCAAACTCAAACCAATTGAGGACTTAAAATGAGCATTAATTCAGAGAGGAGGTATGCACAGTTAAAACACCCCAAATAATGCCAAGTCTTTGCAGTTACGATGATATACATCAGCAACATTATGACTAAGATGTATTGCTGCCATCGGCTCCAGCTGAGATGGAACAGAGGTTTAAAGATATCGTGTATTTTCCCTCTCATTCTCAACCCGTGAAATAATGAGCAGAAGAGAAATAAATGAGTGCTCCCTTAACCTGCTGTATTTGGATTTTTTTTTTCAGTGTAATCTTAAATTAACTTCCTGGATAAGTTATTCTTGCCTCAGGGAATAATTGCAAGATTTCTGTGCTGTTTGTATCTCTTCGATTAGCTGTGTGTACTTATTTTTAACTCTGTTTTCACCTGAATGCAGGTCTTGCAATGATGTGTCAGAAGGCTTCTCTATCCACATCTGCACCATGTTATGTAGGTACAGGCACTTCTTATGGGGAAGGATTTTAATTCTACCCTCTGCCATTCCTTCCCTTCCTTTCTGTCTTTGTTAGGAGAAGAGCAGAAGGGAGAGAAAACAAAGAGTTGACAGAGATGAATATGCCCTATGAATCAAAGTGTCTGGAAATGCTTCTGTGAGTTAGTTACCTTCCTAGCGAGAGTAGGAAACTTGTACGAAATTTGCTTTGAACTGTTCTTTCCCATTCCTAGAAAAATCCCAAGGAACTTGGACAAGAGCATTTTAAATGGCGTCTATCTAGCACTCCTTTGTTGCCTATTTTGCTACAGCTAATTAAAAGAGAAAAGCCTTTTAATATTTAAGCACCATTAACTCGGCTGAATTATTAAATGTCAATTTGCATTATGTGCATAAAAGGATCAATAAACAAAGAGAATAATACAATGGAGGTGTCTGGGGTTAGAAAGATGTCAGCTCCTCGTATCGGAACCAGAGGGAATTGCTTGCTTGTCTGCCAGTTTATAGTCGTTAATTATTGGTACTGGGGAGGGAAAGAACTGGAGACTTTCTGAACACCAAAGGCACTGCAGGGATGTAAATGATGCTGTCAAGATAAAACATTACTTGGCTTGATTTCCAGGGGTGTCACTCAGCTCCTGTTGCCTCAGTTTTGCTGACAATTTGCTGGCATTTGCTTTCAGTGCTGTGTCCCTTTCTTTGGGGTGGAGTTTGGCCTTTGCATTGTATGCCACTGGACTGGAATGAGGTATGGATTGATCCCTGGCTGTGCTTCAGGCTTCCTGCCCAGTGATGGCAAAGAGTGTTAGCACCATTTCCCCACCTAACAGCGCAGCTTGGGGAATAAAAGCTTCAGTGTATTGTGAGGGCCTGCACTGGAACTGATTCAGGCACAAAGACACTGAGGGGCTGTATCACCAGCAGCCTCCCTATATCATCAGCAGCACCTCTGCTTCTACTTCATGATCTTGCTGGGAGCAGATAGGTACCTGGCAGAGGGTACCTGGGTCCTTGGCATCTCTGCCAGGTTTGCCAGCAAGTGGTTGTGCTGGGGTTTGTGCCATGGTTGCCTGTGCCCCACCAAGTGGCTTGGAGCTGAGAGCAGATCTCGTGCAGCCACAGTGCTTTGATCCCCTGGGAAGTGACTTTGCTGCGGGGAAGCTGGGGAGCATATGGAATGGCCACTGCTGTTCACAGAGCTTTGGACAGAGACAAGTCCCTGCTGCCCACTACTTTTCAGTAGCAAATTGGATTTTAGATAGTCGAATTAAGGGTAGCATTTGTGCTTCCAGCTCTTTCTAACTATGGTGAGAGCAAAACACATTTTAAATGAAATTTTATTTCAGTCTTTTTCATTTGGCTCTTACCACCCTTTCCTGCTCTCGTTCCCCCCTCCCTGCCCGCCCTCTGTTTCACAGTTGAAATAGCCTTTTGCTTTCTGTGGAAGATGGGTATAGCAGAAGATAAACATGGCCATTTGTTGAATCTTTCCTCTCCTGTGTGGAGTGAATGTTTGCACTGCCATCATGGCATGATTGCCCTCACATCCCCAGCTTACTCTGAGCTGGCTGGACGGGGCCCTGGAAGCAGCAAAGCTGTGACAGGTGAGGATTTAGCATTGATTCAATGCCTGAGTGTTTACTCAGCTATGCAGACAGGCTTTGTGGTCTACACAGAGCTCTGTGCCTCTGCTGAAACTCTCCTGACAGTGTTGGAACTGCTTCTTTTAAGTACACGGGAGAGTTGGGGCACCAGCTAGTCAGTGCCTTGCTGTGCTAGCCCCATGCCTGCACATCCACTCTCTGGGGTTAGCAGCCCTGAGAATGCAGTGTCCCCTTTGACACTCCATGTAGAGAGAAGTCTTCTCTTCTAACAGCTCTTCTCTGCCAATCCTTGTGCTGCCCACCAGCCTCCAGTTTCCACCTCAGCGCTGAACAATTTGAGCCTCAGGGTTCAGCATTTTTAACTACGCCAGCTGGAGTTGCATGGAATGCTCCTCTTCTTACCCAGTTCCTGTTAGTGTGCTCTGGTTCCATGCTGGTTTGGTTTTTGCTCCGTTTATTCTCTATTGTTTTTAGTATACCTGGACTTTGAATTTGTTTCTCTTCCTCTGTTTCCCAGGTGTGTTTTAGCATGTGTGTGTCTTTAGTGGTTTCTTCACTAGCAAAGACTGGAGCATTCCTCATGTGTCCCACCAGCTGGGCAATTCAGTTTGAAACCACTGCCTCTGCTTTTCTTTATTTTTCATGATTCAGGAGCCACAGCTGTCATCTGATTTTTTTTTTCTGTTTTGATATGAAAAGGAGCCTGTAGTTCTTCATTGATCGGAGTTCATGCACCTTTGCTGCTAATCTAGGCAACAGATGATTAGCAAATCGACTTTTTTCTCGCTTTTGAAGAAATGAAGTGTCTGTGTTGTGCTCTCCTTTTATCTCCTATGTTAGATGGTCCAGCCATGAAACACAGCTGAGTTTCAAAATACGCTGATTTAAAGATCTGTGCATATGGACCTCTTTGTTAAAGAGTCACTGTTGTATCAAAGGGGCTCAAGGTATAAAAAGGGAAAGAAAGCAGAAGTAATGCCAGTGGTGGCTTTGGGAATGAGCTGATCTTGAATTCAGGGAAAAGAGGTAAAACCCTTGGGACCATTCAAGCAAAGCCCATTTACCTGCAAAAGTTAGTAGCAGCAGATCCAGGGGACATTGCCTGCTGGACTTTGCTGCCTGTGCTGGCAAGCTGCAGCATGGCTGTGAAAGGCACTTTTACTGGCTGACTGGGGATGTGCAGCTTCAGTGGGTCTTGCATGCTGTGACGTAGGGGCAAAAAAGGGAGAGCAGGAGTCTGAGATGCATGAAGAGCAGTTGACTTGCATCTCTGTCTGAGCCAGGTTTGGCTCTCTGGAGAACTGGCAACTCAGAGGCTCCTGGTGATGGGCGCAGTGAAAGATGAGAGCATAGGATTAACAAAGGCCAGAGTGTCTGAAAGCTTTCTGGATGCCTGTAGCTGCTCATTTGCTTATAGAGGGTGGTGGGTGCATGCAGCAGCTGGAGATTGGTTCAGGGGACTGGAGACATGGCGGGAGTTTACATAAGGAGGCAAGGGATCAAAACCTACCAAGGAGCCTAATGCTTGCTTGTCATACAGGAGTGGTTCCTGCAGCACGTGGGTGGGATAAACAAGTGTCTGTGCTGCCCGTGTCCCGTTGAATTCCTCTCTTTGTAGCCCTTTTTTCTCTGACTGGACTGTTTCATTTTTGGGTATTTCATTTCTGGGATGACAGACAAGTTGGTCTGCCAATGGTCTCCAGAACAGAGGATGATTTCTCCCCCAAGCTGCTTGCCTCATTTGTGTATCCCCTTAAAATGCTTAGAAGCTTAAGTAGTAACTAGACAAGAAGTGTGTTTTTGAGTGCAATGCTCTGACCACTCAGCTTGGCAGGATCACCTTGTCCAAGTGTGGTTCTGTGGCTCATTGAGTTTTGCAGCAAGATTTAGAGATACAGCTCAGGCTCTGTAGCTTGCACAGTGGGAAGTGGGTTGTAAGATGATAAAGTCTCTTTTATGGCTACTACAAGACAGGCATACTTTTTTTATTTCCTAGCTGAAGCTGGAATCTTCCAGGACAGTATCACTAAGGTGTAGGCTCTGACTACCACTGTATCTGGAGCCCCTAAAGACTTGAAGACAACCTACTTCATATTGCTGGCATTGAGTCATCAACAGAAATTCCACTCAGGCATAAGAGTTAGGCAATAATGCAGAGTTTATGCCACCATAATGTTGTGTGTGTGTAATACCTGTCACTTGATTCTTATCAAACAAAGTTGCTGATCGATATTGCTCTGCTGCTTGACACTGCAGTTAGGTGGACGTATGTAAAAATATACTTTAGTATATTTATATACTAAAGTATATAAATACTTTAGTAAAGCACATAATACTGCTTTAGTTATAAATTGAATGATGGTCTTGGGAGCAGGTGTTGTGAGTCACTGTGGGGTGAACCTGCGATTCATGACATCCCACATGATTTTGTTGCTGACATTTTTCTAAAACAAACAAAATTATAGAGATGCTTCAAGAAAGTGACATTGATTAAGCAAGAATTTATTTTAAGACTGTGGAAATCATCTGGCTGAGCTTTGCAAAAGGAAACTGTTTCTGGAGGTGTAATCAGCCAGAGATGTCAAGACAAAGTCTTGGTCTCTCCCAAGTGAAAAACAATCCTATCCTATTTTAGGTAGCCAAGTTTCATTCTCTGTGATTACTTTCTGCAGCTCTATCATTTCTATGTGCACTTCCCATTGAAAATTTTTTTTATTCTTGCTCAAGACTGCTATGAAGTATTGTGTGGAGTTAGACATGGTTGCTTTGTATATCTTGGGAGTGGCTGTGTTTCTTTTATGAGTGGATTGATGTTTGTGTTTTAATCATGATCAGTGTACAAATACCAAAGCAGTCAGAGACATTTTGCTACTGAAATATAATGTGTTTCCTGCTGCAAATGTAGGCCAGGAGTACACTAAGAATAATTTTATTTTTTTTTGAGCATACGTGGTTCCGTCTGCAGTGAGAACACTGACGCATGGGAGCCAGAGACCCTCCCTGGAGATCTGTCTTGTTTGGGGTTGTAACCTGTAGTGTCAGCATGCAGAGAGGGCTCCCTGATGGCTTTTGCTTTGGGACAGCCTTGTGGTAGCAGAGAGCTGCCCAGGCAGCACATCATACTGGAAGAGTCAGCAGGAGGATCTTGGGCAAGGCAGTCCAAGGAGTGGGAGGAGACCTAGGACCATGGATGTGTTTTGGTTGTCACCTGTCCCTGGGGATTCTGAATTGTCTCCCTCTTTGCTAGGGGACTAGCCTGGTCTTGTGTTAAAAGTTGATTCTTAATCAGGCTGAACTGTACAGAGCACCTTCTGTGGGCGAAGTTCCCTGCAGGAACTGTGCTCCCTTTGCCATTGCACTGGGCAAAGCAACAGTGAGAGGCTTAGGTGAGAAGGAGGAGGCCCCTGACCAAGCACCCAGGGAATCTGTTCTGAAATTGGTGGTGGCAGGGGTTCCCTGTACAGGCATTACAAAGACATCCAATGCCTGAGCTCGACTGCACCCACCCACTGCCATCTTCTTTCCCTCTACTATTGTGCTGGTCTTAACTGCTGACTGATGAGTATGGGCGGTCTTTCTTCAGCCATTAATACAATATTGATCCACAGCCCTGCTGACAGTGTTAATGGACACTGATTGTGTATTATTATTTCCATAATTGTCCTCAAGCTGGAGTGAATTCTCCTTTTCAAACGGTGCATCGATATCACGCCCTGCATTGTGGGCTGGATCTGGCCTGGTTAATTTGTTTTGTCTAAAGTTTCAGCGAAGCCTGTGGCCTCCATCCTCAGTGAAGCAATCAATGAGACCAGCTAAACAGCCATGGAGCACACATCAAGGCAGTTGTCATCCCCTCCCAGAGCAGAGTGTCTTGTTTGATGGTCAGGATGCTGCCCCTACAGACCCTTCCCATCCTACTAGACCTTCATCACTCCTGCTGAGTGTTGGTAGCATGTCTCTTCCCTTTACGTGTGTGCTGGCTTCTCTTTGTGCACTGCTAAGGGGACATGACCCCTTCCTCAAAGGTCTGCATGTTTCTATGCCCCTGCTGCTCAAGCAGATCTGTGCATTGCGTGAACAGACAGGATAAAACACTCACTAAAGCAGTGACTTCGAGGCCTGAGATGCCCCCTGGGTGTTTTGCCGTGCATGGTCTGTAACTAATAGTGCTGCAGGGCAGTTCCACCCATGGACAGGCAGTTACTGAGAGTGGCTGTTCAGCAAGGAATGCCACATGTGGATTTCCTTAATGAAATGCTTATTCAGCTCCACTGTGGTTCATAAATACCCCATGTGTTTTTCCCTTTTCTGGGAACTCCCTTCAAGATACATCCCTTACATACCAGTTGCTCAGGATGGAAGGGTGAGGGAAGGAGACAGGAAGACTCTTGAGGGGTTTAAGCAGCAAATTAGCAGCTGATGCCCCGCTCCTTCTTGCTTCAGTGTAACTAGGAGTCCAAGGAGCCTGTGAGCAGAAATGGGGAAGGAAGGATCTTGGCTTCTTTGCCTAGGGTATGTGCAGAAGAGACTGAATTATAACTATACTATATGCATGGAAGATCATTGGTTGCCTACCAAAGCAGGGTGGTAGATGAAGCCTTAGGAAGAGGGAAAGTTCCAGGTGCAGCTTCCCTCTCTTCCTACACCCTGCATGAGGGTGATAGTGGAGGTGGGTGGATTCAGTGCCCCTGTGTGTGTAGCTGCAAGTACTAGACCAGCAGCTTTGGAGATGAATGTTCTTTGTCCTTGAGGCTGTCAGCAGGACATGGTCAGGTGGAAAGGGTAGTGGTGGGGCAGTCAAACAGCAAAGGCTGGTGTTATCCTGCTGGAAAGGCAGCAGTGAAGTGTTGATGCTGTGCTGCAAATGGGGGTAGCGGCTGCCCTTGTGGGTGCTGACAGTGACCAAGGCAGTGTAAGTGCAGTATCTGTCACTTACCACCCTCTCTCTGAAGGAGCTCTCGTCATTGCCATTGTAGTGTTAGGATCTTGGTCTCAAGAATATGAATAGCTAGACATGTGAACCAAATACAGATGATCCAGTCCCCTCCGAAAGACCATTTTTTCTCCTTTTCTTCATTTTCATATTAGCAACCTCTAAGCCCCAAGCATCTCATAAACTTTCCAGATTATGGTAATAATAACA
The DNA here is from genome assembly GCA_035221455.1 of Xenops minutus. Taxonomy (NCBI): domain Eukaryota; kingdom Metazoa; phylum Chordata; class Aves; order Passeriformes; family Furnariidae; genus Xenops; species Xenops minutus. Next base: position 39,430,781 of record JAWWEE010000105.1, on the reverse strand, counting down.
TTGCTCAGTACACTGCACTGGGAATAAAGTTATTTTATCCACTTCAATTTCCTTTTGTTTTAATGTGTAAATATATCAAGTGAAACCATAGTAGGAAATCTTGGTGCAGAGGCCAAATGCATTGCAAGCTAGACATTTTCTGAGGAAGGACCTAATGCTCCATATTCAGAGTCTGAATTTTTTGCCTTCTTAAGGATCTGACACTCAATATTTGGCTGGCCTAGTTTCTCTGGAGGACTTTCTATTGGGATCCTTCCCTAAGTTGATCTTTTACCTGGAAGTGGAATAAAAATAATGATACATTGGTCCCTCAAAATTCTGGGAAAAATAGGGTGGGGAACTATCTGTCCCCTCTTCTCCCATAGAGACCATCAGAGGTCTTCCTTGAACCTCTGCTATGGGGTTTGATGGTCTGAAGACAGGGATTCTGCCCCAGCAGGACTTAGCAGGGGAGATTGTGCAAGAGCTGTTCTTCATGGAGCACTGCTGAAAATGGATGAGATTACTGCTTCAACTCCAGCACCTGGCCTCATACTCCAGCCTTTCTTTTCCTTCCTAAGGGCCTTCTGTGAAACTATTACTCTGACAGGCAGGGTCCTGCTATCCTGTTGTGCTGGCAGTGTGCAAACTGTCTGTATGCTGAAATCCTCCAGGAGACTTGGGATGATGTCAAACAATAATGTATTCTTTCTGTTCAAGCACATTAAAAGTGCAATTAATCCTCACAATTTCTCTGCCCATCTGTAATGTGGCATGAGGTGACTTTCCCAGCCTTTGTGTTCTGTGGCAGGCTGAGCTTGGAACAGAGACCCTCCTGAGTTTCATGCTGTGATTTAATGCAGGCCCCAAAGAGCTAGGTTGTTTCATTGGTCAGCCCCCACCACTTCACTAATGTCAAGTTGTAATCAAATCAAAGGCCGAGTGTCTCCAGCTTCTATACCATCTACCTGAGTGCTTTTCTTTCCAAGGTAACCCCACGCTATCTGAGTTCACTTTTGAGTGATTTGGGTTCATGTGGGGTTTAAGAAATTAAAAAATGGTGGATGTTCTGCTGAGGACCTGGTGCTGTGATTGGCAGAGAGATGTTAAAGCTTAAGCAGTGAGGATTCACTTAAAGGGATGTCCCTGTCCAATTATTTTACCTGAAAGGTATTAGTGTTGATGACACAAGCAAGTTCTGACACCTGTGAACAAAGCTGAATGTTCACACCCTTGCTTGTAAGCTCAGTGTATCCAGGGAGAATTTGGGAGAAGAGGACAAAATGTGACCCAGGTCTTATTCCCACAATTGTTGTTTTGCTGTAGACTAGTGCCATATAAATGCTTTGTAGTGCCAAAGAAGGTTTAGTTTAAATAATGCTTCTCTCAAACTCTGAGAGACACCAACAAGTTACCACATGGTATTTTGGCACCATAATAATTGCACAAAAGCCCTCTAATCCTGTACCACTGCACCTAATGATTTTGCTGTGGAAATGTCTTTGGAGAAATGTAGAAAAAGGTGAAATAATGGAAGTGGGACAGACAAAGGGAAAACAGTAGAATTTGAGAGACTTACCTTGTATACCATATGGGGTACAACAGAACAACTTAAGAGCAACATTTAACTGGGATCTAGAGCTGCAGTTAAATATTCTCATTCTCCATGGGGTGTCTGGAAATTAGTTTTTCCATCAAGGTCATATTTGCAAAGGGAGAATAGAGCCACCAGCTGGCAAATGCAGCCCAGAGACTGTAAAGAAAGGTTACGAGAGCTTTGCTGCTTCAGGGTGCCAGGAGCTTGCTGACATGCAGGCAGCACAGTTTGGGAATGGGAGGAATGTGGCATAGAATGGGAAGGGACACAGTTTTTCTTCTAATGATAGAGCAGGGATTCTTCAGCATCCCAGCTTGGGTCTCAGTCGTTTAAGTGGTGCTCTGCAGTGTACGTGGGGTTAAAGGTGTGATGGCAGATCTGCAGAAGAGTGATCTGAGGGCTGTAACAATGTAAGATACTGTCATTTGGATTAAGGTATATTAGCAAAGGTTATAAAGGCATCTGAGTTCCTCCTCTGTGACTGTTAACTTGACAAGCATTCATGATGTCTTTTCCTGATAAGTCACTAATTTACTTGGTGGATTTACATATCTGTATGTATATTCATGCATGTATGGGTATACAAACACACAGATGTGTGTAAGCACATATATAGGTTTCCGCTTTCCCCTGGGTTCAGTGAGACTCTTCTGCTACCCAGGTAGGGAAATATCACTCCCTCATCTGCTCAGCTGTATCAGGGAAGCCTTGGCAGTTGGTCTCAGCATTCTGTGATGCTTGAGCGGTGGCAGGCATCTTGGGAGGCCTGCAGATGGGGAAGACAGGAGACCCTGAGGGATTTGTAAATTTGTGCCATCGTATTATTCAAATACACATGTTGGTTCTGTCAGTCAACAGCTTGTACAGTAACAGTGATTTTAACAAAGTGCCCCCATGCTGGAAAGACAGAGGAGATGCAAAAAGCTAGTAGCTTGCTGTATGTGCAGTGATGCTGCCTGGATGTTGAGTGGCTGTGGCAGGCTGTGAAACCCCAGCAGCTGGAGTGGCTTTTTGTCCACTAGCCCTATGTCCACTCTCATGTCACTGCTGCTTGATTAGTGCATTGTGGTGACACCAGTTTATAAAGACTGGCCTCAAAGGCAGATTTTCTCCATTGCCCAAGACCAGCCTGCCCTAGGTCTGTACTGCTGGTGGATCAAACCAGTAAAAATCTGAGGGCTTCCCTTTCCCAGGTGGTTTGGTTTAGAGCATTTTGGTCATGCCAAAAGAATGAAAATAGTATTTTTAAAAAGTAGTCTTTGAAGCTCAACTAACCTTGAGGGAAAAGTGGGTGCTTGGTTGAGCTTTAACAGATTGTGCAAAATTTGTTCACATTTAGGAAGTCTTGCTAAGGCTCGCTGCTTTGAAAACTTTCATCATTTCCCCAGTTGTTTGTTCATTTGTGTTACATTTCACTAATGGGAGCTAGAGTTGTGACTCCAGAGTCTCCTGGAAGCATTCTAGCAAGTCAGGGAAGTGTGCTGAGGAACTGTCACTGAGACACCAACTCAGACATGTTTGCGGGTTTCTTTCTCTGTTCCTTGAAGTGTAGCTGGAGTTTTCCCCTCAAACAAGTGCAGGTGTCCTGTTGGGCTGAGCAGTCACCTTCAGTACATCTCAGCTGCTTCTGTGATCACACAAATGCTTTGGAGTAGGGAGCCAAAGGCTGTTTGCACAGGACTTCAGAGCTGAGTCTTTTTTCTTTATAAAATCCTGTTCTCCTAGAGCTTGTCTCTCCCTGCTGCTCATCAGGGCTGCAGTGAGACCTAGGTGCTGTTTGGGGTCATGGTGTTTTTTAACTTTGTTTTGGGAACTTTCTTTTTATGTGTTTTTGCACTGCACTGATCTTCACACATTTCCCTGGGAGTAACTGGTCTCTGTTTGGAGCCCTAGGTGGAAAAATCCCTAGAGATGATGGGTCCCCTAATTTTGTACACACTCTTTACTCTGGCTCAGGGCTGAGAAAGGCTTCTATTTAATATGGGAAAGACTTCTTTTTCCTGCAGCGTGTGCTATGCCTGTTCTAGGGATGTGTGCTAATAGCTGTACAGAGCTTCAAGGCCCTTTCTGACTCTACTCAGTAGTTATGCCAGGCCCCTGCAAGGTAAATCATAGTAATCAGGCTTATTTTTGACAGGCATAGAGCAGCTGTGATTTGACCAGGTCCCTGCAATAGCTGCTTGCACATACTCCTCCCTGGCAGGATATTCTTAGTACTCAGCCTATGCAGAAGGGTCCCAAAAAAAAAGCTCCATATTCTGCTTTTCAGTGTCTAGAGCTGCTCATCCCAACAGGACCAAAGGTTTTAAAATAACAGTTGATACCAGTTGCCCAGGAAATGGGGAAAATTGCTTAATTTTATATCTCCTAAAATCTGTGTGTCTCATTCCCAGCACTGTCTGGCTCTTCCCCTCTGTGGCTTAAGAGCTGGCTCTTCCACCCTGCTGTGGGAGCATCCACCCTGGGCAGTGGGCATAAGAAGATGGGGTACTGCTCGTTTACCTGTTTACTTCTTCTTCTCTCTCTGCAGCTCCTGCTCAGGCCCAAATCATCCACGCTGGGCAAGCGTGTGTGGTAAAGGAAGACAACATCAGTGAACGTGTTTACACAATTCGGGAGGGGGACACGCTAGTCCTGCAGTGTCTGGTCACAGGACACCCCCGGCCACAGGTAAACTTTCAGTCTTACCTGTCACCCATGCTCCCCATAGCACTTGTTTGTTGTCTCCACATAGAGCAAAATTGTGGGCAGCAGAGTGCTCAGCTTTCTCCGTGTTGGAGTCAGATAGGGATGCCCCATCATGCAAGCACTTGTTTGTTAGGCTATGAAGCATTTAGGGTTGCTTTTGTGGAAAACAGTTCACAAAGCTTTGCAGGAGCCTACAAAGGCCTTCTAATGGTTTTCAGTATGTGAAGTCCCTCCAGAAACTGAAAGCCCAAACTGAATCCATTAATCAAATCTTTAACTCTTTTACTACAAAGGAGAAACAGCCTAAAGAAGGCTGGCCGTAGGCATTGGTCCTTCATGGTCCATCAGTCTCTCAGCTTCTCTGGATATAGAGCCCAAGGGACCCTGCTTGGGAGAATTTGGGAAGTTGTTCATAGTGTGCTTCACTGAGCACTGCCCTATATTCATTGCATTATGGCCACCAAGCAGATGCAGATTCAGACTTTCAGCACGGGACATATTCATGCTGTCATCGACGACACAGTTCAGTGGAGAGGTACGAAGCTGAGCTTGGCTAACTTCCTTGCCTGGGTCCTTCCCTGCAGTCCTTCCCTGGGTGCCTAGAGGCTTGTATAGCCTCAGGCCCCATGCAACCACTTCTCCACCCTTCAGATCCTCAAGCAGAGTGAGTGGTTCAGTGTTAGTGTGGGTGTGTCCATTAGGTACTGGACCAGAGCATGGGTCTGCAAGCTCTGGGACAGAGCACGGTAGGAGTGGCAGCCAGTGTGCACATACTATGAGTCTGGGTGTGCCAGAATACGCTCCAGGGAGCCAAATATGATATGCGTGTCTTCTTGGCCCCCTTCCTCAATCCTGCCAAAAATATTTGTGCTGAGAAGCCATATGTCTGCATATAGCAGTCAGTGCCTCTGTGGACTTGCTTGTGAGGAGCTGCTTGGCAAATAGGTGATGACAAAGGCAAGGGATCCAGCAGGATTTGAAGTGGTTTATCCATCAAAAGCATATCCTGGAAACAATAAAAAGAAAATAATCTGAGCCAAGCCAGCAAAAACAACCAGCCTAGGTTTGTGACTGTGATAGGCAAATGATACCTGTATACATCATAAACAAGGAAGATGGTAGGGCTGACCCTGTCTAAGGTTGTTGAATGTGTGGGAAGGTCCTGTCAGGTTGTAGGGATTTGAGCCTGAGTAGCCAGATAGACTTCTGGAGCAAAGCCTGTTGCAGACAGCATGCTAGTGGGCAGCATTGTGGCTTGTCATTGCCTGGACATGCACAGGGTACGTGAAAATGTAGGACCAAGTGTGACTGGGGAAACTGGAACCTCCACATATAAAACACAGCAGGCATCCTATCTCTGCCCTTCCTCCTCATGGATTGATTTCTTCCCTAAGTAAGCTGTTATCCTAACCTTTGTTTAATCTTCTCTTTTCCCTTCTATCAACCAATCATTAAAGCATGAAAATGTGGCCAAAATACTTAAATGAGATTGCAATTGAAAAGATTAAAAAGAGCTGGCTGAATTGTCCTTGCAAACAAGAGACTCCGAGAGTCTTGGGGCTCTCAGACAATTTCATAAGCCTACAAAGGCTGAATAAATCCATGGTCATTAGCTCAGCCTGGTGCTCTGGGACTGATATGTAGACAACCATGTTTTTTCTAGAGCATCAGCATCAATCAGGTCATGGCAGTGAACTTTAGGCAAAGTCTAGCAGAGTGCTCAAGGTATTTGGTCCATTTTATCTGTGGCTGACCCTGAATGAAAGTCTGTCTTCTTTCTGCTGGCTGATCTTGCTGGATCTCAGTCCCAGAGTCTAGATGGGTAACAGTGTAGGAGACCAGCAATCACCAGCCTTTCAAAGGGAGGCTGCAAATATGGGAAACCAATGGGCTGGGAAAAGCTATCTCTCTCTTTCATTGTCTGTACTGCACAAAACAAGAGGGAAGCTTGTACTGACACTGTGAGATGGTACCTCCTTCCAGACATAAGAATTACCATTCAGTCTTTAGGATTGCTATCCTCCTGCCACCATTTACCATGAAATATCACGCAGCTCCATTGTCCCTGGAAGCCAGGATCTTAAGACATGTAGTATATGGACAAAAAAAATGTGAAGATAGCTTAAAATCTGAAGGGATTTTTTTTCTTTTCTTTTTCTGTACCTTTAAAATCAGAGGAAAACCTTGTGTACTGCAAAAGAATGCCTTGTGAAAATAAAATACGCAGGGGTTCCCTGTGGGAAAGGGGCAAGAGTCAGATAGCAACTGCATTTTCTCACTCTTGGAAAAGCAAAAAGCAGAAATAGCCTTGCCATTCATTAAAAGATGAGTGTGGACTGCAGTGAAAGCTCTGTAGCTGTGAGCTGATGTCTGCTGTAGCGTCATGGCCTACCAGCCACATGGGGTCCCAAGGCTGAATGCTAAAAGTCCTATGTGGAATAAAACTGAGCAAGCTGCTGCATTTACGGGGCTGGGACAGGAGTGGTAAATATGCAGTGTGTGTCTGGATGAACTGGGGGGTTGTGCTGGACTCGTGGATGTGGGAATTAGTGATGGATGAGAATCAGCCTACTAAGACATATTGAGATCAGTAGTTGAGCTTTGGTAAGTCTGGTGGTGCTGTAGGACTCATTTTTGAGAGGGCTAGGGAGGAGGGGGAAGAGCAGCAAAGGGAGCTCTGCTGTCCCTTAGGATCTCCATTGCGTGTCACTGATTTAATTTGCCTTGTTCTTCTCATGCAGGTGAGATGGACCAAAACTGCTGGCAGCGCATCGGACAAGTTCCAAGAGACGTCAGTGCTTAACGAGACCCTTCGGATTGAGAAGATCCAAAGGCTGCAGGGGGGCCGTTATTACTGTAAAGCAGAAAATGGGGTTGGGGTCCCTGCCATCAAGTCCATTCGAGTAGATGTGCAGTGTAAGTCGTTTAGTGGCAACCCAGACCTTCCCACAGTTCTACTGCATGTCTGCCTCGCTGCGGGGCCAGCAGGGACCTGCATTGCCCTAGGACCACGTGCACCAGATTCAGGAGCAAAGGGATTGGTGTGGTGTCCCCAGGGCTCATTTTCCCTAAGAGATTAGATCTATCTATGAAAAATGTAGCTCGGCCTGTCCTTGTGGGTCATTCTTATCTAGGTGTCTTGATGTCTGTCACTGACGGGATTCCCTAGCACTTGTCTGGGATGCAGCATTTTAAGTAGCTTCTGCTTTCTTTTTCTTCATTTTGAAGCTGGCAGTTGTTGAATCAAACCAATGCTTCTTGAAGTTGGTAGTGCCCCCAGTGCTGGGGTTGTTCCTGAAATCAGTGCCCTGCTCCCAGCGTTACTACCTCTGTAGTATGGTGGAAACAGAGCAGAAGACTCTGGGGTGCAGCTGAGGAGGCTGAGCTGTGAAGGGGTGAATGTAAAGCTGACTCAGCATTTCTCTGGCTGGTCACAGTGCCCATCCTTGTGTGCTGGAGATACTGTTAGTGGTTTTCCACCTTGGGCTCCAAGTTTTGAAGGTGTCTCTTAATGTTTATTGGGATTAATGTTTATTCTTGGGCTGCTGTGGCCAAAAGTGAGGGAAATTAAATTTATTTCATAACAACCATATGGGAGGAATCCAGAATTTAAGGTCTAGGCAACTTTTGAAAAGATTTGCTCTTTTGGAAAAGATTACCATTGTGCTCATTGTCCTTGGCTATCCACTATTCCAATTTTCTCTAGCCCAAGGAACACCAAATCACTCTTCTCACTCACATCTTCTTAGAAGGCCAGCCAGCAAGAAGTTGATACTAGAAAGTTGTGAAGTATGGTAAAGCAACTGAAGTTGTCCCAGAACTTGTCACGACCTATTCTCACACTCCTTCTAGCAAGATAGTCTTCTGTGCTGATGTACACTGTGGAGTATGGGCAGATGTTTTTGCTGACAGCAACTGTTGTCTGACTGCTTTCTCTTAGTTCAGCCCTACTGTGATGTGACTCTCACAAACAGTGCCACAGACTTGAGCGTCCTTAGCTTTTGGCAAGCTCGTGATCCACAGTCATATTGTATGGCTGGGAGAAGTTCCCATCACTGTTCCTTCCTTGCCTTTCCCTTTATTGGAGTAGTGTAGTATGGGCAACATCCTACCTAGGCTGGGGAAGTAGACTGCTTCAGCAGCAGCCACTGAAAGTAGGATGGGCATTTTTTCATTGGCATTGCATTGTTTTGTTTAGGGAAGTTCTGATGCCCACCCTAGAACTGCTTGGCTTCTCTGCCCATTTCTTCTCCTACATGGGTGGAGGCATAAGATAACTCTCTAGTGCAAGGGGAACATGCTCTTCTCAAGCCTCAGTGTGACACTTTATCAGGGCCTGTGTCTCTAGAATAGGACTGTGCCATGATTCTCTTTATGCTTTTAGGGCAATCCTGTAGTGCAGAGTGACCCAGTGTCCCATAGTCTAGTGGAGCTAGAGTGATGTAGTGTCCCGTGGTCTCTCATGCATCTCTGACCTGTAGAACTGTGGGGCTAATGGGGAGGCCAAGGGCTTTCTCATACTAACATCTACTCTGCAGATGGACTTGGTACTGCACCTCTGTTCTGCTCACTTGGTTTCTGGGGAGGAGAGACTATTTTCTGCTAGTATTTGCAGTAGGTAAAGGGAACATGTAGGAAAAGTCACTTTTTTTGTTGAACGCTAACCCAGGCAACCTTCAGCTGAATGAACAAGAATTTGAAAACAACCCCCTTCTTTCCCTGCATCCCATTTTGTAGTTAGAGGTAAGTAATCACCCTCATGTGTACCTTGGTGTCCTTGACAGCTACTGCTAGTTCTCAGTCACACTTTTAGTATTAGACGGAAAAATTGTAAATTGTTGGCGCCAAGAGGATATTAAACTGGAAACACTAACCTGTGTAGCATGATATTCCTTTGCCCCAAGTGAGCATCAGTGAGGCTTTAACGTATTGGTTAGATACGGGCAGAGGGGCAGCTGCTGTTTAGAGTATTTCCATGTGGGAGGGAGAGAAGTAAAGAAAAAGAAAGAATGAATGTTTCCTGTGCATTAAATATCCCATGTGGTCATCTCCATGAGCAGCCTTGGGCCAAATTTATCATTTGTGCAGCTCACTGACATCAGTGGTGTTACTCGTACATCAAGGACATACATATCCTCGTAGGTTTTATTTTAGCTTTTCTCAGGAGGGCTAGACCTAGAGCTGACTGCTATGAAAGAAGGCTGAAAGATTCGAGGGAGGAAAGCTTTAGTAACCAAAAGGAAAATGTTGTTTTCTGTGTAGGGAGTAGCTGGGAGCTAAAAGACCTGAATGGTGAGCATCTTCTTTGTTTAGAAAGGGAATGGATTCACCATGCTTCCAGCTGAGAAATGCAGTCTTAGAAGAAAGGTAGTTACAAAGTCACTCATGTAAATTTTGAACATATAAAGGAGGGTTAAGGACAAAGAAGGAGGAAAAGAGGGGAGACTGTGCCCAGGTTCAGGGTACAAAAGAATTTGGTGCAAAGTTCAGTCACCCTATGACCACATGAAGACAGGCACTGTATAGAGGCCAGTTTTTTCTTTCCACTGATGTATGTTTTTCTTCAGCCTTAAGTGTTTTGTGATTGTTGGGTTTTCTTCAGGGATTTTTTTTTGTGTCTTGTCATTGTTCCATTAATGGCTCTACTCATATTTCTGAGCTATGGTCAAGCAGAAAAATTTGAGGTCCCATTGCAATTGCTGTCTGCCAGGCATACAGCTCATTAAAATATGCAAATCCACAAAGTTGACACTTGTGATTCAGGAGAGAGCATATGTTGTTTGCATGACATGTTAGCAGAAACTCATCCTTGCTTCCTTCTTGCTTTCTGGAAGTCAGCTCTCCAAACTTACAAATCTGTAAAATAAGATATCATGAAAATTAGATGGCATAGGAGGGCAGGAGGTAATGAACACATTAACATATGCAGAAGACTGTGCTGGCAGCACCAGACATGTACCTCAGTTTCGTTAAAACTGGAATGGGGTCATAAGGCTCCTGAAAATGTAGAAGCACTTCAGCTGAGCTCAAAATATACTTTATAAGATATACTTGAGGGCACAGGGACAGATTTTGGTTTTAGAGGATTGATTCTTCTCAAATGGGGTCTTTACATTTAACCTCAATCAGTCTCAAAGTGGTTGTGGGAGGAGAAAGATCCACTCCCTCTGAGGTTTCCCCCATGCTACCTTGATGTTCAAACATTGATACCTAGTGCAACTTCCAAGAAAATGATCCCTTTTTAGCAGGTGGGTAACCCTAGGGGAGCAGTGTACTCTGCATGGCTGGAGAAAATACTTCCCCTGCAAAGCTATGGCTTATGTCCTTGCAAGTGAAGTCACTGATAACCATTTATTCAGTCATGATGTCTGCATGTCTGGTGCAGGGACGGTGAGGGAATTGAAAGGAGTGTCTTCTGTAAAGCAAGAAAACAAAAGAATCTGATCAGTTTAGGGATGGGGGATAGAGTTGCAGTGAGTAGATGTTACTGAAGAGGGATAGTCAGTACAGACTTCAAAGAAAATACAGAGGATATTTATTAGGAAGATAGAAAATATACATTCCTGTTACAGTGTTTTGCATCTCATATTCGCATGACTTCCTATGAGACTTGCTTCTATCTAGATGATTCTCCATCTCAGCTCCTCAATCTTGTCCCGATTTTCACTCTCACTCCTTGACATGAAGGTTTGTCTTGTCCTTTGTATGGGCATCTCACAGTTGTGAGCTTAGTCCCATGATTTCAGGAAGGATTTGGGAACTGAAAGGTGGAGAAATGATGGAGCAGAATTTCCTGGGATCCTTCTGATCTCTCACTGAAGCAGAGAGGTGATTTTGGGAAGGGTGATGTGCCATTGTGAAAGGTGAAGCAGCCCACTGCTCTGAGAGGCAGGAGGTTTGTTTGAGGACTGCATGGATATCTGCAAAGCAGAAACTGCTTTTTATTCTCTGAAGGTTGTGTGGTGAGCGGGACAATTTTGACTTCTCCTGTCTGTTCCCTTTAGATAATTAGTTGTATTACCTGTTCTCAGATCAGCTTTTAAATCTGCAGTTGTCATCAACCAAATGTGTGGGGCCTTCCCCTCTCCTCTATGGTGCCTGGAGCATGATCTGTTCTGCAGGCTGTGCATGCAGACCAAGCTTTACTAACAACTGCTGCGACCCTCCCTACCTTCCTTCCAGATCTAGATGAACCTGTTCTCACCGTTCACCAGACCATCAGCGACGTACGTGGCAGCTTCTACCAAGAGAAGACTGTCTTCCTTCGCTGCACAGTCAACTCCAATCCACCAGCTCGCTTCATCTGGAAACGTGGAGCTGAGACGCTTTCTCACAGTCAGGACAATGGTGTGGACATCTATGAACCCCTCTACACACAGGTGAGTATCTTACTGGTGCAAGGCACTGTAGTAGATTGTGTTTGGTTCTCTATATGGGTTATGATGCTGGAGAGAGGGTGTGGGCCACTTCAAGGAGCACTGTCTCCAGAAGGGAGACATACAGGTTCCCAGGGTATGGGAAGAGCAGAGCAGCAGGAGGGAGTGTGACAGCCTAGAAGTACTTTCTCCCTTTTATCATTGTCCCTGAGAGCAGGTCACAGCTTCTCTAATGAAGTTATGTGGCTGCTGGATGGCTGAGAACAATCCCAAGATCAGTTTCTTCTGTCTCCCATTGTTAATTTTTTTTTTCTTAGTTGAGTACCCAAGCTCCATATGTGAGGGGAAGTGCTTTTTGTTTAGCAGTGTGAGTAAATGGCAGGCATTGCCGTGGAATCTATGAGCTTTTCCTAATAGCCACAAATACTAGGGAACCCAGATGCCTGGGCACTTCCTGACTGTTGTCCGGTGACAAGCAGTCCCCATCCTTTCTGCTTGTCCTGGCCAACCATGTTCCTCCCATGAACACCACTTTCTTCACAGTAATGAGCCTGCCAATGCAGTGGGAGGCTGAAGGGAATTTTTTTTTTTTTTTGCCACGGCACTCTGGGCATGTTATCCTAAGCTGAGCTCCGGTTCTGAATGTCCTTCAGATGCTAATCAGCCCCAGTATTTCCAGCAAGGCTGCTAGGCAGCACAAGGCAGTGATGGGTGAGAAGGGAGGGCTGGAAGGGCAGCTCCCCAGGGCACCTGTTTCATCCCAAGCACCTTCCTGCACTCCCAAAGCTGGGCCCTGAGCACATTCTGGCCAAGTTTGATTTCTGAGCAATGCCCCGGGCAACCTTTAAGTTAATGTAGTCATGTTCATATTTTATTGAAACACACCATCTCTGTAGGTCATGGAAATGGGCAGCCAAATGGAAACGTTCAGGGGGATGAGGAGGGAGGAGAGAGCTGCAGGTTAGTGGCAGATTTGCAGAAACACTGTAAGTCAGCGCTGCTGTTTGGCCCTGAAGACAGCTTTGTCTGTGTGCTATGTGGCTCCCAATTAGGACATCCCTGGCCTTAGAGGAAGCCACCATGGGCTCTTTCAGCTTTCGCTGAACGTCAGTGTAATTAACAGGAGACATTGCTTAATGAGAGGATGTCTTAGGACTTGGAATATTTTCTTCAGCTAAGTAAGGCATCTGGCAGAAATTTACCATGTTGCAGCATTAATGTGTAAATGACCCAGCATCCTGCAGCTCCTGTCAGGCAATGTTCCCAACATGATGGGTCATTCCCAGCTCTGAGAGAGGGTGTTAGGACTGCTGTGCTCATACAGGCGTGCTCTTACAGTCCTCTCCTTAAGCATCAGCATAAGCCTGTAAGTTTGTCTTTGTAAGAATTGCAGTTAACTAAAACACACCTCTGCAACACTATGGGAAGGAGAAAATCTTGCTGGAGCTCAAATGCACTATGTTTAACAAAGCACCTTTTGCTGGGGTTTGCCAAAGGGCAATATTGTCTTAAAGATGAACCTGTACCAGCATCAGGTTTGAATAGCCTTTAACATTAAAAAGGAGGTAAGGACTTTACTGTTTAAGCTTTTTAAAACTTACTTACACTGAAGATTTATACACATTTACCCAACATTTACTGATCAATAAACAGGATACATATGACCCTGTAAGTAAGTTAATGACATGCCACATTGTAAATGCCATAATTTGTGTGGTACAGCAACAATTCTCAGGGGACAGAAATCTCATAGGGTTATTGGTGTCCCAGGTATTTATCATTCTAATTTATTCAGTTCACATCCTTGTTCTCTGCATATTAGCAAGCCTGAGCTCATTGTCCAGTCCCCTGAGGTTGTCATCCGGAGGATTTGTCATGCTGACACCTTCTAACGTTTGTAGGCAGTTATGGAATGGTTTCTCCAAAAGAGATTTAGACAAACACAAGAAGAAAACAGTGACAAGCTGTTGGAGGAAGACATATGAGTTGCATGGTGTGCAAACCATGGGATGCATCTAAGTGCTTTCTGCGTTCCATAAATAAAAATCTACAGAACACATCTGTAGTTAATTTAACAACTTGATTCTGTTTCTATAACAAGCCAGTAAGTAATGGAGTGCCAGGCAATGATTTTGTTTGTTTGTTACTTTAGTATGAGAAAAGGCTATCAAAGTCTGTGCTGTCACTCTGGATTTACATCAACATAAATGAGATTAGAATCTGTAGAAGGATCATAAAGTTTTGGGAATTCTTTGAGTATTTCTCTGAATTATCTTCCCCCCCACCCTGTACTGCAAATTTCTACAGCATAGGCCTTGAACTTGTCATATTTAGGCCAGCATTAAAGCTTCAATCTGCTCTGATTTACTTTGCTTTGGTAGTGTTGAGTCCCCAGTGATTTCCCTTGGGTTCCTACTGATATCTTGGAGTGAGGTCTCAGGGTCTGTTCTGGGATGTTTAAGGTTTGTCATGTTCTGCAAGATGATCCTGCCAGCAGTTCTTGAGAAATTATGCCCAGACCTGTTTGGCAGTGCTTTCAGATCAAATGTCAGTCAGTTTCTGGATGTTTTGAGAAATCCTGGAGTTGAAATTACCACTGCAAACATTTTGTGTCTCCTTTATGTAGAGCTGGAGGGGCTTGGAGTCTGCTCAGTTCCCTGAGATTTTGATGGGAGCTGCTGGTAATCTGTGAACTTTAGGACAGGTTGTGAACTTGCAGTAATGATCTGTGCTTTGTACACTTGTGTCTTTTTTTCCCAAATCCCAGGGTGAAACCAAAGTCCTGAAGCTGAAGAACCTGCGACCCCAGGATTATGCCAGCTACACATGCCAGGTGTCTGTCCGCAATGTCTGCAGCATCCCTGACAAATCCATCACCTTCCAGCTCACAAACACCACAGGTAAGAGGGGACACGAAGGGTCCCTGCAGCACTCTGACCCCTCACCTGCTCAAAAGCCAGTACTCCTCCAGGAAGGTAACATACCCACCCTGTCCAGAGTCTGCAGCACCTCACCCTCACATATGTGGCTGCTAGGATTACAGAGCCTTCACATGGAAGTCTTGTAGCTGAGGATGCTCTAATTTCTTGTAGAACTGCATATATCCGGTGCCTTTGCCAGGTCTGCCATGAGATCATTAAAACAGACTACGTGTAGGTGTTGAGGCACTATGTAGTTTTTAATTCAGACACTGTTTTATTTATTTATAATTCTGAGTGACTTTAAAAATAGATTCAATGCATCTAGAACTGGGCAGTGCTGCAGTCCTTACAAATAATTCATCCACATGTGACTCTGGCCTGGTTTGCTGGGCTGCACTTACAGCACCTCCCATCTAACAGGCTCCACGGGTGCCAGTGTTTGTGGAAAGCACACTTCTCCAGTGCCTTCCCAATAAATAAATTTTATACTCATATTCTTACTGGTAGTACTTGAGTGAACCTTCAGTTTTGAGCAGATTCAGTGTGGTGCCTCTTGCTCAACCTGCAATAACTGATTATCGTGTGTCAAATACTGGAAAGGACCTAATTGCAACCTGTCCATTAAGAAAAACCTCAAACAAACAAAAGCAAAACTACACAAACAAAAAGTCCCCACATGCAAAGCCCCCACGTATGCTGAATATTTTCAAATAGTAAGTAAATGTCAGGAAATCGCTTCCAGACCTGAGGTATTCCATGATCAGAGAGAAAAGCATTGTAGTTGTTTGAATTATTCACCTCTCTAATGTAACATAAAGCAGTTTGCATCCCTTGTGTCATCTTTGTGCAGTGGAAACAGAACTTTTTTTTGATGTTGCTAACTGTTGACAGTGTATTGTTGATACTGTTTAAATTATGTTTATTGATCTGACTTGAGCCCAAGGTGTTGAACAATAGTTGATTCATTTTAGGTAGGAAGAAGAAAAAAAATGAGCTTAAGAAAGTGAATTATAGCTAAATATTCTCTGTGTAGTAAGATCTGTGAACATGTCTCCAGCAAGTCACCCTATTACCTGAATTTCTCTCAGGATGAGACTGGAGCAAATGTTGAAATATTCCCTTTAAAAACTATCTTCTGCTCATGACAAAGAAGGGGATCTTATACAGCTCTTCTTCACTTCGTGCTTTTACCTTTGAAGAATTAGAAAATCAAATTTCTCTTCATGTCCACTCCTCCTGCCAGCCCTAGCACAGAGAAACTACACTCCATTTCAATCCAGCTCCTTTACTAAATGAATGAGAAAAATATATTTTCAGGTTGTTGCCCATCAGAAGTCAGTGATGTGGCTGGATTTACACCAGCTTCTTAAGTACTTACCTAAGCTCTGAACCTGGACCATGTAGTACATATATCTAGATTTTTTTCCTGTTGTTTAATTATAGATGCATATTTATACATAGTTACAGTGGAGGCTGGCACTACAAGCTCAAAGGGGCCATGGAAAATGTGTTCATAGCAAATTGTATTAAAAGTTGGCAGTGAAAATGAAGCTGGCATTGCGGTGTGAGCAGGATTTGCATTAAATACCACAAGTATATTTAACATGGAATATGACCTGGGTTATTTGCCCTGTAGGTAGTATTGTGCATAGATGAGGAAATGTTTTAAGGAAATTCTTTAATTCTCTCCTTTTTTGCATAGTTTTTTTCTGTCCCTCATGTACTTGTGTTTTCACAGGTTCTCTAGACTTGGCTGTGCCAAGAATCCTGAGCAGCTCACTCAGGATGCCTTTGCAAGTGAGAAGGGCCCAGAAAGCACTCATATGCTTGGAAATCCATCTCTTAAATATTTATAGTCCCCAGCACTACAGACCTGGAAGGGAATTGATGGGTCAGGTCATGTCAGGCCAAGGGAATCTTCTCCGTTCTTTTGCTGTTCCTCAGCTGGCTCCTCAGTTCCTCAGCTGGTTCCTCAGTGGCCTTTGGGCAGATTGTAGTCCCCAGTAAGGAGATGTGCTTCCCCCAAGCTCTGTGTGAGCAGCTTGGCCCTTGCAGCAGTGGTTGGGTTCTTTGTCTGCAGTCTTAACAGGAAGGAGATTTCCCTGCTCCTCCTCTGTTCTGCTGCTGTTGCCTGGCTCCAAGCAGCAGGTTGGGTCCACAGAGCTGCAGGACGAGCTCAGCACTGGGCTGTCATCACCTGCTCCAGCAGGGTCAACCTGACGTTTTCTTTTCCCCTTCCTCAGTTTCTGCAAAATTAAGCAGCCCAGCTGGTTAATTCTCCTGCAGTTTTACTGCAGCAAATTGGACTTCAAAGGGAATTGAAAGCGATTCTTTGTTTTTAATGGTCCCTTCGCTGCTCCGCAGACTTCGCCAGCAGGTTTTCTGAGCCAAGAACAAAAGAAATTGCCATAGGTTACAAATAAATGAGATTCATCTCCTGCATAACAATGTCTGCAGTCTGTTAACCTCTGTCTGCTGATCAGAGGGGTAGTGGGGAGTTGGGACATACAGAGGCTGCCACAGCCAGGTCTCTGTTTTGAGGCGTGTCATGAGACCTTGCTGCCTGGAGCTGTGTAGGTAGCAGATTTGCTGTTTCCTCACCTCATTCGTGCATGCACACACAACCTGCCCTGATGCAGTGCTTGCAACAGCAAGCCGGGTTTTCCCATATTGCCTTGCCCAGAGCTGGGCAATATGAATGTGGGTCAGATATCTGCACATCAAATGGTGCAAGAGCCCTAAATCTTAACCAGAGCATGTAGGACCTCTGGTCTGTGCTTCCCAACTCTGACAGCTCTCTGGATACAGGCTGCTCTCAGCCTTTCTCTGTCCCTGGTGGGGATGGATGGAGATTCCCAGGCAAAATGCTGCATCTGTCAGTTTGTCTGTGGCATGGGAACCTGAGACTAATTCAATGTCAGAGGGCAGAAACAGCTGTTTGGTGTCAGGTACACTCAGAGACAAGAATGTGTCCTGCCTAACCACGGTGAGTTGAGCTATTGCGTTTCTGGGCTTCATAGCATCTCATGAAACCACCTGGAGCTTGGTGAGGATGTACAAATCCTTCCTTTGCCATTTAGTATGCATTAATCCTTGCATACTATTTACAAAACTCCAACAAAGAGACCTGCCAAGGTGTCTAGAGTGCAGTTTGTGGCCTCCCAGAATTCAAGGGCTCCAACCACCAGCCTCAAAATGGCCAGTGCAGGTGACAGAGGAGCCACCTTCTTCCTTAGACACAACTGGCCACCTCTGGCAAAAATAGCATGTACTGTGGTCACGGAGGACATTGTGTTCAGTGCACCAAAGCAATATCCCAGCATGGCAGTAGTTGCACTACTAAATTATGGCACTGGTGCTGAGGAGAGAACAGTCCTCTTCGCCTTGTTTGTATGGGCTGTAATTCAGAGATCCAACACAAATCCAGCACAGCTCATTAACACAGGGTCCAGGGAGAGAGGAGGCAGAAATAATGATGCTGTTAAATCAGGCTTCATGAATATGGAACAATGTCTTATTTTGCATTATTATGGCTGTTACTTAAAACATACTCCCTGCCTTTGTGCTGGGGACTGATACTTTCTCAGCTCTGTCTGGATGGAACCAGCACAAGCAGTGGTGCTGACAGAGGCCTTGAAAGGCTTTTCATGGAATGAAATTGAGAATACAAAGGGAAGCATTTTGGACCAGTTCCTGGAGGGGGCTGTAATAAGAAGGGTGCAGAAATAAAATAAACCAAAAAAGAGATACTAGGGTATTCAAAAGAGAGGTTGTCTAGACATTTTGAGTCCGTTTCAGTTCAGTTGTACAAGGAAGAGAATCCCTGTGATTGTGATAGCCCCCAGGTGTATAGAAAAGTGTATTAGACATCTGAGGAGGAAGTTAAGAGTGGGTGTAGAGCTGCTGTTCATGGTCTGTTATGGTGCAGACAGGTCTTGATCCTCCGTATCAGACTCTGAGCTGCAAGGACTAGCTGCTTGTCCAAGGCCTTGCCTCTGAAATGTCTAATTGGGTGTGAGAGTTAGAGAGGCATATTATAGGATCACTGATGTCTTTTCTTTAATGGTAGACCTTACCTAAAGTTCCCTTCTTGGGATAGAAACTCCTATGGGAGGAGTCATTTAATCCCAGCTGTCCTTGAACACAAGCAGTGCCTGGGTTCAAGCAGGGTCTTCTGAGCCTGTCCTTTCTCCTTTTCCTCTCCATCAAGGCTACAATGGCTTTCAATTGTCTTTGTGCCTTGCTGCCGCTGTTTGCATCAGTAGTCAAGAAGCTTTTAGCCTTGGGTTTTCCATTGCCAAATTTTGTCTGTTTGCCAGCCCTGTCTGTGCAAAGGAGGTTCATTGGGCATTTCTTCTGACCTATATCCTAAGTCCTAGAGAATCTGCACGGAGCACTGATAAAATGTCGTACCTAGTTTGTGCCCCAATTCTTAGCACTAGTGTGTTTTAGGTATGATCTCCGTTCTGGGTCGGTGTGAGGTCCTGCCTGCCTACACTCTTTCCTAACCATAAAAGAGCAGAGTGTTTTATCTCAAAGACATGCTTTAGATTCACAAATACCTTGTATTTCTAATGAGTTCATGGATCACTCCAGCTCTCCCTACACCAATCAGCCATCATCAAGAACAAATCCTAAAAAGTGTGAAGCTGTGCACAGGCAAGTGCATGGCTCTTTTTCAAGCTCAGAAGTGTCCCTCTTTGTATGTTTCTAGCCCCGCCTGCTCTGAAGCTGTCTGTCAATGAGACGCTGGTGGTCAACCCTGGTGACAACATCACTATGCAGTGCTCTCTGACGGGTGGTGACCCACAGCCAGATGTTGTTTGGTCTCACTCTCCTGGCCCAATGCCTTCCAATAGCCTTGTGCAAGGAGGCAATCTCACAATCTGGAGGATCCGTGTGGAGGACTCGGGCTACTACAATTGCACGGCCATCAACAACGTGGGGAACCCGGCAAAGAAGATAGTGAACCTGCTGGTGCGGTGTAAGTAGCATGGGTTTTCAGGGTGGAGGGCCTAAATTTGCATTTCTCCTTGCTGTTCTTGTACAGCTGAGGGTAAATGTGATATTTAGCAGCAATCAGTATTCTGGAGAAGTGCCCGTGTGAGTTTCTCTGCTCCCAGACCAACAGCTGTGCAAGCACTTCGTGCAGCTTCACCCTGGACTGTAGCACTATTCTGGACTGGAGAATGATCCCAGACTGCCAGATGTGAGGTCCTAGGGCCATTTTGTGGGAAAGTAAGTGGGAGAGGCCTTTGAGCACATTTTGCCTTCCTCGGGAGCAAAGAACTGTGGTCCTGTCCCATGCAAGACACTTTACTGTCCCTAACTAGTTTCGCACTTCTGTTCATCACAGCCATGAAGAATGCCACGTTCCAAATCACTCCTGATGTGATCAAAGAGAGCGAGACCATCCAGTTAGGGCAGGACTTGAAGCTCTCATGCCATGTAGATGCTGTTCCCCAGGAGAAGGTTGTCTATTCCTGGTACAAGAACGGGAAGCCAGCGAGGTTCTCAGACCGGTTGCTCATCACCCGGAATGACCCTGAGCTCCCACCTGTGACCTGCAGCTTGGAGATTATTGACCTGCGATTCAGTGACTATGGCACCTACCTGTGCGTGGCTACCTTCCAGGGAGCACCCATTCCTGACCTCAGTGTGGAGGTGAACATCTCCTCAGAGACAGGTGAGCCTCTCTGTGGCAGGCAGGGACCTCAGAGGAGTGTTTGACATCACTAGGTCCCCACGCCGCCATGCTGCTTGTTTGAAGGACCTCACATTAGTGTCTTGAATCCCAGTGGGGAAAAGTCGATCATCCTCAGGCAAGCACTTGGCTGAGATTGAAGATGGGTAATAGTTACAGTTTGTCTGTCGGATGTGTTGTGCATCAAGCAGATCTTCCTTTATGTCTGTGAAAAGTCCAAAGTACACTTCAGACAAAACTACGGAGACAGGTTTAGAGCATGATTGTTCAAGGAAGCCCCTACATTGTGCTGGAAGGAAGAGGAGCTGGTATTTCACCAAATTTCAAGTGTCCCTTTGCTCAGAAGGTAGTGAAAGAGAAAGAAAGGTGCTGTTTCTTCTGTTTGGAATTGCTAATGAGGAACATACCTTTTTTCAGAGCTGTGTCCAGGATAGTGGTGTTATCTGTCATTGAAAATTCTGTGATGAGATTTGATGTTTACTGGATTGCAAAGGCAGTCTGTCTTGGGCACTATGTAAAGGAGTCAGTGTTACAAATGCCTCCCCCCTTAAAATCAGGGTCTAAGCTTCACCCCATGGCTTGGTGAGAACAGGACCAATACCTTAGTGGTTTTCAGTCACTTTGTGGACTGAGGGCTGTCTCTCTGTTTCTGGAGAAGTAGTGGGTCCAGCTGTGCTCTCCTTTACATCCATGTCATGGTGCTGCCTTTCCAGGACCAGGATGGTACAGCACAAAGCAGCACTGGTTTACTAATCTGATGAGGACTCCTCAGCGGAGATATCTACCCACAGGTTTTGACCTGAACCTTCACAGAAATTTTCTTCTCAGTCCCTGGTTGTGCTGGACCCATAGGCCAGGCTGATCCCAGTCTTGATTCTGGATGCTGCTCACTTCAGCTCCCCAGCAAAAAGTGCTGCAACTGCTTTTGATGCTTTGGGAAGCCCTTGCCTCCCATAAGAAATACTGTGGCCAGCCTGCTCCCAATGGGATTGCATCCAGTGCTCATTAGCAGCCTGGAGATTGAGGCCTGACTGTACCATGGACCCACTAAACAGTAAGGAATGCTGCTTCCATTCTGTGGACAGATGTGGAAGGTAGGACACGCTCCATACGAGCTGACACCAACCCTGTCCTACCAACAGGGAACTAAACTGGGGGAACTCCCTGATCCTGCTGCAAAACTGTCTCTCCCAGTCTTGTGTGGCTGCTACCACCAGGAACAATCCTTTTTGCCCGAGATCACTAGATGGCAGAATGCAGTTGTGTTTAAGACTGCAAGGGTAGGAGGCTGTAAAGGGCTGGGAGGCCCTGGATGAACCCATGGAGAGGCTGGGCAGTCTATCAGTGCAGGTGTTGGTCCAAGCACCAGCCAGTTGCTGCCTTAAAGGGGATGTCTGCAGTGGCAGGTTGTCCCGTGCCTGTCCAGAGAAGGGTGAACTCTGTATGCTTGTGTGGAAGCTGCCAGTGAGGAAGGGTGGGAGGGCACCATGGGGCATTTTGAAGCCTCTCTTTGGCAGCCTGGGCCAGCAGACCCACCTTGTGTCTCAGGGAATGAAAACAACCACCCCTGCTGGAGCAGCCCTCCATGCAGCACCCAAGGCTGTCCAACATGCAGCATCCTCGTGAACAGCAACGAGCCACCTTCAATATGTTTCTCCACTGAGCAAAGCCTGAGCTCATCAAGGTGGCTGCCTCCACTGAATAGCTCTGAGGAGATAGCTTTAATTAAAAAAAAAATCTTCAAATGCAATTTACAACTTTTCCTGTGGAGAAAATTGCAGCTTGTCAGGTGAGTCGCTGCCGGCAGCGTTGGCACTGAAAGTGCTGTCGTCCTTTCGCACTGTGCAGGACAGTGTGTGATGAGATTCCCCAGCCCACAGGAGACCTGCAAATTGAAAATGTGGCCTCCCCGTTGCATAGGGAGGTCACCACAGAGGAAGATTATGCTGGATCCATCCTAAATTTGCTCATAAAGAACTTCAGGCTGTAACATGTACAATTACCATAGCACACTCTCCTTTGCTGGAGCTGAATTGAGCTAATGTTGGTCAGACCAGCTTGTAACAGCTTCTGTAGTTCTGTATTTTGATTTAAATGGAAAAGAAGTACATGGCCCTTGCAGTTACAGAAGTGTCAATCCAAGTGTTGCCACTGTGAGCAGGAAGGGCTGAAAAAGTAGCTTTCAGAAAATGATTGTAGCGTTATTTATCTCAGCTGAATGGTTAACTCTAAAGACTAACACAAATAAATTCTCAGTATTACGTGGGTTTTAGCACAACCATCACTTTCCTGGGTTCTTGGTGGAGTTAGGGGTGTGAAGAGCAAACCTCTTCCCACTGACATCTCTGCAGTGTTTAGCTGTAGTCACTGGGTTTCTGTTGGGCTTTGTTTATCAGCCAAGTTTTGTTTATCAGTTGATAGCTGGGTATCTCTTCCAGTGTTACTGTGCCTCCAACTCTAGCCCAAGCTCAGCAGCAATTCTGGTGGGTGAGCTTTTCCCAACCTGGAAGGGATAACAGGAGTGATCTTTGCTGGGACTTGTCTCTCACTCAAATGAGCCAGAGGTTCACTGACGTGGGAGATTCACAGCACATTTACCAATGCATTGTGAATTTCAATGTAAAATAAGCAAAGACATCTAACAGACCTGACTCCTGTAGTTTAGGAACAAACAGTGATCCTGAACCTCTGAGAACACTGGAAATGCAATCTACAAGCGCTAATTCCTTAAATCATGGCTTTTGTCTGTCCTGGATAAGGGGACTAGATACCTTCAGTGATACGACTTTTATTTCTTGACCAAAAGACTTCAGTTCCACTTGAGGAATTCACTGACCAGAAACTGAGAAATGGATCAAAGAGGCTTTTACCTTTGGGTTCTTCAATGCTATCCCTGCTGCTGGATAGCATTTTGCAGACAGAGGGACGGGAGCCTGGAGTCTGCCCCAGTACAGTGACACTTGCCATTGATATTGGGATACATTGTTGGAGAAGCTGGGATCTTCCTTGGTACCCTGCAGCTCCAGACCCTGTAGGATTATTTGCGTGGGAGAGCATACTCAATAGCAGTATAGGAATGCTCATAGAGGTGTTACAGTGTGTCAAGTCAAAACTTTTGGAGTTCGAGGCTGTTAGTGTGACTCAAGCACAGGCATCTCAAGAATGTTCCTTACTTGCTGAAAACCCAGTGTAAAATGATTCCCTTCTTGTCTTCTTTTAGTGCCACCAACGATCAGTGTCCCTAAGGGTCAGTCCACCATCACTGTCCGGGAAGGCTCCAGGGCAGAGCTGCAGTGTGAGGTTCGTGGGAAGCCCAAGCCACCCATCATCTGGTCCCGGGTAGATAAGGAAACCCCCATGCCTTCAGGGACAATGACGATGGAGACATACGATGGGAAGCTGCATCTGGAGAGTGTGAGCCGAGAAATGAGTGGGACCTATAAGTGTCAGACAGCCAGGTACAATGGCTTTAACATCAGACCCCGGGAAGCCCTGGTGCAGCTCAATGTGCAGTGTGAGTATAACCATTCAGTACTGGAGTGCCTGCCTGAATGCCTGTGTACACAAAAGCCTGTAGGCTAAGCAGGATTGACCTTTCTTCCTGGGCTGAGCAGACACATCTCTTTTGTCTGGCAACCTTTGAACAGTTTATGTTTAAATGGTCTGGCTACACAAGGCTACGAACAGGCTGCCATACGGCTAGCATGTTGCAAGTGGAAAGGAGAGGTGTTGTACATGTTTGTATACAATGCTTTCTGTTTCCTATCAGAGGATGAGTGCAGAACAGCAGCTTTACCAGGTGCATGTTTATATGCATTACATGTGTTTAAATACCTTCAAGGTATGTTACTAAGTTTGTAAAGTCAAACACTCAAAAGGTAGCAAATGAATGTTAAGTAGACCATTTCCACACCAAAACCTTTTTTTCAGCTTAATTACCCCAGCTATCATTTATGGATATGCCTGAATCATTTTGCCTGAAAAGCAGTGCTATGCAGACCTGAAAGGGACTGCATATTCCCAAATGATTTTCATGCAACAAGGCAGTGAGTAACAGAAAACTGATTCTTAACATGGTATATGGAGTGATTTCAGCTATGGGTGGTGCTCCCAGCCACACTTGAAGGCAATATCTCTGCACAAAGGTGAACAAAGACGGAGAGATGCTGCCAGTGTCTGCATTGGATGACACCTCTGTCCTTTTCCTGCAGTGGTTTCTCCCTCCAGAGAAGTGAGTGCCTGCTCAGCTCTCATGCTGTTGAGGTGTTTTTTGACATGGGGGAGCATGTGCTCTCTCTCCTACAAGACTTTGACTCAGACAGGGAAAGCAGCTGGGTAAAATACCTTGGTTCAGAAGAAGATGTGACTGTGGGAGTAGCTCTCTCTGCAGATCTCATCCCATCAGGATGGTGTGATTGTTGAACTCTTGCAGGGTACTCTGAGCAGCCCAGATCTGACAGGTGTGGGGTGGGCAGGGAGCAGGTTAATTTGCACCTGGACGTGCTGCCTCTGGGCTGTGACTGATGAGCCTCCACACACAGCACAGCAGCACTCATTAGACATGCTGCCACACTTCTTTCAGGCTCTCTTCCCAGGAATAAGAGAAGTGAGACTGGAGCAGACAACCTGGCTGAAACCAACCAGACAAACTGCTCACAGATGTGAGCTGCTGGGAGCACAGCAAGTAATGGAGAAGTGTGAAATCCTGCAGGCACTCTGAGTATTTGAAGATCCCCTTTTAAAATTATCTCTGTCTATTCAGGAGCGTGGCAGGAATTAGATTACAGGATGAGATAGGGAAGTGTGTGCAGATTTCCATGCAGGTAAATATGCATGAAAAAGCTTCCCTTTAGCAGGGTGAAAATTGTGTGTCTTGGTTTGAGCTGTTCTGGAAGGCAGACATATGGGGTTAGGCAGGACGTGGCAGGGAGGGTGACTCTTGGTCATCTCAAGAACTGATGAGAGGTGCAGCAAAATTTCACTTGGGAGCAAAGAACCATCAGACCTGCTGGTGTCCTCAGTTTGGTGTTGCTGTTTGAAAGCTGTGTGGTCCTTGCTTCACCCTCATTGCCCCTGCAGAGGAAGCAGCAATGCCAAGCTTGGGATGAATTCAGGCTTACTAGGTGGTCTGGAGTGGGATCACAGCTCTGAATCTTGGGCTGAAGGGGGAGAACATGACTCCCCATGGAAGAAAGATGGTAGGTACAAGCCCGAAGCTGTTCTGGGCTGGAGCCTTTGATGTGACCATCAAGAAGGCAAAGATGTGATAAACTGTGTAAAGAGTAACTCAATATACTCTTCCCATAGCTTTTCCCATGAACAAGCAATGCTTTATTGTGATCCCGTCCAAGTAATGGTGGCATGGTCCACGTGACAGCCCACCCAAACAGCTCTCTTCCCTTCTCCATCAGTTCTGTGTACCTTTAGTTGAAACTGGGTGTGTCCTGAGTGTTTTCACACCTGAACTGTCTCTTACTGCCTGGAAGTTGTGGAAGGACCTTATGGTGGCACTGCCTGTTCTGTGGCTAAGCAGGCAGCTTTGTTTTCAGGACTGTCAATTGCTCCTTCCATTAGTATGAAAAAGAAACTGCAAACCAAGAAAGTAGGGCAAGAATTGCCCTCAACCCTTTCACAGGATCCTCCTTTTCCTCATGCCAAAAAACAGACACAGAAACAACACAGTCCCTGTTTGTCCCTCTCCTCCTTTTTCATGCTGCTGGAAGGATGTGGGTGCTGTGGTGAGGGCTTCTGTGGTTAATTGAAACACAGCTTTCCAGTGTGGGTAGCTCATTAGTCTGGTGGCTTGCTCTGGAATTCTCATCTTGTTGGAAATGGGAATCGTGTGGCTCCTGCAGCCTCCGTGATGAGCACTTCTCTCACATCCCCCAGCTGATGCATCCCACTGGAGAGCCTCTTTGGTGGGGTATGCATCCACATGGACGTGCGTGTGTGTGTGCGCGTGTGTGTGCATCAGGAGTGCCTGTTTATGTGTCAGTGTGAGCTCCTTTTGAACTGGCTCACTCGAGGGAAGAGCAAATTCTGGATGATAATGTGGTTGTTTCTCTGATTTGCTCCAAAGCTAAAGTTGCAAAATCAATACAGCAGATCTGATTAGATGTCAGAACCTGTTTCTGTGTTTCCTTTTCTCTCGTTTTTCTCCCCTCGCCCTCATGAATATAGTGCCGTATTGTAACAAACTAGCCTAGAAATAGGCTTTGCCAACTGCACTGCAATAGTGGAAAGAAAATAAGAAGACAAAAAGAACAAGTCAGCTGTCAAAAAAGGTGTTTGGACTTTTTATTATGTTTTGTATTTCGAAAGCAGAAAAAGTTGCTTTCCTTTTATGTTATGAGCTGTAATTGTCTATCATCAGCTCTCTGACAGGATGAATAGTCTGTTCCCTGGACTTCTTGGTCTGAACTGTAGAGCTTTGAAAGATTAATAAGTTCATGAAAGTCCATGCAGCCTTATAGTTCTGTGTTTAGGATGAAGAAATGTTATATACTGGTTAGAGCAAGATATTGGGCTTGTCAGAACTCCTGGGAATCTACCACTTGGACTGGCAATGTCTTGTCATCTTTTCCTGTACCTTCAAAACAGGAATGAAACTGACCCATCTCATCAAGGATTTGTGGGGCATAATAAACAAAGCACTTCAAGGTCTTGAAATAAAAATATTAATGGAATGTCAGAATGGTGTTACTAATATCAGTGCTGTCACTGATGCTATTGTCGGGGTTTTTTTTCAGAAACAGGTACTAAAAAAAGTCACAGCAGAAAAATGAATCCTCTGCAGAGGTGGGTTTAAAATCAGGGCTGGGTCACCCAGGTCACCCTGTAGAGGGGAGATAGTGTAAGACTGTAAAAGACACTGAGCTTGAAAATGTGCAGCAGTCTGAATTTTGCAATACAGTAGAGTCATTTAAGCTGATATGTATGAAAGAAGGAAAGAAAGTGTGCATGCGTGGATCAGTAAAAAGGATGCTACCTAGATAGGAATTTAGTGAGCACATAGCAACAAATTAAAAAAAAAAACAAAAAAAAAAACCAACAACAACAACAACAACAACAACAAAAAAAAAAAAAAAAAAAAAACA
>JAWWEE010000105.1:39296231-39403319 GCA_035221455.1 Xenops minutus | reverse complement strand
AAAAACAAAAAACCAACAACAACAACAACAACAACAACAACAAAAAAAAAAAAAAAAAAAAAACCCAACAAAACCACGTATTAGCCTTGTATCCTAAAAGACTGGTCAAAACAGTATTTCCATGAATTACAAAGGTTAGTAGTGATTCCAGACTCTAGGTGTTGCTAGAACTGACCATTGAAGTGACATTTGCTCTGTTAGAGCCTCATAAAACAGTGTGGTGAAAATTGCAATCCTATCCTGCTTGAATGAAATTGTGTCAGCTCTGATGCTTTGTCAATCCTGAACAGCATGTCATAAACTGCTGGACAGCTTAGTCCAAGTCCAGCTCAACCCTGCACTCTTCATCCCACCTGATCCTTGATACATCTACTCTAGTATTTTCCTGTAAATGGGTTTATCCTCCTTCACAGCACTCACTACTTGGTGTCACAGACCCTTGCTCAATCATCTGAATGTGTTCTCTCTCTTTGGATAACCAGCAAAGTCTGGTAGAAGAGCACCTGTCTCCTCTGTTGAGAGTTGTTAATTAGTTCATCAAATTCTGAAGATAAGCAGACTCTTGCTGGTGCCATTTTTGTCTTTGGCAGAAGCTTTGGTGTCTCTGAGTGCCCAGCAAAAGAAGAAAAGAGGGAAGAGGGAATTTTGTGTAGGGTTGACTTTGTTTTGGATAGTCAAGTCTGAAAGTTGACGTTGTTTTTTATGTTGGGGTCACACAGCACGTGAGATATTGGCAGGAAGAATGATCAGAAAAGGAGTTAACCTAACCGTCTCCATCTCTGGAATAACATGGCCCTGCTGGATCTAATAGACCACAGTCATCTGGGATTGATCTCCAAAAGATTATGCATATTGTCCTTAGGTAAAGTTTTGCCACATTAAGCAGCAGATGGATTATTGAGTTTTGTCTTCAAAGCATAGTGAATCTTAGGTGTTATCAGGAAACAAGACTGACAGTCCCTCTGGATGAATGGTTATCATGGTTAACAGGACTTCAGGAGCCATTTAAAATCCTAGACATAGGCATTGCCATAGGGCTGGTGACTAGCAGGTTTGGCTCTGCCCTGACCTGGAATGCTGCCAGAACACGTCCTGCTGGGGCATCTGTTGCCATTGTCACTTTAACTGATGTTCAGGTGGGCACAGATATGTTTTCGTATTCAAGCTCACACACTAGCAAATGTTATTCCTGGTCACACACTGTTGACTCATTCCTCTTTAAAATCCTGCTGAACCCATTGGCAGTGCTGTACATCAGGCAGGCAATAGTCAGCATCAATTTCCCCTGTTATCTATGTAGTAAACAGAAGAGCAGGGAGGAGGGGAAGGGGTGATACTGTAAATAAGTAAGAAGCATTGCTGGATCCATGCAACTGGAAATGGAAATGCATTAAACTGTTTCGATCAACTGTTGAAGCCATAGCTCAATGTCAGTGTTCTTTGCTGGTGCCCTGCCCCCTCCTAAAACATAAGCTTGGATATTAACTGCTCTGTTAAAAGTGCTCTTGAGACATGCTTTTGGCGTGGAGATGTTTTTGCAGTGGCTAAGAGTGAGCTTTTGGCTCCTGAGAACTCCCTGCAGCTCTCCCTGCCTATGAAGGAAATCCAGGAGAAATGAGACTGTCAGGGGGCAGAGTTGACCCCTGTCTGTGACTGAGCTGACTTATCTGTCTTGCTGCTGGGCCATGTGAGCTGGAGTATGGAGCCATCTGCTAAGAATTTTAGACTAGTTCGTTTAATTTCTGAGTGTATTTATTAATAGCAACTGTTACAATTTTTTTTCATTGTTTTCATCACTGATGTCCATCCTGATACCCTCCTCCAAACTGAGTTCAGGAGCTAACTTGTGGGCAGTGTTTTTTACCCTTGCAGTGGCTGAAGCTTTCCTGCCCTTCCATTTATGCTTCAGGATTGCTGTTCTACCTCGTACAGGTCTTGCTTCCAAGAGAGGGAAACCTTGGGCTCTCCTACCAACTAGGACTCTGTCATCTTCTGGTTCCTTTTAGACCATGAGAGGCTTAAGAATGCTGATGTTCTGGGCAAAGTGCATCTGTATTCAAAGTCACAGGAGAACAGTGCCTTCTGCAAGTTCAGTGTTTGCAAACCTGGAGACCTTCATTAGTAAAGAGAATAAAATAATTCTTTGCCTTGGGCATGACATTGAACCACCAGTCTGAACAAAGCCTAGCCTGGTAGTTGGATTCCACATTGATGGAAATCCTCTCTGCTTATCCCCAAATTTGTTGCATAGAGGTTTGTGTGACTGAGCTAAAAGTATACATGTTATTTCTGTATTTCTGTCAATACACAGCACCCTCCCTGCTCCCACTATTAAGAACAGAATTTTGTTCCTGACTGTCAACACACTTTCCGCTTGCAGTATTGTGTTTGGGATTAAGCTGCTTAGAGTTTCTGTTTGTGCACATAGCCCTGTCCCGGGTGATATGGCGTTAGGATTGTTCACTCCACTTCCCAATGCCTGGGCTGCTAACAGCTAATTAGAGTTGTCAGTCTAAGGACAGGCTGAAGGGAGGGATCAGTTTTACTCTGCTGTGGCTGTAAACCCAAATGGCCACAGTTCAGAGCACAATAACAACCACAGAGACTTATAGCTGGCCTCAGATTGGTCTTAACAATTACCAGGTCCTGGGGTGTGACAGATGGAGACTGTGACAGCACTTGTATCAGTTTTGGTTTTGGGTCTTAAGATGGGAATGTACCAAATGTTACTGTGTAGGACTTGCTGGCCCTGCCCTTCTGCTAGCCTCATGGCATTAAGGGGTAGATAGTCTGGTAGGCTAAGGATGCCTAGTTAAAGCCTTCTTTGTAACCACCTTTGTGTTCATAGAGCAAAGCCCCAGGACTCCCAGTGCTGCTCTTTTTTTTTGGTAGCACTTGTTGTATGGAGCTTTAGAGAAATAAAAACACCTTTTACAGGTTAAAGGAGCTGGATGAATTTTGACTGATCAAAATTTTTGCCCTCAGTGTGTAGCAGTTGGGTCTTACTCTGCAGATTCCTGATCTCTTCTCTTCTTGTTGACTTGTGGGCAAGGTTCCCGCATGCTGCCACTCACTAAGGTTCCTTGGGAAGTCTCCCTTGTGCACTGAGAGCTTTCCTGATTTACCTCTTTGATTGAAATTGGTCTGACAGAGCATGTCTGCATACTCTTGTGGCCAGAAGATGTAAGGGACATGAGACATAAAGCAAAAGGCCCAGATGGCAGGGGGAATTTGGAGGCTAGGGAGCAGATTTTGAAAAGCTGACATGTCCAGTCTGTGGCAGCACATGTCAGATGCAAAGTACCGTGAGGCCTCCTCACTGTGCCCTAGGTAAAACATGGTGAAAGAAGAGAGGAAGATACCCAGACGTGCATCAGGAAGGTGGGAACCTGCCTTAAAGAGGGGACTTAAGTCTGCTGCATGAGGTCGCAGGCTGCCCTGCACTGCCATTCAGCTTCTCTGCACCTCATTGTTCATCTCTAAGCACTTCTGTGGTTGTAATAATAGGCTGAATAAAAGCTTGTATGAGAGCTCCTCACCTAGAGAGATGAATTTATTCAGAAGAGAACTGGTTTCAATCAGTTAATCCATTTCTCTGTTATTGTTGGGAGAAATAAATACATGTTCCATAATCTGCCATTATCCTGTTTTTTGGCCAGACTCTCCAGGAAGAGCCACTTAATTTTATTGAGACAGACACATCCAAGCTACACAGTTTTGTCAGGAAAGGAGAGACAAGGGCTGTATAGACACCGCGGATGGCAGACAATCTTGGTCATCTCTCTGTGGGTATTTGCTCATCTTCCATGGCCTTTCAGGGCCTGAATGCCACATCTCATACTGTTCTAATTCAGACATTCTTTTTAAGGTTTTCCTGCCGTGGCAGCTATTTGTCCTGTAGAACTTAGTTATATATCAATTTCTAGGGATAAAAAACAACTCCAGAATCCTCTCAACTGCTTTGCACTGGGCATCCTGCAAGGCTGTGCATGTTTGGGTCTCACCCAAGCATGTCCTTGTCTTTAAGTCACAGGAGCACACTGCTGCCAAAGGACTGTCAGACATTTTCCCAGTCCTTCCCATCTTGGCATTCTGGAGAAACTGCTTTGTTTTTGAGTCCTGTTGTTGTTGTCTGGATTTAGGCTGCAGGTAAGACCACCTGTATCAAAGATCTTTGGGGTGTAATGCAGCTAGTGGTACTCAGGTTGCATTGAGGCAGTCTGGCTTGAGGGAGAGGTTGCCCTGTTTCTGCTTCTTTTTGCACAGGGATGTGACACAGGTTCCTCTCTAACATACACTGTGAGTACTTTTGCTGCATGCTTACCTTCAGTAGGCAGGTCAGAGACAGTGAGTCTGGCATTGCAGCTGTTGCCAAGCTTTCTCTCTCGGTCTGTGCAGCACCAGAATATGTCCAGGGGACATGGGAACTTGACCAAGGCAGAGAAAGCACTGTGGATCCTGGAGTGTGGGATGGTGGAATATTCTCTGCCAATGGTGATGAATAGGACTGGGATCTGAGTGTATGGGTAATCCACTAGGGATGGGAAGGAGAATCAGAAAAAAAAAAACCAACCCGTAAGTTGAGGTAAGAACAATTACTGATTGAAACACAGTATTATATTAACATTAGTAATGAAAAGGGGAGAAAGAGAGAAGAGAGAAAGAAAGGAGAAAAATTCCAGAAAAAAAAGTGATGCACAGTACAATTGCTCACCACCCAGTGACCAATATCCAGCCCATCCCCAAAGAGTGATTGGTGATTCCCAGCCATCTTCCCCCAGTTTATATACTGGGCATGAGAGTCTGTGATACAGAATATTCCTAAGGTTAGTTCAAGTCAGCTGTCCTGGCCATGCTCCCTCACGATTTCTTGTGCACCTGTTTGCTGACAGAGCATGAGACACTGATCGAAGTCCTTGAGTTAAAGCACTACTTAGCAAGAACTAAAACATCAACATTAATCTCATCCTAAATCCAAAGCATAGCGCAGTAACAGCTACTAGGAAGAAAATTAACACTGTCCCAGCCAAAACAAGGACACACTGGCATCAGAAGACATGGGGCAAGGGAGGCAGTAAATGGAGCAAATTAGAAAACTACTGTCAGTTTTCATGTTTTAAGACTGGGTTCATGGGACAGGAAGTGAGGGAATTCCTTGTTCCTATCAAATTTTGCCTCTTGATGGAGGCAAAATGACATGAGCATGTTGGGTGCCCAGCTGTGCAGAGAGAGATGTCATGGACCAGAACTCACCAGGGGAACCAGGAAGACACCAAGCAGACAAAAATCGTAATTCATTTTCTCGTGATAACTCTCAGCCTCTGCACAAGGCCCTGAGGCACAGAGAAGTGAAAACAGCTGTCCAGACCTGCAGGGAAGCATAGGCCATCAGACCTGACACAGAACGTGTGCCAGAGGAGCAGAGCCCTTTTTCTCCCAGGCTCTTTCTCAGAGAGAGCTGTGCGGTGCCTTGAAGTTGTGCCTGTGCCTCTTCTTTTTTTTCCCATGATTTTTGGGCCATAAACCATGTCAAGCAGCACCTCTGAAGGTATAGGAGCAGGCTCCCATGCTATTCCTCACCTACTCTGTGGACTCTGCCACCAGAGCAGAGCTATTTCCTCCAGCCCAGCTGGAAGACTGTGGCAGGCGCATGGAAGCAACACACAAATAGCAAAACTGCTTTTGAGGAGGAAAGTCATTCAAAGAAAACCCCAAGATGCTCCTGATACGGCAGAAGCCCTAGGAGGAAACTGAGCATCCTGAGTGGATTTTGCATTAGCTGTGACCGTCCTGACCCTGAGCTCTGAAACAGCACTAATTACATTCTCTCCTATAGGGAAACTGTTTATATGTGAATTCAATTTCAGAGGTGCTCAGGCTTCTCTACATCCCAGTGGGTCTTTTGTTGCCAGTTCTGTGCTGGGTCAGAGTACTGGGGGTCTGAGGGTTCAGATTTTAGCAAGATGGTAGGGGCTTTTAGGAGCTTTATGTAGGGAAACAGCTGCTCAGTGACTAGTTTGTGTTTTTCCACTTGGGCCAGTTTCAGAGCAAGAAATGTTTTTTTCTTTGAAGCCAGGAAACTGTTTCCTCAGTCAGCAGAGATCATATTTCCAATGTGCATCCCTCTCACCCTAATTCACTTCATATAGTTCCTGATTTCCATTCTTTGCGTCTCTATTGCAAACACAAATAAGCACATGTGTGCACATGCTCTTTCCTTTTCTCAGCTGTTGTTTCTGATTGAAATTTAAGTGGCCATCAGGACTTGAGGTAAAAGAGTTGATTTTCTTTTATGAACCTGGCAATGAGCCTGCAAAACCATCATTGGTCCCAGGAATTGACAGACATGCCTAAATTTCCTAGTTGCATTCTGATCTGTTGCATTTTGTTTGCTTTTGGAGTCCTTGTTTCTACGGTCATGTGTGGTCACAGGAAGCCATGGAAATTTTTTGTTACTGTTGACTGGGAGGAAGTTGAATTCTGAGACTGTTTGCTTAGAATCATAGAATCATTAAGGTTGGAAAAGACCTCTGAAGTCATCAAGATCAAAGACCTCCAAGATCACCTTTGACCTAATACCACCAAGCCCACTAAAACATATCATGTGCTGCCATATCCACTCATTTTTTGAACACTTTCAGGGATAGTGACTCCACCACTTCTTTGGCTAGACTATTCCAATCTTGACCACCCTTTAGGTGAAGAAATTTTTCCAAATATCCAATCTGAACCTCCCTGCCACAAAGTGAGGCCATTTCACCTTGTCCTGTCACTAGGTGCCTGGAGAAGAGACTGACCTCCATCTCACCACAATCTCCTTTCAGGTAATTGTAGGACAATAAGGTCTCCCCTGAGCCTTCTTTTCTCTGCACTGAAAAACTGAAGCACCCTCAGTCACTCTTCATAGGACTTAAGTTCCAGACCCTTCACCAGCGTTGTTGCCCTTCTCTGGACACACTCTAACACCTCACTGTCCTTGTAGTGAGGGACCCAAAACTGGACACAGTACTCGAGATGCAGCATCACCAGTACCAAGAACAGGGAGAAGATCATTGCCCTGGTCCTGCTGGCCACACTGTTTCTAATAAAAGCCACTGGCCTTCTTTCCACCTGCTTGCATGCTGCTGGCTCATGTTCAGCTGGCTGTCAACCAGCACCACCAGATCCTTTTAAGCAGCTCAGCTTTCCAGACACTTTTCCCCCGTGCCTGTAGCACTATATGGGGTTGTTGTGACCGAAGTGCAGGACCTGATATTTCACTTTGTTGAACCTCATGCAGTCGGTGTCAGCCCATCGACCCAGCCTGTCCAGATCCCTCTGCAGGGCTTTCCTACCCTCCAACAGATTGACACTCCTGCCCAACTTGGTGTCACCTGCAAACTGACTTGAAGGTGCTCTTGATCCCTTTATCATGCCCTTGGGTGGATCCCATCTGGCTCCATAGACTTGTGTCTACGTGGCACAGCAGGTAGCAACATGCTCCTTCCTGGATCACAGGGGATTTATTCTGTCCCTGTCTTCCAACTCAGGGTACTGGGTACCCTGGGTATAATTGCTCTTTCTGTTAAAGACTGAGGCAGAAAAGGCATTAAGTACCTCAGACTTTTCTCATTCTCAGTGCTGGTGTTCCCCTCTGTGTTCAAAAAAGAGTGGAGACTGTTTGGGGGAGGTTGGGATTTTTTTTTTTGTGGTTCCTGGAAATACAGGCTTTTCACTCCCAGTATCCCTGGAGCTATAGGCATTCTGCATCTCTGAACCCTAATCCTAAAGCTTTGGACAGAGGCTGAGGTTCCCAATACTGTGGGTGGCCCAGATAAGAGAGATGCAGAGAGATCAATGTTGGTGCAGTGCTGTGCTCTACTTGGCATACCTTTTCCAGCCCCAGTATCCCTGGAGCAGTAGCCTTCATGGTTCTCTGAACCCCAACCCTACTGCTCTACCAAAATGGCAGCTTGGGATTGAGGCTGAGGTCTCAAGTTCTGTGGGTGGCCTAGATCAGAAAGATGTGAAAAGAAAAATGTTTGGGTAGTGCCATCATCCCATTGGCATACCTTTTCCAGCCCCAGTGTCTCTGGAGCTGTAGGCATTGTGCTTCTCTGTCCCGATTTGCCAATCTGCAGAGGGATGAATGTGATGTAGAATAGACTGAAAATTACTCCATTTCTGTGATGAAGAAGCATCTGGGGTAAATCCCTCCTGGTTAAGAAACAATGGCTACTAAAGGCCAGCTGATTCTTTGTAGACTCTTGATCTGTTGTGACCTGCTCTCACAGCTGATGAAATGAGCGCTGCAAATCTCATCCATCACAAATATGCTGTAACTCTGGGCCAATTTGGCCAAGCATTTCATAGGAGGAATTGGTTGGAGTGCTGAAACTAACAGAGGTTCCCAGCAGTGACTGTGATTGAGGTCAAGAGAACAATGAATGATGGTAGCATTTGCACTGAACAGGGATTTTCCTTACAAAGTGCTGATTGCAAAGAGATACTCTACTGTCCTAATCATAAGCTAGAATACAGTAGCTAATAACTTAATGCAATATAGATGAGTTTAATAGTGCTAGGTCTGCTGGGATTTTCTGAGCAGTTCATAGCTTATGCATCATACAGACCCTTTAGCCAACATTCTGGTATGCTGTAAAATGGAGAACTGGGGCTTGAGGGAAAAGGAGCAGCCCTTCGTTGTGTGGTTTGCTGGAAAGAGTATAATGGATCTGAAGGGATGAGAAGATAGCAGCAGTTGGCTGGGTCGGAGGAAAATGGTGCAACTCAAAATGGGCTTTTGTGATTTGGAAATCTTTCTCTTCTCCTTTGCTTGCAAAGGGCTTTGCATGGAAGTGGGCAAGTTTTCTTACTGATTCACTTTCTAGGAACCAACTCACATGTATAAATGAAAATATACACATGAAACTACCCACAGATTTTAAAGAGAGGAGGAAAGAGTTGGGTTTTGTGGTGAGGGTTTTTGTTTGTTTGTTTTAAAAACATTTGGAGAAGCTTATGTGCTCCAATCTGCTTATCCAAAATGCTGTGACTTCATCTTCCTGATCACTATGAGAAAGCAAAAGCTCTTAAAATCTTTTTATAATAATTTAGTGCTGTTTGTCTAGACAGGAGACTTAGTTATTTGCCAAGCATAGTCCTTGTTACTAGTGGAGCTGAGGAATGAGGTGAGCTTACCTTTGTGCATCTAAATTTGGATTATTTGTACATTTTCAGTGCAGCATCTCCTCACACACTGAAGTGACAGAGAGTTTAGTGTGTTGCTCATTAAGTTGTTCCAATGTTTTTTCACTCTCATGGTTCAGTTGTCGTCACTTAACCTAAGCCTGTCTCATTTCAGTTTCCAACAACAAGCTCTGTTTATGCCTTTGTCTTCTCACATAATGAGCTATTTGTTATCAGCAGTCTCTTCCTTGTGTAGTCGCAGACACCAGAACAAGTAATCTCTTAGCCTTTCCAGTATGCACTCCGGAAAGAGTCTCTTTAGCTGTTCACCACAAGGCATGTTTTCCAGCCCTTATTTCATTTTTATAGCACTCTTCTCAGGGGTTTGTTGTTTGTTTTGGTTTGGGGTGGGGTTTTTTACATCACTCTGGCAGCATGGTCACACGTATTAAACAGATTTTCAAAAATTATCTCATCAGTGCAGATGTGATGCCTATCTCACAATACATTTAGTAAGCTTTGGCTTAGTAATCCAAGGATTTGGATATCTTTGGACTACAGAATTGAGCCAAAAGCTGATGTTCACTGGATTATATTAACTGAAGCTCCTCTTGGAGTCATTGTCTCTTTCTTTGAAAGAGAGATACGTTCCTTCCTCAACAGTTTTCTTCCCAGAATCTTTGCATTATGACGTTAAAGATCCTTACCAACCCAATTTTTTAGTGTCGTCCTGTTCTTATCCAAGATAAATTGAATGGAGTTCCCATATCCTGTTCCATGAAGCAAGCCAAGTTGTACTGTCTGAGGTGTCTCTTTAATATGTTATTTACTGCTACATATTTTGTGTCTTCTACAGATGCTGGTACCTTATCCTGACATAGGCACTTAAGGATGGAGATTGTCAGTTTTGCCCTTGTGTGGGAGGGAAGGATGCAAAGCACAAGCCACATGCCACAGATGTGCCAAAGTCTGCACCTAATCACCCCATCTGCAAATGGATGGAGGGTCATTCAGACACTAAAGGTGTCTGAGATTTGAAAAATGTGTAATGTTGGCTACACATCCTGAACAGGAACTTTATAATTGATATGCTTTAGCTATGCCAACCTTCTGGCTGAATCTTTGACCTTGATGGAGATGTAAAATAGCATCAGTTTAAGAGGTTCGTACGGGTTCTTATTAGAGATGTCTTCTTAGAATAGATCTTCCCTCTCTCTGGAGAGATCCCAGTGATGTGTGCAGCCATTTAAAATTTCTTTTTGAACTCTTTCAGTTAATATGTTTTTAATCTGCTTAATGTGGGCTGCATTTGAATGGTATTACATCTTCGCTTAGTCTGTCATGTGGAAGCAAGCCAGGATCTTTCCAAAGCCTGAGGATGTTATGACAAGATAGTTACTTTTCTTGGTGCTTTCTCAAACACTACTCGGTTTGTGTGCCAAGGCCCATAAAACTATATTAATCATCATTCATTTTAACTTGCAATGTTGCATCCCAAATTCATCTTCCATGAGGTTTTTTTATGAAATCAGTGAGGAATAAAAAGGTTTATTGCTGTTTGTTCTGAGGTCTCATCTGCTTACATTGACCCAAGTGATTGATGTTTGTACTGCCATAATAGTTTTATCTCCTCTGGTGTTTGCAGGATGCTATCACGAAGTTCCCCTCAAAGGCCTAACTGACCGAAGCTTTCCCACATCTTTTCCTCCTTTCTATGGCATTTTTATCATCTATTGTTAGTCTGTTATTCTGCCATTTTTGCACTGATGAATTCAGATCAGGGTACACAGACCTAGCTAGAGTCTTACAAAAAGACATAGCCTGTCTTTCCATCATTGCTGACTTTTATCACAGATATTCCCAAAATTAAGTCCATGCAGCTTCTTTCCAGAACTGTACACAGAATTATATCTTCTTCCTGCCCACCATAGTGGGATGGCTCAGCAAACATTGCTGAAACTTGTTTAAAATGTCCTTTTTACCTGAGCTGTCTAATTCTGGGAGGTGTTATTACCTACTATGGAGGAAGTGGAAGGAGCAGGATATTATGTTGTAGCGTGTGCTGCTGCAAACCGTCAGACTGCTGATTGCTGGTGGATTGACTCAGCATCCACTTTCAGATCTTGATGCAGTGGGTCAGAATGAGGAAGGTAATGGCTTTACCTTTTGTGTTGCAGGAGAGTCAGGAATGAGAATAATGGAAACTTAGAGAACCAACTTTAGACATTTATCTGTTAGACCAAAATCCAGGAATCAGAAGAAGAAATGGAGTGTGTACTTCCCACTTGTCCTGCTTATCACCTTTTCTGCAACATGAGCTCTCTCGGTCAACAGGAAAAAGTATCTGTGTGAGATAGGCAAGTGCCCACATTACAGGGATTGTGCTCCTCCAAATGGTTCCTGCTGTGCTGACCTGGATTGAGGTCAGTCACAGAAAATCAAATTCAGATCAGATTTATCCAGTGAGTGGGACTGTTAATAAATTTCCCTCTCCTGGTCCAAGTCCAGAGGAGATGGGACAGAGTGGATAGCCAGATGGGGAGGTTGAAGGAGCAGGCTGCTGTCCTTGAATTGTGGCCAATTCTGTCACTGGCCTCCTTCCTGTGCCCTCTGCTGCAGAGGAAATCCCGAGCCTCAGAGTGTGATTTCTGGGAGCCCACAGCACCTGCGGCTGTCAGAAGTGACAGCGCTCTCCCTAATGCAGAGAAAGACGGGAGCTGCAGGGTTGCATGTGCTTCAGCAGCAAGGCTGGTGTGCTGCTGCTTCCTGGGAAACACAGTGCCAACTCAGAGAGAAGACATGAGGTTTCCAATGGGGGAACGAGCCCTCTATAGCTTGACTCATTCTCTGTGGCAGGTGATCTCATCTCATCTCATCTCATCCATACCTGAAGAATTGAGTCTGCCAAATCCTCTGCTGTCTCCATAGGCAATTAGTGGTTTTGGGAATAAGGTATAGGGAGATTGCTGTAATCAGCAATCCACTGAAGATAGATTCATGAAAAGCTATGGCAGTTACTGATATGATAGATGAAGTATTTTTTTTCATAATTTATTAATAGAGGAGAAGTTGAGCAAAGGTTCTTATGGAAGTCACTCATTTTAAATGCTTGCAGGTGATATGAAGAATGGAGGGGAAAGACAGGATTTACAAATGGCAGAAATGGTGGCTATTTGGCAGCTGCCTTTTTGGAACTGGTAGCTGTTCTGAAAGACCTCAGCCATTTAATCTGATGACCTCCTGAACCTACCCTCATTTTTCCATCCTTTGCCCTTGATTGATTTGATCTACCCTGATTCATCTGAAGATGATGATGACAATGATGAAGCAGTAACCATCCAGAAAGTGACAGTAAAAATGCTTACAGTAAAAAATGTTCTTGCCTCTCCTTTCTCTGTGCCATATATACCAATCCTGTGTTTTTAAATTGCATACATTTCTTGAGTTCCTGTACATACCACCCCCCTTGTTACAGTAATTCTTATGGGAAAAATTGCTTTGATATCTATTGACCTCAGCTGTTTCATCTGCGAGACTGAACGTT
This sequence comes from Xenops minutus, assembly GCA_035221455.1. Taxonomy (NCBI): domain Eukaryota; kingdom Metazoa; phylum Chordata; class Aves; order Passeriformes; family Furnariidae; genus Xenops; species Xenops minutus. The sequence continues at coordinate 39,390,607 of JAWWEE010000105.1, read as the reverse complement.
TGCCATAAATCTTTTAGTTTGAGCATCCTTTCAGCCTCTTTCTGAACAGTTACGTTTTCATTGTCGTCATCTTCCTCAGATGAATCAAGATCAATCAAGAGTGAAGGATGGAAAAATGGGGTAATGATGGCAGTTAGTGGAGCAGGATATTAAACAATTGGCAGCAGAACTCCAAGGTAGCAGATAGAGAAGTGATGGAGAACTGTGTGTTGCTCTATGCAGGGTTCTTCCTCCTTGGTCCAAATTTCCTCCTAGGCCTGAAGGAGAGGCTGAGGAAAAGCCCAATTTGTATGGGGAAGCTTGTCCTCTTTCCACTCTGTAGGTGAGTGATGAACCATTGTATTAACTCTTCCTGGTCTAGCTTTGCCCCATGCATCCTCTTTGGTTACTAGTATGGACAAAAGTTTCCAAATAAATATACTGAAGAGTGCTGGTTAGTATTTGATTATTTTAATTGCCTTGGATGGCCCTCCTTCCCCTACCAGGCTCTTTCTGGCTTGCATCTCTCCCCTTTCCAGCTCTGATCCCACCACCCCATCATTAAAGCAGGTCTGATTTTTTAATCAATGTTTCTGTTTTGGCTGTGTTGTCTCTTGCTTTGCCTGCCAGTTTGGGAAACAGCTGTGGAGGGATTGTCTTGTGGACCCAGTTTACCTTTCAAACTGAAAACAGGTGACCCAGCTGTGAGCAGAAGCCTCTGACCCTCTGCAGCCCTGACAATCACTGCATTTCTATGCAGGGACTCTTCTCCATTTTGACAGTATTGCAGTTCTCAGAGGTACTTTCTCCTGCATACTGCCTGCTTTTAACTTTCAGTTCTTTTTTTGAAAGGGTGTAAATATGTGGAGGCAATTGAATTGCTAAGGCAGCTGGTGATGGAATAGGAACTTGTTGCTATTGGATTGCTGTGTGGAGTCAGCAGTAGCCCCTCTGGTTGTGGATGAGATCCCCTGTAGAAGACAAGAGGAAACTTGGACCCAATTCCTTGTAGGCAGCAGCTGCATACTCTAGATGTGAGTCCTGGTGGTGGCACTAATTCACTATAATCATTATATTTACTATGGGAAATGAGCAGGTCAGTGTCTGTTACCTTCCCAGATTAACTCTGCAGCGTGCAGCAGTTCGAGATATCTTTTGTCCAAGAGCAGGACATACTGCCCAAGTTTCAGCTGCATATTGTGACTCAGCCTACTGATTAACTCATTAAACAAGGCACTGAGAGTTCGTGGAGAGCTTCATGTAGGAGTGTGGCACTGGCCCCTTCTGTGCATTTACTTTGCTCTGCATTCATTCCACCTAATAGAGATGTGAGGGTGGGGATCACCTTAGGCTCCCTGTGCAGGCACAGGACAGAGGCAGGACAGCTAAGGATTCCTACTACCTGAATCATTCTCTGGAGATGTGTTTCTCACTCAGTAGCCTTGAAGGGAGATGGCATTCTTGAGTGCCTCAATGAAGAACCTGAAGTTTGATGTGATAAATTGGGTCTTTAAAGTCCTGTTACAGCTTGCACCAGATATACTGCTAAACCTGTGAGGGGAGGTGACCAGTCCATTCTCAGTTGTTCCAAATCCTTCTCAGGAATATGGAGGGCCCATCCTAGGATGGTGAACATCAGAGACTGGCTGTTTTCCCTCTATTTTCCCTTTTTACACTGTGGATGGAACACATAAGGAATGTTTTCTGCTTTGATAGTGTTTCTGCTTTCAAGATTGTAAATGGTACCTGTTGATCTCTGCCCCATTATGGCCCTCTGTGCCCTGCCATCTGTGCCAGGCACATGAGGAGAGTCAGAGCTGTAGATTCAAGTTTCTCTTTTAAGTTTCTCTTTCCTAAACTTTTTGTATATGATTCCTCTGGCATTTAAAAGCCCAGGACAGTGTTTCTGCTCAGAGAAAACAAAATCTAAATAGGAACTGACTAAAGCTGTGCTTCTGCCACCTGAAGAGCAGAGGAAGGAGAGAAGAAGGAACTGTAAAGAGACATATACATATACATATACATATACATATACATATACATATACATATACATATACATATACATATACTATACATATACATATACTATACATATACACAAATATAAAATGTCAACATCCTTTTGTCAAGGACTTTGGGAGGAGAAGAAGAGAACAAGAATTTTTCCCTTCTAGTATTTGTTGAAGTTGGGAGCTACTGGGCATAGGGCAGAGTTGATTACTAGAACATAAAAACACCTATGGGAAGGATATACAGTAGTCTTAAATTGCAGCAAGAGAATTTGGTTATATGGTTAGAAAAATTAGTGATAAACTCTGAAGCAAGAGGAAAGATACAGATACTCTGTTTTGGAAGAAGAATTTAATTTAGTTCTTTTTGTGGGTTGATCTTATTTTTTTTCTTTTCCTTAGTTTGCAATGGCAATGAATAGCTTTATTCCCAGAACTACCCAGCTGAGTAGCTCACCTATGAATTATTGAGTAGTTAGATAACTGGTTCTCTGCCAAAAGTTAATGCATACGGGATGCTTTTGGGGAGAGAATATCATTGGTTGACTGTTAGTGAATGTTTGCATCTAAACTATTTATATGCTATTGGGAGCGGCGTGTCACTGCCAGCCCAATTTGTTTAACAGAGGTATGTAATAACAGATGCATGGGTATGAGCTGACATCTTGTTATCTTGTAGAAGACAGGCAGAACCTGACCAGAGAGTTGGTGGTCTGACAGTGCTACACATGGAAGGGCTCCCCTCCTGTGGGTATATGAGTGGGTAAGAGAATAAAGGGTGGGCAGATCCACCCTGGCCATCATCCTTCTTTGCCATGTTATAATTAGCAGAATTGGTTGTGAGTTAGAGAAAGTATTTTCATGATTGTCTGTGCCAAAAAAAAAAAATAAATAAAATAAAATCTATGTTTGGGTTATGCTATTGGTCTGGCAGTAATTGATGGTATTAGCACTGAAATGTCCACTGTCTCACCCTTTTTATTTCTCTTGTGCATAACTTTGATAATTGGTTGGCATGGGGGTGGGGGGAGGATTATCAGCATGCATTTCACATACAAATGTGTATGTGTTTTCTGTATATACACCATCTTTTCCCACTTATCTTTTTCAATTAGCAGAGTGTAGTGTTTTGAAACCAGGCACTTGAAGGTAAGTGAGGCATGGGAATGAGTTGGCTTTACACTGGAGGAGAATACTTGTCTTTGTAGCGTCTTGTTAGCATGAATTAATCGGGCAGTGAGTCTGAGTGGCATTCCAGCATGTCTGGGACAGATCTTTCTTTGAGGAGGCATATCTGTGAGGCAGAAGGTCTGGAAATTCCCACCCAGGATGGACTTTCTTCAAAACATTCTGTAAAGTGAGCTAGGGGTCTCATGTCTTAATCGGCATGGTTTGTCATGTGGAAGAGGAAATCCTTAGTAAATCCCTCTTTATTAAAACAAGGTGAAGACTGGTTGAGCTAATTGGCTTGGAAAGTTCAGGGAAGAAGAAAACAGAGAAGCTGATAGTGAATACATTTCATCTGCTCTTCTTTTGAAAGCAGTCAACTGGCACAGAACTAAGCATTCTCTGCTCTAAGCCCTTCCTCTCCAGACCCTGCACCCACTTGTCTAGTAGAAAATGTACACAAATAAATTTGTTTTCTTTGAAATAACAATACTTGCAACTTGGCTTTCAGACACTATGGAAAAACAACACGTTTTATCTCTTTTACATGGGGAGGTTGAAGTGCAAAGGCAAAAGGCATATAAGATGAAAGAAGGAAATTCTGGCTTTTAGCTGAAATAGGTTGAGCAAGCCTTCCTTCATCTCCTTACTTCTAACTACGCAATTATATCACTCAGAAACAAGCATATGAGACTGTGCTTGTATATATGGGTTGGATATTTGTCTCCACGGAGTAAACTGATGGTGCCTAATGCATGTTTCAAGGGTGTGGATGCTGTTGCAAGGAACACAATTGCTCAGCTGTGATTTTCCAGCCTTGTGATAACAAAAGGGCTTCCTGCTTGTTTGGGTAGAGACCTGAAACCCTGGAGTTTTCTACCTGCTGTGAGAAAAGGGATGCAGTATCTTTAATGCATTTGACATCATTATTACCCTAGACTGTGGGACCAGGGGCTGAATAGGGAAGGCACCTTTACTGGGATTGCTTTGGTTGTCTAGAGCAGATTAGGGAAGACTGCATCCAGTATGAATATAGAAGCATACCTATGAGAAATTAAATGGATGCTGGATGAGGTCATACAGGTCTTATAAGGCCCTAATAGCTGCATGTGCTAATTTGCTTTCTAGAGAGAAATTACTGCCTGGTGCCATTAACTGCTTTGGTTAATGAGACATAGCTAATAATTGTAACTAACCACAAAGTGCAGTCTTTCATAGCAGGTTATCTGTGTGTCATTTGCAATGTTAATCCAGCAAGTGAGCAATCAATTAGGTCTCACACATGGGATAAGATAAAGGCTAAAGGCAGGAGTCCCACTGGTGCTATGATGCATAGCTAAGCTTTGAGGAAGTCAACCAGTAGTGTGGGATGAGAGCTATTCAAAATAAAGCTGCTTTCTAGTCTAGCAAGGCTTTCTATTTTCATCATTTGTGTTACATATTGCACTTTCTAGATTTAAATAAAAATGTAAAGGCTGACTCTGGAGGGTAGAGTAGAAAGTGTTTCTCACACAAAAGGAAGCCTGGGCTAAAGACAGAAGGACTGGGACATGGATCCTGTCATGGAAGGTATCCTGATTGAGGACACCAGATACTGAAGGTCAGGATACAGGACTCCTGTTTTTCTTCTGTCTGATGCTGCCAGTTTGTATGATCTCAATTAGGGTGTCTTTCTGTTTGTGCCTCTCTTTTTCGACCTGGACAGTCCTGCGCTGTGGTGCTCTTTGCAGTAAAGGAAGCATTGCAAGGAGTAAATTCCTGTAGAAAAATAAGAGTGCAGCAGCCCATGGCAGCTGCACAGACTAGCAGTACAGTGCAGGCAGCTAACCACCTACAGAGATGGCTGTTGTCAGCCACTGCTCAGGGTGGCTGCATGGGGGACAAGGCTGCCTGTGAGTCAGAAAGCAGGTTATGAGTGAGCTCCTCAGCTCTGGAAATCCTTCCAAAATGAGCCTGGTTATACTATTCACAGTTCACAAGCTGCGGTGGGAAAGCAGACTTTGCACGTGTCTTGCATAGTAGTGTTGTCCTGTGGTATCTAGGATATTCAACCTTCTCAATTATTGCCTGGCAATTACTGCGAGGTCTCTTCACTCAGCACTCCCCTGTTCTGTAGATGCTGATTTGTGTTTGAGCTTGTCACTGAGTTCTGTGCATTAGTCCACTCCAACAGGAGCCTTTCTTTGCCTTTCATCCATACCAGACTGAGCAGACTGATGAAAACATCCTCATTTTCTAATTTAGGTGATTTTTTTTTTTCTATATTTATGCTAAAAGTGAAAAACTTTCTGTAGTGCATCTCTGCTATCCCAGGATGCTCTTACTTCATCACTGGTGAAAGAAACATCTCTGCCTTCTGGAGGCATCTGGATTTGAAGGGCATCTGTAGCAATCAGACAGCAGTGCAGCGATGACCGAGTACCCCTTCTTGAGCTCTGCCCAAGCAGGACAGCACAGTAACAGTGCAAGGAGAGTGTGGTCTCTCCTTCAAGCTCTTTAGTTCTTGTGAGAAAGATCACTGCTCCCTTCCTCAAGGCTAAAATAAAAACAGACTTAAACCAAATGAACCACCGCTTGACAGCCAGTCCACTGCTCACTCACCTGGCAGGATGAGCATTTCAGTTCTGGTTATTTCCAGTGAAATTAAGAAAACAATAGGTCATTGGGACACAAAGCACCACTCCTTGGTGCTTGACATTTCTCTGTTGTGCTTCCCTCACCATTGCCCTTCATCGTTGTGAACACTGTTAGCTTAGCAACCCTTCAGTGTGGAGCATCTGCTCTGGCTGACAGCAAGGGAGCTGCCTGCAGCCTGGCTTTGCTTTAGGGTGTTTGGCACGCTAGAGGAGGTTGCCTGTGTTTGGCTGATTTGATTTGCTCCTAACTAGCTAATTCTGCTGCAAAGGCAGGCTGCCCTGCCTTGTGTTTTGCAGCAACAACATCTTAACAAGGTTGCTGGAGGAGCCTCACTTCAACATTGCCTCTTCACCCCTTTCATCACTCCTCTTGCCATTGAGCTCTTCTAGAGTTAAGCTGTGTGCTGAGAGAGAAGAGTAATTGTTAATATTTGTTCTCTGTGTTTCTTACCAGGGGAACTGTGCACAGAGGTTTTTTACCTCCTTTAAGCATAGCAACCTGATGCCTGCAACGTGGCAGCTGCTTAAAAGAGTGCTTCAAATGCAGGCACCGGAGTTCAGGGGAATACAGAAAGGCATTTGAGGAACCCCTGAACAAGGACTCAGCTTTATAACTAGGCTAAAAACTGCAGTTGATACCCAAGGTTCTCAAAGAGCATCATGGCAGCTTAGCAAGCCAGAATAGCCAGATACTGCTCCCTCCTAGCCAGTAGGGATGCTGCTTGCCTGTGGGTATAAGAGGCACCTGAGAAATCATTATCCTTTCCTGCAGCTCCCTAAAGGTGTCTGTGCAGAAGTCATATGGGAGGTCTCTGCTCTGAGACAGCCCCCATCTGAAGTGTACTGGAGCTGTTCAGTTCCCAGTTCTAACAAGTAGGAGCACCAGTTCATTTAAACAAGCTTTCATTTGCCTTTAAGCCAGGGGAAAACAGAAGAGGCTGGTGTTAGCTACTAGGTGTTACAGAATGAGTCCCTGCCTTTCTGGTGAGTCTGCCTTTTGTATATAACCTACTTGAACAAGTGCAGACTTCCCAATAGACGTTGGAGGTCAGAGCTGATGTCTGGCTCTGTAATTGCTGTTGACCTTTCTTTGTTTTCATATCCATTGGGAACCTTTGGGAATAGCTGACCCTTGGTATAGTTCTGTATGCTTTGCAGCAATGGGATGATCTGCTTCAGCTCTCTCTCCAGAAAACCCAGGAGCTCCAGGACTACCTGCAGACCTAACGCTCACTGGGTGTTTCCTAGTGCCAGAGACAAGAGGAGAAAATGTAATCAATTTTCAATTTATAGGCACTTTCAGACATTCCCTTTGCAAGATGATAACATAGGCCCAGAGCCTGTCCCAGTGCAAATCAAGTAAGTCCCATTTCCTGGCTGAAGAAGATTAAATATCTTCTGCATCCTTGGCTGCCCTGCTGTTCCAGTGACCTAAGGAAGCATCTGGAACCTGTCAGCCCTGTTCCTCTGTGACCCTTTACCAGCCTCAGACACTCTCTCAGTAAGGCCCAGGAGAGTACTTTCCTTGCAGCACGTTTCCTTGCAGTCAGCTCTTTGTCCAGTTTCAGACCTTTTCTCTTCCTTTGTCCCAGCCCCATAGACAAGCATAGCTAGGTGCAGTGAGGAAAGCTGCTCTCCCACACCTCTCTTTCCTCATCAGGAAAGAGGCTGCTTTGAGTGCATCTGGAACTGCTGTGCCATTTTTTTTAAACCTTCTTTTTTCTCTTATCCCCTTTTTTTCTCTTTTTTTTTTCCCTACATCACCAACTGGCCTAGATTATAATGTGAGACCCCACCAGCTTCAATTAAGGAGCAGATGTGACCGAAGACATGGGATAGCAGCTAGGGATGGAGATGACACATTCATAGCACTAGGTCTAATCAAACAACTTCTCACATTATTCTCACCGTGAGGTAGGAGACATAGGAGCCAAAGGCAAGTCAGCACTTGGAGCATTCGCAGACACACTGCTGGCAAAGCCATCTCTAATGAGCTGACCATGCCACTCAGCTCAGTCAAGGGCTGCTTTTAATCCACTGAAGTGCAGCAAGGGGCCCAGAGACTGAGAGTTGAGAACAGGTATCTTGAAAACAATCAGTCATGTCAAGCCAGGGCTGCCAGGTGGAGGGGACAATTGTATGCTGCATACCCACAGATGCATTTGTGCCCCGGGACACTGCATGCCCACCTATGGGACAGTGTATGCACCACCTTCATCTGTGGTGAAGATGGAGATGTGACTGTGATGGAGATGTTACAGAGCTGTCAGTGGGTCTTGCTGGTGTCAGGCTATGGGAGAGGAGAGATTGATGAACTGGAGCCCTCCTGGCATGGCTGTGTTCAGGGCAGCAGGGATACTGAGTGACCCATGGTTGTTGGAGCTGTTTGTGGCACTACAGATGCTAGGTGTTGCAGGGGTTTGGGCCTAGCTTGGCAGTTCTGTGGACCTTTAGAGGAGGTGGATGCTCTCTAGATCTGTAGTGCATAGAAGTTGTCTGTGGAAGAGCAGGTGCTTTGAACATGGAGAAGGTGAGTTGTGATTGTGCTGAAGCTTCTATAAAACAGTTCTTCCTCTTTTACATTCAGGGTAACAACTGTTTTGTGTTCAGGAAGCTTTTCTCATTTTAGATGGAGAGCATCTGGTTATCCCCATGCTGTAGTGTTTTAATTAAAAGTTTATTGCAAGTGAAACCTATCTATCAGATGGCTGTGGAGATTGAAGTCCTCTGCCATTGCATTAAATAAGGGTTAAACAAAACAGCACCAGTCCAGACTTTCTCCTTGCTCTGCTTCAACCATGCCCAAATTGTGAGGTTTCTGTAAATTTTTACAAGTGTAAAGAATAAGTCTCCCTTTGCTAAGGAGGTGAACACAAATCACCATTCCTATTCTCACACTACTGGCAGAGAAGCTGACATGGATAGATGTGACTCACCTCCCAACATCAGGGCATTGTTGCCAGAGATAAAAATAGGACCCAGAGTCCCTGTAGCCAATCCCTGATGTCCATCAATACAACATATTGATGTATTCAGGAGAAGCCCTCTAACACCCCTTCAGGTCTTTAGGGACAGCCAGTGCATATCCCTCCATCTAAACAGTGTCCTTGATAACCCTGCCTGACGATGATAAGAACATGAATGTAACTGCTTGGGAGCTTACCTGCCTGCTCAGGGAGTGCATTTCATGCTGTATAAGAGGACTGTGATTTTTCTGATCAGTATCTGAGGACTGAATCCAAGCTGTGACACTCAGCTGTTGGGGTTGCACCTCCCACATGAAACAGTAGGGCTTTGTAGCTTCTCTGAGCAATGTCTCAGTGTGGAGTGAGTACTCGCTAAAGGCCACCCTTACCTCATAGAGGGAAGGGAGGTGGGATGTGGCCACAGCCTGGTCAGAAGTGGATCTCAGGTGACTATTGCTTTTGATGCATCCTGGCTTCCACTAGAAAATAAGCATCCTCTTGCAAATCACAGGTACCTGTCTCGTCAGAGGCAATCAGGGTGACTGTTCTGAGTGAGACAGTTGTTCCCTGACAGCGTCCCCTTGTGTTGCTCTGTTCGGTCTCCAGTCCCCCCTGTGGTGGAGCCAGCCTTCCAGGATGTACGCCAGGGCATGGGGCACAGCGTCACCCTGCGCTGCACCATGCTGAAGGGCAGCCCCATGAAGGTGGCCACCTCTGTCTGGCGCTTCAACGGGACTCTCCTGGCGCAGCCCCTGGCAGAGCAGCAGGACTACTCAGAGCTGAAGGTGGACAGCGTCAGTCGGGAGACCAGCGGGAATTACGAGTGCAGCATTTCCAATGATGTGGGAGTCTCCACCTGCCTCTTCCAGGTGTCTGGTAAGTCACAAAATGCACATCAGAGCAATATCTTGGGTGGGGTCATGGAGGTGGGAAGCTTGCTCCTCATAAACTCAGTACAGGCAACCTCTACTGCCTCCTCTGTACACAGCATTCTGTTCAGGAGAAATGATTTTTCATAAGCCAACAGGGAGCTCTGTCTCCATCATTCAGGCAGATGGACCTGGAGCAGTTAGTGCTAGCCACTGGTACATTTTAGCTTGTCATTTTAGCTTACATTTTAGTTTGACCACTTGCCTGAAAAATATAGAATTTAAATTCAAGGCTGCCATAAGCTTTTAAGCTTGGACAACATGTATCTTTGATAAGTACTGACCAAGGGAAAGTGAAAAGCAGCTCTCTACATAGCTCCAACAGGCTCCAAACTATCTACTTTCCCCTTTAAAAGCCAACAAACCAAGAAGCAAAAACAGTATTATGTATTCTTCTGCCTTCCCCATGTCTCCTGTCTGCCTGTGTCTCATGATGCTTTCTAGGAAGAACATGATTTGGGTATGGACAGTAATACTCAGTGGATTTGCTGCTCAGTTTTTTGTGAATCCATCACCCACCATAATAGGACTCTTCTCCAGCACCTGCAACTACAAAGAGGGATAGCAGAGTTATAACATCTAAAACCACACATCTGACCTGGCCTCTGCAACTGATCATTAAATCTGCTTTTCCCATGACCCCAGAATTGAATTGAGCACAAGTTTCTAGAAAAGTTCCCCCACAAAGTTGCCTTAATAAGCAATAAATTCAGCCCAAAGACTGGGTTTTGAGTCTGGGGTCAATTTATAATAATTTTCAAGTCAGGGCTGAACAAAAGAGAATAAATAACATCTAGAGAGGCCTGATTTTGAAGCAGATCTTTCACAGGGTTTGGAAAAGCTCAGGTATGCTATAACTCTGAGGTGCTCTCAGAAATGGGAATGCCCAAACTGTTTGAGTCTTTTTCAGGACCTTGCTCTCGCCCCTTAATATTTCCTGGCATCTTTCTGGCAGTGGGTTTTTCTTGGAGCTTTGGCTGTCTTTACCCTTTTTTCATATGCTTGTAACTCTCACGTCACTAAGTGATGGCAAAGCATATCCCTCTATGAGCCATCACAGAGAACTGTGTCCCTGTGGAGCTTGGGAATGCTCCCAGGAATTTCTTGCTGGAAACTGGAACAAATACATATTGCCACCCAGTGTACCGTGCCGTGCCTTAGATAAGATTGCCTCAGCAGCAAGAAGTGTTCATCCCTAGAGAGCTCTGAGCAGGAAAGCAGCAAGCCTTTATTTTTCTGCATCCCTTCTCCATTTTCAAGGTATTTATATCTGATGGTAGTTGTTCAGCTTCAGACATCTCTGCCTGTCTCCTGGACAGTTACAAATCAATTAAGACCTTCTGAGCTTGTAGAGCAACCTGAAAAATATAATCCAGTGGCTAGACTGCTTCGCTTGGGCTCAGGATTGCTGGAGTTTTAATTCCCATCAGCTACAGCCTTCCTGTGTGAGCGGACAGAATGGCATGGTCTCTTTTTGGTTTTGTTTCTTCTCTGTGGAAGAAGACTTATAGTCCTTCCTATGTGACAGGGAGGCAGTGACTCATTTGTGATTGTGGGATGTTCAGATGTACTGAAAATAACGTACATGAATCTGCCCAGGATGTGATTACTTTCATCTATGGATGGGTGATGAGCTTTCCAAGATGTTTTGGAAAGATAGTGAGGCATCCAACCCATTCCTCTTGAACAAGTTACCAGGCAGCCCACACTGGTCACAACCTGCTCTTCCCACTGGCTGTACACAAAAGACAAAACTTTAATACTAAAAGTTTCTAAAAAGGCAGTTCTGAAAATATTTTGATCTGCAGCATTTCTATCCAAAGGCCGAAAGTCTTTTTCTTTTTTTAATTTCCATTTCCACCTCTGAGTCAATTAATAAGGAATTAATACCATGCAAGATAATGATTGTCATCAGTTCTGATTTTATTTTGGATTCCATTATGAAGCTTGACTTCCACAGTCAATACAAGTTGAATAAGCAGCAATTAGTCTCTGAGGTGATTCTGAACTTCTTGCTTGTGCAAAAATTCAAGTCAATAAAAATAATAAGAAAAAAAGGACTTGGAAATAAATATCAATATTATCTGTCTGAGTTCATAAGAAAGCCCATTGAATCCTGTCGAGCCTGATTATAACCATACAGAATGGCAGGGCCTGTGATTCAAGCGGAAAGGTGCAGCAGATGGCCTGAGGAGATGCTGTTTATGCCTGTTCTGCTCTCCAGTGTCCCTTGTTCTCAGGCATCTTTCTGGTCACTGCAGGTTCAGATTGGACCTGAACCCAGAGAGTTTTCATTCAGGTCCAGCTCTTGTGCGACTCAGGTCAGGATCTGCCAAAAATTGAAGCTCACAGAGTGAAATGAAGGTAATTTCATATAGGGCTAAACCAGTTGTGGGTAAGACCTCAAGTTGCTTCTAGGCCCTTCTAGTCTACCAGGCTGCATGTCAGTTGCCTTCAAATCCTGTTTGGTGGTGGCTCAGGACAGCAGTAGCTGGGGAAATGACAGGAAGCCCCTTCTTCTCTGAACTGCCAAGTTTCTCTCTGGTATGTTGCTTCTCCTGTGTTTCCCTTCTTTTGCTGCACTGTTTTTAAGGAGAGGTGTGAGTTTAGAAAAGACATGTCCGCCCCTGCCAAAGCTCCTGCTGTTTTTACCCAGGCTGAGGTCAACATCCCCTTTGCTGCTGAGTTGACTGTTGTGCTACAAAGAGGCTGGAGCACTGTGTTGCCAAGGCAGGGGTGATGCAGAAAGAGCAAGGTCTCCTTTTTAATGCCATGGTCCCTGTGTGATAAATAGCACTTTTCCTATGACCTACTGGCCAAATGATCTTTCCTCAGAGTTTGTTAGCAGGAGTCTTTGTAAAGCAGCAGATGAAACAGGAGAAATGCCAGTTTAAAGCTGTTACCTCAATCTAAACTACAAAGCAAGGGAGAAAAGATTAGAGCTGGTTCCAGCTGGAGAACTGAAATTGTTCCCACCTTTTTAGGTGCTGATCATGCCCCACTGGTGTTGCAGGGCTGCTAATCCTCCCAGTAGTTTAAGCTGTGAAAGCAGTATTGAGTCACAGAAAATGGTGGCACATCACAGTAAAGGTGTCCATCACATCAGAGGCAGGTGGATGAGCTGGGTGTGTGGAGCTGTTCCACTCTCACCATGTCTCTGTAATTTGTGTTCCCCTTGATCCCACTCTTTTACTTTCTTCCCTCTTCTTTTCTTCTTTCCCCTCCAGCAAAAGCTTATAGTCCAGAGTTTTACTATGACACTCCCAACCCCACCCTGAGCCAGAAGCAGTCCAAGAATTACTCTTACATCTTGCAGTGGACACAGAAGGAGCCCGATGCTGTGGATCCCATCCTCAAGTACCGTCTTGAACTACGGCAGGTAAGGTCTGCTCTTCTGGAGCCTCAGCATATGCCCCTTGGGAGGACAGCCTTTCAGGAGGCACTTACATCAGTATCCCTTTGCTGATTAAGAGCTGAAGGTGATGAAATTGACAGATCTTGATGGTCTTGCACCTTCTTTTCCAAATGGAAGAGACAGGCCAAGTGCACAGCTCAGTGATCATTTTTACCAGGTCTTCCAAAGCCGTGCTGCTCCCATTGGACTGTTCATGCTCAGTGTTTTGAATAGAGGTTTAATGGGAACAATACCCTATAGTCATTAGTAGGTACTGTGGATTTTATAGGCCAAAGACTCAAAAGAGTGGAATTCCATCCTCCTCACTTGTATGGAAAAAAGGGAATAAGCTGAAGAGCTCTCCAGCCAGGAAATGCAGGAAAAAAGCATATACTGTTTGTGTTGCAGAAAGGCTTTCATACTGTCACAGTAACTAAGCTATTTGAACTATGAACTCTGCAGGGGAAGAGAAGTGGGTTTCAAGAGCTTGAAGAGAAATTGTATTGGGGGTGCGGGCTGGATGGGAGAACTGAGCAAAATCTGAAGACATCAGTAGTTGGAGAAGGTTAGAGAAAAGAGTTTGATGTTTTTAAAGAGCGTATTAACTTAGCAGGATTGCCAGGTACTTTCATCCATGCTCAGAAAAGCACCTGTGTTCAATGTTTTTGAAAAATGGGGACACTTAAAATTGGTAGTTCTTGCCCTTCACTGGTAGCTGGGAAGCAAATGCATTTTGCAAGGGAAAGTTTGTTTACTGTAGATAGAAAACAAAATAATTAAAAAGATTCAAGTGTCTCTTTCCTCTAGTTCTGCACAGTAGGCTCCAGTTTTATGTCTCCATTTGATTGTGAGCTCTCTGGGGTGGGACAGCCTTTGTTTGTTACTCACACGGCATGGAGCACGTTGTCAGTACTTAATAATAATACAAGACACAGGGGAGCCTCTAATAATGAAGGCAGTTTGTCATAGTAGCTCTTTCCTCTGAGCCAAGTTTTGCTATTATCAGCATTGCAACTCAATGAGCAAATTTGTGGGTTTTATTCTTCTCTGGTAATGTTGAGGGTTTTTTTCCTTTTGAACCACGTCTAAAAGTAATCTTGGATCTGTTCTCCTTTGAGCTCCTACTGAAAGGGATCAAGAAAATGGAAAATCACTTTTTTTGCTTTAAGTTATGAGATGAAGGGAGCTGAGTGCCCGTGCAAATTTAACCCCCCTCAGTTTTGTTCATGCCCCATCACGTACTGCTGTTAATGTTTTGCAGCGTCTCCACAATAGTTCTGACTATCAACTGATGGGGTTTAGAGGAGCGTAATATTTTGGCCCTGCTGTAGCCCACTCTCGTGTATGGGCAGGCTCTTAGAAATGGCTACAGGTCCTATCATGGTGGCCTAGGTCTGAATATGAGAGGGCAGAGAGAGGAGAAAGCAGGGGAGGTTTTTTCCCACTTCTGTCAAGCACAAGCAAGAAACATTGGAAAAGGCTTTCACTGTAATGCCTCCTCCTGGCCCTCCTCCAATAAAAATACTTGCATCTCATGGTGAGGTCTCCCCCTCCACGTGCCTTACGGAGGTCCCACTGAGCCCTTTTCATTTCCTTGTCCCAGAGGATCACATATGGTCTCATATTCAGCCTGCCACTTCCCTGTACTCGTCCTGCCTTCCTGATGTTTTCTCTGTGATGTCTCACTTGGACTCCAAACAGCCTTGTGACATCACTTGACCGTTCATGCTTTCCTTTGCTCCATCACACTCTTCCATATCTCACAGACCCCAATGCGTTGTTGCATCTTCTTCTCTGTGCTGGGACACTCTTACACCCTGCTCCAGCTTTAGTGGGTGTACATCTTAATGTCAGGCTTCAAGAGACTTTGCCTACACAATACCATGTAGACCCATTGGTTCTCTGGTATCCTGAGTTAACGTTCAGAGAATAACTACACATTTTTCTCTAAGAGATTTCTTTGAATTTGGTGATAAAATAGGCATTTTGGCAAAAAGGATTTTACAGAAATAAAACATGCAACTTCACAAAAGCATTGCAACAGATTACCAGGACTAACAAGCATTGCTATAGTAAGGAACTTCTGTTACACTCAGCAAACTCTATGCCACTTAAGTTAGGTACCCATAACTTACAGAAAATAAGTGTTTAAGTTACCCATAAGAGGAAGAAAAGAATAAAGGAAGAGAGATTAAGAGAAGAAAGAGTAAAGAGAGAAAAAGAGGGGAGAAAGAACACAGTTACCACTCAGAAGGTCACATGTTCCTGGTTCCGAAGAGAACAGGAGACTCCACAATGGAGACTTTGGTGAGTGCCTCTTTAGTGTGGCAGCTCCCTCCAGGCGTGACCTCTGATCCACTGGCCACTCACTGTCCACACACACACACACACATGCAGCCTCACAAGGTGGTTCTGACCCAGTAATTACTGATCTGCTGTGTGACAGACACCTGGGGTAAGCTTTGCATACTTCTGTTCCACTGTTGGACTGCAAAACATAATGACCTCACTGAATATAACTGTGCAAAGCTCAAAAGCTTAAAAGCATTACTGACTGGAGAGCTCTTAAGAAAGGGGATTTGTCTGCCTGGTTTGTCTGCATGACCTCCTCACTGGATGTGCTGGCTTTCCAGGAACTAGCTGTGGTGGCAGAAATTCCTAAATAGCTAGGATTGAAGTGGAATATTCTCCTTAGGTAAAAAAGGGCCTCACACGTGGCCAGACACAACTGATTTATTGCCAACATCAAGCTGATGAAAGCTTACCCAGCCAGCCAGCCCTGGGAGCTCCACAGCCTCAGTGGTCATGGCAGGGGCTTTTCAGCACTTTAAGGATGAATGAATGTGGCAGCAGCAGCAGGAGCCTGCAGTCTTGGGGTTGTCAGGGGCTGTCAGGTGTAGAAGGTATGGAAGGGGGGGAATTAACTCTTGCTGAGCTGGAATCCAAAGGGCAATCAGCTGGGATGCCCAGTGGTTGTAAGATGGTTTGCTGGTTTTTCATTTCACACTCCCTGGTTTGCTGGAAGAGTTCTTGGCATATGTAATGTGAAGATCCCCAAGTAGCAGGATGCTTTGCAAAGCACCTGGGAACCCTTGAATTAAATTTGCTTGCTGCAGCTAGCTGCTGAAAATGGGGCTGGATGAGAGTCAAAGTGCTGCTTATTAATTGGCTGGTGCTGTGGCTCCTCCAGCTCTTTATGTTGAACAGCTTCCTAGGCCTTATTGGGCATTCCTGAGGGAATTGCCAGCAGTTTGAGGGAATTTGGTTTCCTAAGCAATGGATGGGGGCTCCCAGCAAGACGGGCAGGTGCATTTCCACCAAAGTTGATTGTTCCCAGCAGTGCAGAGTAGGCTGAGCAGTGCAGCAGACGTACCAGTTCCAGTAGAATAAGGATTAACTTTCGATTAAAACCATATAAGCAGCTTGACAGCTTGAAGCCACTGACCCAGGCAAAGCGCATATGATATGAACTTGGAGCAAGCTTCTTGTAAAGACTCTGTTCTATGTCTAGGCAAAAGAGGCTGTTCCTTCCCAGAGGGCATCAGTCAGGGGGGCTTAGGCAGTGGAATGGCTTAGTGCCAATTCAGAGGGGAAAACTTCTCCATTGAGAAACAGTGGGGGCCTCACAGCCGTCTGTCCTCATAGCTTGGAAGGCTGTTCATTTTTTGCTGCAAAGCAAGTGATTCAAATACCAACCACCTTACTTCACCTTAGCCAGTGAACTCAATGAGTTAGTAACCTGGGATGGTTTGGTTGTGAGCAGATGCTGTGAGGCTTTTGGGTTATTTTTCTGGTCAGTTTTCTTCCTTCCATGTATTCTTAGAGCATAGAAAGACACTGAGGCACTGCACTCCAAATGAAAATGCTTTTCGTTGCTTGGGGATTCAAACCAGACTCCCCAAACAAGATCTTTACTTAAAAAATAAAAAGCCTTTTTAAGTTGCTTGTTTCTGTCTGTGTATTTTATCCCCTCCCAGGGCTCTGCTCTAACATTAAAAAGAAATGAAAAGCCATCTAATACTGTGAGCAGGTTGCATCATGGAGGAAAGAAAGATCTGAGTTGGGCTGGTGGTTATGGGGGATAGTGGCAGAATTACTATGCACTTAATGAGCTGGAACCCATCTCTGACCTGAGGCTGCAAGAGAAAGAGGAAGGAGAAGCTATTGGTGCAGTAGGAAAGTTTAATCTTCTTTGTTCCCCTCAAGGAGACC
The DNA here is from genome assembly GCA_035221455.1 of Xenops minutus. Classification (NCBI taxonomy): domain Eukaryota; kingdom Metazoa; phylum Chordata; class Aves; order Passeriformes; family Furnariidae; genus Xenops; species Xenops minutus. The sequence continues at coordinate 39,373,313 of JAWWEE010000105.1, read as the reverse complement.
TGAGGCTGCTGTCTCCTCTGTACCTTCTCATACACAAGCTCAGGCCAGAACAGGGCCAGTTTAACACATTCCTGCCTTTCCTGTCCTCAGAGCAGGCTCAGCTCTATCTGCCAGACAGACCCCTGAAATTTACACTGGGGCAGCCCCAGACCCATTTGTTAATTAGCTCACTGGGTTGTCACTTCAGATTAATTCCTGTCAGGCAGACTGTCTTTAATGAGACTGGCCCTGTGCGATGCCTGAGTAATTGTATGGTCTCTCTTTGTTTGCACTTTCATCCCCTCCATGTTGGATAAACATCCCCTGCTGTCTACAAAACTCATCTGGGCTCGGGAACTGGCTGCCACTTGGCTCATCAGCCAGCCAGAGCAGCATTAATGAGAGCTGTGGCAGTGGGGAGCCGGGCACACCGTGTGGGGAGGTGACAGATAACAGAGCTGTTTGGACAGACATAGGACAGGGGCGATAGCAGGAATTTAATGATTGTGATTAGAGTGGAAGGTTAACTCCACTGATGGCCATCAGAACACAGCAGGAGAGGTTTTATGCCAAGGCCCATGGATTGTGAATCTGTATCTCTTCATTTCTGCCTCTGAGTTGTTCTTCTCTCCTCTGAGCCCACTTTGGTAGTGTCTGCCAACTACTGTCTGTCTTTGGCTTCATTAGCATGCAGTGCCGGCACTCCCTCTGAGGGTAGGGGGGTCTCACATCTCTTCATTCACTGAGCAGGGGTGGTATCACTCAAAAGGGAACATGAGCAAGCAGTGCACCAGGCCATGGTCTTTTTCATAAATGTTTAGTTGAAAATGCTGTTGGGTTCCAGATTAGAAACGGCTATGAATGCAGGAAAGTTACGTATTTGAGCAGGTGGTGGCCCTTGTAGCAGTCCAGCCCTCTGCCCTGGGAGGTGAACAAAATTCTTTTTCTTCTGCACATGCAACCATGGCTTCAGGCAAAGATTCTTGGAAAACCAAGCAGCACCTTGAGGGCTTTCCTGAGGGCTGCACCTCAGGGCTGGGGGATGCCAAAGGCTCAGTAAGAAGGCAGCTTTGTGTAAGGCAGAGTAGTTCAGGGTGGCCAAATTTGCCTTACAAACACAATGGCTAACGTTTTGCTGGCTCCAGGGCACAATGCTGCCATTGCCAAGGCAACTGCTGTAGACCAGGTTGGGTCCATAGCCTTCATCCAGAGGTTCCCTGGGGCACTTTGACCCCACTGGCCCCATCCTTGCATTCCCCCAGTAGTGCTGTACTGGAGTTTTCAGCTGAGGGATGCTGCAGGAGCTGAGGAGGTGATACCTTTGTTAGGACTTAGCTAAAAAGCAGTCCTACTTTTCATACTAATAGATGAAAAGCTCAAAGGATGAAGTTGCAGCTTGTAAGTTAGGGAGGGACCAATCATTCTCTGGATAAAATGAGCCCTTTGATGCACTTGCCTGGTGTTACCTGGAAAAAGGGAACAGGCTTGTTGTGCCACATCCACCAAAAAATCCAGCTAACAGGGTGCTTAACTGGATAGCCCAGTTTGGTGTCCCATTGTGGAACACAGGTAGGGCACATGGGGGTTGTGTGAGTCCCTTTGCCTAGAGCATCACAGTCCCAGCCACCTATGAAGGGAGTATGGCTTTTCATGAAGAAGCAGATGGTGGCCTTGGCTGCATGTGAGATGCTGCATGGACCAAATCTCTCATGGGGTGTGACAAACTGTGCACCCCTTTACTGTTCCTCATTTCACTTGGTATGCTCGTCCTGTCTCACCAGTGTTAGGACTGGGTACTGCAGTGACTTGGTCTCACAGCGTTTGCCCAGGACTGAATTTCAAAGCACACCTTCTGTTGTAGGATGGTTTATAAGTCACATCTGTCAGAAAGCTTCTCTAGTCTTCTTTTTTTTTTCCTACCATGTCTGCCAGTTTGATCACAGGATGCTGTCATATGGGATGTCAAATCAATGCAATTCCATCTACCTGCAAAGCCATCTCCTGAAGCAGCAAAAGGTCTTTTTTTCAGTTCTTACTATCCCGTCTCCCTATTAATAGTCTTTTTTTGTTCAGGCAGTGAGAATAGGCAAATTACATCTGTGCTCTCAAGTCAATTGCCTTCAGTTGTGCTAGTGCATTCGTATTGCTGTGCAGGACTCAACCCTGAGGAGGCGGTAGAAGAGGATGCAGGAAGAAACCAGTGTGTCAGCGGGAGGTCTGCTTGGTGGATGGTTTGAACAGCTATCATGATGCAAAGCCAGGGAAAGCAAGAGAGGGAAAAGGAGACACTGCCTTTCTAGGCTGCAAGAGGAGGAGAGATTTGGGACTGAGTGTCAGCCACACACCTGTGGAAGGAGAGCTGATCAATAGCATTTGATGGACAAGCAGTCATTGAAGCTTAGTGATGCTGCTGTGCGGGACCTGCGGGTAACGTAGCGACTTTCCCACAGGCGTTTGGGAATGAAGAGGGCAGGATCTTGCCTCAGCTCTGCTCTCTGCTGCCTGAAAATAGGACACACCATCAATTACTGCATCTGACAGCACATTGAACCATCTCTGTTTTCATCCCCAGCAATCTGTCACAGGGGATGGTATGTCAATGAGACCTGCTGGTAGAACAAGGTCCTCTCCACCTGTATTGTAAGGAAAAATTCCAGGATAGCTGGATGTTTGGGGAGGGGAGGGGGATGGGAAGCAAGGAGCTTTTTCCATATTTCATGTATTTACTCTCTACTGACTAAGTCAAGAACAGCAGAGCCTCCACCCAGCACAAAGGAAGGAAATTTTTCCTTGGCCGCTGCTCACTTCACTGCCAGGGGAGGTGTCTGCCTGGCTGTGGTTGTTGTTTGCACTGTCAGCCAGAGGATCAGAGTGTTTTCTATGAGGCTGGCCAGAGAAGCTTGACACAGGCCTGACCAGTACTGATGGCTCAGGTGAGTTCAGTGAAAATGGCTGGTAGCTATGGGATAAGGTAGTCCCCTTGGATAGCCTAGCACCTTCCAATGCCACTATTGAGATTTCTTCCTTTTACCCATGAAAGCTTAGCAAACTATGCTTAATTAATGAATTAGTCTGATTAATTCTGTCTTTTTGCATTCACAAATTGCTTTTTAATATGATACGTGGGGTTTTTTGAGATGATTTTCCCTAGTCCACAGATCATTTGTAATCAGCTAGTTGGGAAAATTAGTAATAAGAGAAGTGGCAGGTTAGTGCCTAAGTCTTAGGGTATCATTCCTCTTCCATGATTATCCAAAGTAAGTAAGGTGTGGTTGGTTGACTTTGACTGGACACCAGGTGCCCACCAAGCTACTCTATCAGCAGGACAGGGGGAATAAAATAAGATGAAAAAAACACATCAAGATGAAAGCAGTTTAATAACCAAAAACTAAGGCCATGTGCAGAAGCAAAGGAAAGCAAAAGATTTATTCTCTACTTCCCATCAACAAGCAATGTCCAGCCACCGCCTGGAAAGCAGATTTTCAGTATATGTAGCAGTTGCTCTGGAAGACAAACATCGTAATAACAAATGCCACCTCCCCTCCATCATTTTATCTCTTTGGTCAATTTGTATCAGCACTCCTGGATGTGATGTCCACTTCCAAGATCTTGCTTACTGGAGAGGGAGAAATGTTGGAGAGACAGCACTGATACTAAGGGAGCACTGCTCAGCAGTAACCAAAACACTGGTGTGTTGTCAACACCTTTCTAGCTACTCACAAAAAGCACCACATACAGTGGGTTGCTATGGGGAAAATTAACTCCATCATACCCAGATCCAGTACATAAGCTCATCTGCCCAAAACAGGGTAGCTGAAACTTTTACAAGGTGTTTTGCCATTCATAAGGTGCCAGCAGAGATTTTTGTCTTACATTCATTTTTCATAACTACTGCTCCTAATGCAATTCAAGTACCTGACTGGGCAAGAGAGAAAGCAGGATATTGTTTAGCTTGCCTAGTACAATGGAATAATCCAAACAGTTTTCCCAGTCTTAACTCTGTTACAGTGGTTACAGTGCATGAGAAGAACAGTTCAAATAATCTTGCTGGAAAAGTTCATATGATCTTAAAACAAAACTAGAATGAAAATCTCATCTCTCTCTAGCTCCTAACACGTCTGTTCAATGCTCATTCAGGGTAAGGAAAATGTGAGAGAAGAGATAATCAGATTCCCCAAATGAATACACCCCTCCTAGCAGCCTTGCAGGCTAGAGATGTTGTTTTCACACCACTGTGCTTGTTCGTATCCAGCAGGCTGTTGGCTTGTGTTTTACAAAGCTGAGTGCAGGATAAAAAATGCTTGCCAGATATCAAAGATAAAAGTCAGCCCTTTTTGTGTCTCTCTTATCCACATTCCTTCGGTGGCTTCAAGGGGTACATGCTGTTTTTTGAGTCTTTGCAAAAGTCCCTGTTGATAGGCTGTGATGCAGCTTCCTCCCATTTACTCTGTTCATCTCTTATTTTCAGTAGTCAGCCCATGTTCCTCCTACTGCTTCACTGTCTTTTCTTTGTGCATCTTTTCACCCTTTCCTACTCCCCCTCCTATTTTCCACATCTTTCTTTTGTTTCTGTTTCCTTTTTTGGTTTTGTTCTTGGCTTTATTTGGTTTTTTCCTTGCCTCTCACTTTCTAGAATATGTTGGAGATAGGTGAGAGAGTGTGAAGGGGAAGGGTTTGGAAGAGATGTGTAGTCTTTGCCATAGCTAGTCACAAATGAACAGGATTAGGCACTAGATAGATGTTTGTGGTTCATAAAGAAATGAAATAGGCAGCATGGAGTGTTGTGAAGAGTGAAGAGCTTCATGGCTCTCCCTGCATATGCTGTGCTGGCTGCCTCCTCTTTTTTAGAGAAAGGACCATAAGTGCAGTAGAGTTAGAGGTGCCCTATAGGCTCTGGAATGAAACTTGCATACCTTCATTACATGTACCAGATTGAAAAGTCCAGAGTCCCACAAAAAGGCTCCAGGAAGCAACAGCCTAATCCTTTATTAGTTGTTTTCAAGGGTAAATGTGCCCTAACAGAGGGCTCTGCCAGGGTCTGTAGGGAACCCAAGAAAAGAAATCTGGGAGGTGGCAGCTCCTGTTGATGGAGCACGTCTTGCTTGTGAAGTTACAGCCATATTATAGACAAAGTGGCCCAGAGCTCAATCTCACTGCAGCTGGGCAAACTTGGGCTATGCAGAGCCAAATTGCTTTTTCTTTTTGGACCCAGAAGTGCTGACAGCACACTGCACAAGTGTGTGTGGGTCTGGCTGCAAGTTGTCATGTCCATTGCAAGGCAAATGGTGCAAGAAGAGACTGTGCTCACTGACATAGGGATGCCTATAAAGTAGGATTCAGTAAGGCACCAAGTAGTGCTGATTTTCAGGTGTGAGGCTCAAAAGAAACTGGAACCACTGCTTTCTGCAAGAGGGGATGTGGAGCAACATGAGGGATGTTGTCTCTTACCCACTTTTGCCTATACAGAAGACAGAGAGATGATTTCAGGCTCTGCAGTGCATAGTCAGGTGCAGGTAGGAACCTGCAGCAGTAGGTTCCAGTCTGAAACAGAAGGACTGCATGTGCCTTCAGGGTTGAAAATAAGGCTGTAGAAGAGAGCTTCAGTTAAGGCTTTTGCTTGACTGTCTCTCTGACAGAGCGAAGATTAGGTCTGTTCTTCCTTAGACCAGGGAACATGCGTTAATAAAATACATATTGCTTTCTGATCAGCACCTAATGAAAGACATTATCGAGGAGTGTGGAACAAGCACTTACAGTAATTCATGACAGCACCAATTTGGCTTCTCTAGGAAGCCATAAACTGCTGCTCTTGGCACCTAATGAGGATGGGCAGCTGATTGCCTGTGCAAGAGGAAGAGAGAGACTGTCTTCCAGCTTAGATAGCTCCAGCTGTCCTCAGTAGATACTAAGGGTCACAGTTGCTTCTCCCTTTGAAGCTGGGGATGTTTCAGCCTAGAAATGGAGCCTCCTGATAAAGGACAGTTTAAGACAAAAAGCTTCCAGGACTCCTTATTTAGACTTAATAATGGATTTGTTTTGGCCATCCATCCTTGCTTAACCCCAGGATCTGAACCTGTGTGCTTGACTGATGAACAACATAAGCATGAATTTCAGTTCACTGGTGTGCTTGTCTGGAAAATGCCAAGTTTGTGTTTGCAATGTGATTATTTTCTCTGGAAACCCCTGATGAGTAAAGATTATCAAGCAAGGAAGATGAAATAAATCCAGGCTTAAACTTATCCTAGCCCTTTAATTGATGTGTTAATGCTTAACATCATTTTCATCTAAGGTGGTGATGAAGTATTAACGAAGGAAAATGTTTTAATCCAATGTGACAGGCACAGGAAGTTTGATGAGAGATCATAAAGAAACATCAAAACGACTGTCTTTATATCCAAACCAAATTTCTCCACTATCCAAGTCTTACCCACATGGTTTGCTCCAGAGTAGGCAGGCCTCTTCCCCGTGGCTGATACCAGACAGTCAGTTCAGAATCCCCTATTAAGATTGTGCTGTTAAAATTTTGTGCAGCAGACATGAGGTTGGGAGACAATGCCACCTCAGTGAAGGATCAGAATATCCTAAGGAAGATCTAAAAGATGGAAAACTACTTGAGTGGTTCTGGTGAGATGAAATGCAATGGTAAAAAGGTAGGGTCATGCATGTGTAAGGTGCTATCAGACAAATCTGCTGCAGTGGGATATGACTGAAGTGGAGGAACAATGTACATGAGTGAGTTGACTTCAAGTAGCTGCTGGTAAGGTGCAGGTGTGAGAAAGGGCAAGTGTACTCTTAGGTGAAACCTGAGGTACTTCTAGGAAAGGTGGAGAGGTGCCACTGCATCCTATATGCAGGGCTGGGGCACTGAACTCCAGGAGGTGGAATCGTGCAGAAAAGATTATAGAGTCGATCAGGAAAAGTGAGAGTCTGTGTTACAAGAGGAGTCACAAAGTGCTCAGCTTGCTTAGCCTAGCAAAGCAAAGGATGAGAGGTGGTGTGATTGCTGTCTATAAAAACATCAGGGGGTCAAGCAGCAGCAAGGGAAAAGAGCCATTAAGCTAAAGGACAGTACTGGCACAAGATCAAATGGGTGCAAGCTGCTTGTGAATAAATTCAGTCTGGCAATGAGAACATTAGGGTGGGCAGGCTCTGGAACAGACATCCAGTGGAAGGAGCAGGCCTAAAAGAAACAAACTGCTTTTAAGATGGGATGTGATGCATACATAAAAATTAATAAGCAGAGGCAGCCCCTGTGGTGACAGGGGACTGGGCCCTATGAAGCAGGAGTATACCTCACCTGCTGTGTCCTTGAGAGTGTGTCTATGGTTTTCCCTTCTCTGAACTCTGGGGGCTACCAGTGCCAGAGGGTTTTTAACCCCTCTGCCAAAATACTGAGACCAGGCATCAGATCTGTGGTGTTCAGTTCATAGAACCTCAGAATATGCTGAGTTGGAAGGGACCCATAACACAAATCATCTTACTCTGCTCTGCCTTGTGGTGCCAAGGGGACATGAAGGATCAGAATCTCAATCCACTGCTGTGTGTCAGAGAGTGAATAGGAAGAAGTGAGAGAGAAGGGCCAGATTTCTAGCAGATTTTTCCATCATTGTGGAACATATTGAAGCCTCATTTTTAGGAGAGTTTCCTAAAATTTCCTGTCCTCATCTCCCTCCTGACCATGTTTTTGAATATTTTTTGTTCCTCTTTTCCCAAGGAATTATTTTTACCTGTGGAACTTGTCTCCTGGACTCTCATTTTCCAGCAATGGAGAATGTGTCTGGCCCTTGGATAATTTTGTTGTCAGTCTTGGACATTGTAAATTCCGACACATATAAATGCTGTAATCATATTTTCTTTTCTTTTTCTTATTTTTTTTTTTTAACATTCAGAAGTCCATGACACGTACTCTTTGAAGTTACCTCTCTGCAAGGCATCCCGTAGCTTTGGAGGTGCAGTTGGGGCAGAAATTGAGGACAGGGCATGTCTGCTGAGGTAGCGGGCTATTTTGCATTGCAGAGCCCCAAGTTCATCCCAAGAGCTGTTACCAGCACCGTAACAAAGCTCAGCCCCTTCCGGTCCCTTGGATGTGGTGCTTGGGAGTTTCTTTCCCAGCTGTTACCAGTTTAAGGCCACAGGCACTGCCCATCCCATCATTTTGAGTGCAATGGTGTGATTGTGAATTGAACTACCTTTGGAAGGGAGCAGCTGTGTCTTAGCTGGACTTTTTTGGAATGGTGTCATCACAGTTGCAGCCACTGGGGAAATCTGGTTTGAGATGGTGCCTGCAGCACTCTAGGACACACCTTTATAATGCAGCCAAGACTCTTTGCAAACATGGTGAACTGGTGCAAATGAGAGGCTCTGTCACATCCTGAGAGGTCTTGCCTGTCAGAAGAAAAGTACCCTTCTGCTTTTGTTGCCTTCTCCTGGCCCTAGAACCATGCTAGACAGGGATGTCTGTGCATCATGAGAAACTGGGTAGTTTGGATGAGACTGATTGTTCTCCGGGATACATGAGAGAAATGAATGCGCTCATACCACAGTGCTGCCAGAGCACTGAGGTTTGAAGACCACCTTAATTCCTGGTTGCTTGAAGAGTACAGCCCACAGGCCGCACAGACAGTTGAAGATTATTTTGTCTACATTATTGCCCCATGCTTCTTTTTAGACTTTTTAGAGGTACCTGTGCTTTCTGCACCACCTGGCTCTCCATAGCTTCTGGTCACATGGGCATCTACTCTCCAGAGTGTCTTGACACTCACACATGAGAGAGGAAGGATAAGCTGGGGAGACTCAAAAGTCATCAAGAGAGGTTGTGCGATGACATCAGTCAGCTCTTTGAGGATTCTTGGATGAATCCCATCAGACCCCATAGATTTCTAAGGATCCAGCTGGAGCAGCAGATCTCACACAATTTCAAGGTCAACTGGGAGCTGATCATTCTCACAGTCATGGTCCTTCAGCTCAGGGCACTGAGACCCCCTTGGTCCATCATCCGTGTTGAAGACAGAGGCAAAGAAAGCATTAAACACCTTGGCCTTGTCTCTATCCCTGTTTGTGAGGTGTCCATACTCATCTTGTAACTGTATGATGATATTTCTATACTGCCTATTGGCATTAATGTATTTTAAAAAGCTCTTTTTATTGTCTTCCACGTTTCTGGCCAGCTTCAGCATTTTGAGCTTTGGCCACTTCTCCCTACGGTGGCAAACAGTATCTCTGAATTCTTCCCATGTCACTTGACCTTCCTTTCATTGAGCATACACCTTCCTTTCTGGCCTGCCTATCCCTCCTGAAGAGCCTGTAACCATCCAACAGGGCAGTCCAGTCACAGGACTGATCCCATCAGGTTTTGCTTATGCCAGTGATAGCAAATCTCTGGGACTGGGTGAATGCTTCGAGCTCCTCTTGTTTGTTCCTCATGGTGCGTGCTTTGGTGTAGAAACATTTCAGATGTGTTACCTTGTAGCCAGTACCTCATGATGGAGGTTGAGGGGTCCCATGAGTGCCCCTTTTCTCAAGTTTTGGCACACCCTCCCATTGCTCATTACTGGCGAGCCTGGTTTTGCCCCATTCCCCCTCCCAAGCTAATTTAAATCTCTGTCAAAGCCCTGCTAGCTCCTGCACTAGATCAGTTTTTCCCCCCTGAGATAGGTGCATCCCATCAGGTGTCAGTGGACCAGCTGTTGAGTACATCATCACATGGTCAACAAACGCAAAATTTTTCTGACTACACCAGCCTTGGAGCCACTCATTGGCCTGATGGATTTGCCTATCACTAGCAGTATTATTCCTTGTTACTGGAAAAATCAAGGAAATTGCTACCTGTGCCCCTCATCCTGCACAGGGAGTAAGGAAGAGCCTGCCAGAGGAAGGGGCTGTGTGTGGGGCTGCTGTGCCACATCCGCCTGCCTTTGTCTGCTGACTCCTCTCATTTTGGAGAGAGGGGAGACTGGGAATAGAGCTGGGAGCTTTCCCAGCAGCCCATGTCTGCAGTTCACTAGTGGAGATGGAGTGGGAGGGCGGGCAGCCACCCCTGTCTCGTTTGGGCTGCAGGAGGGAGCCAGCAGGGGAATTTGAATGAGGCTGAGAAAAAAGGGTGAGACAGTAAGCATGTGTGGAAGGGATTTGAGTGGGAGATACTGGAAAGCAGAGGACTTGTTCCCTGAGCTGAGATGTTACTGAAGAAGCGGGAGAAGTAAGGACAGAGTAGCAGGATTGAATTGCAATGTTGGGAAGCTGGATGCCTGCAGAGCAGTTCCTTTGCTCTGATCAACTTATTTGGGAATCTACATGATTTTAATGTACATTTTTCTAGCTGGTGTTTGCAACAATTCCTTGGGGCTTGGTGATGAAACAGTCTTTCTTTCTAGTTTCTCCCTCAAACAAGCATGCATAGTAGCTTAATGTACAGCTGGTTGTGAGACCACATGCGAATTGTGGTCTTGTGAATCCCTGGTGTGGTTTGTTGAGCAGAACCGCAACATGAACTCTTGACAGATGTTTTTATTAGTATCTTTTGGCTTTATTTGGTCTGCTAGTTGATATGTACCTAGCTTAAACATCATTCAGTCTGAAAACATCATCCTTTTTTACCTTTAATAGCTGATATAAACAGAAAATGTAGGTGTGGCAGTGCCATACCTTGGACCCCTCTGCTGTGACAGTGCCTCAGCAGGAGGCAGGGGTATCCTGGCATCCTGCTTTTCTCTCTGAGGCTCTTGGTTTGTGTTTCAGGACCATGAGCTGGCTTGGCTGGCCACAGTGGAACAAACACTCTGTAATCATCATAAGCCAGCTCACATGATAAGATGGGGCTCTGGGCAGGCAATACCTACCAACAGAATGTAATGGCGAGGAATGAGAAAGGGCAGTCCCAGTTTGCATATCCCAGAGCTTTGATGGCTAAGTACATATAAACATGTGAATGTGCTCTCCATGATTGCTAATACTGCTTATAGGTGACAGGGGAAAGGGACAGGTTGCATACACTGCATGTGAATACATATGTACCATATGGGGCTAATTTTGCTCTTTGTAAGGTGTTTATAGTGTACTACTGCAAGAATATTCTCACCATTGCAGCCTGTGTGATATTTGCAGCCAGCTGGTAGAAACTGTGGATTTGTTTGGGATTTTTTCCTTTCCCACCCTCTTCCTCTTATTGGAAATGAAAGGAGGTGAAGGCAGAGAGGAGGCTGTGCATTGCGCAGTGCTCTTGTTGTGGCCCTGTTGGCAGCTTCCCGAGCCTGATGATGAATGAGCTTGTTGCATGAGATCCTCCACTGAGGCTTCAGCATCTCTAATAAGGCAGCCAGTGTTTCCCTGTCCTCTGTGCCTGCCTCTGCTTTATTAACTGCACCACAGCAATATTAAACTGGAGCATAGGGTCAACGTGGTCAGGAGGAGGGAGGCTGAGAAGGGGGTGGAAGGATGAAGATACCAAGACAGCATGGGAGAAGAGAACGCAGAGCAGGAGAAAGGGCAACAGCTGGCCATTGAAGTGGATTGAAGAATGGGTTTCTACTGGACTGATGCATGCAGCTCTGCACAGACCTGCTGCCAGCAATCAGGAAGGCAAAAGATGTTTAGGGAAGGGGAGTCAGAGACAGACCTTGGCCTTAATGTCTCTGTCTGTTGGACCTGTGCTGGTGACTGCAAGCCAGCATCTGCTTCACATGCACACAGCAAGCAGCTGGCTGGACCTGCCCCCTTTTTCTCTCTGGCACTAATCTCATGCCCTTTAAACTCTGCTGGCAGTGCACCTGGCTCTCTATACTGATGGCTGGAGCTGGCTCAGGGCAGACATTTGGCCCATGCTACTTTTCATGGAGAAGAGCCAGTCTTTCCAAAGACATCCAGGGCCAGTTCTGTCATGATGCCAGGACGGTAGGGACCATAATAAGGATGTGAAAGAGGGCAGCCTTGCTGGCAGCCAGTTTCTGTGTAGGTCCAAGTTGCAGATTGAATAGAAACAGGACACAGGGTGAGAGAAGAGTTGGCTATGAAGTATTTGGTGAAGGGAAAACACTCTCGTAAAACTTTCCCTCTATGCACCAAGAGGAAATACGTGCTCGCCCCTGACTGTGGCTTTCCCATTGCCTAGTGGTCTAGGTCTCTTTTGGGAAGGAGGAAAGTTGCAACCCATAGGAAGCATATGTACCTTTATTAATTTCTATTTCACAGCCAAACCTGGGTGGCAGCCAGTTATTTATGTGGATAAACCCACAAATCCCTGAGGATAGACTCAACTGGGGGATCTAGAGCTTTACAGTTCAGACTGAAGGCTGATTTCTCAGTTTGTCCTGGATTAGGTGATGTGGGAGAGTATGTGATTTGACATTGCTCCCAGAGGCTTTAGATACCCAAATTCCACTTAACTCCCAGCTGAGGTAGAATTTGCACTGTCTGAATCTCACATTCAGACTTCTCTCTGACTCTCCATTTTGTTTCTCTACTAAAGGTTATGTCTAGACAAGGGAAATGGCTTCTGACCTCCTCCTGTTTGCTGGCTGCCTTCCCAGCACCCTGGCTCATGGCAGCCTGTGGGGAGGAGCAGCTGCCAGCCCTCCCAGTCAGACTCCACAACCCAAAAACCTCCGTGCCAGCAGCTGCACCACTCCAACCTTCTGTTTCTGCCTTGCAACTGCTCCTTTTCTCCCAGATAACTGGGGATCTGGTGCTAATGATCCCAGGTGAAGTCACTGCCACTGGGAGCCAGCTCTGCCATTGCTTGGCAGAGCGGTGTTGTGGAAGGCTGGCAGATGGAAGGGCTGAGCAGTAGGAATGTCAGCTTACATGCATGCATATGGGTTGTTGTTGATATGAACGGATCCTGGCAGCATCCTGGTGCCAAGTTCACACTTGGTTCCCTGCCCTGGTCCTTCCTGCTAGGACTGCTCCCAGGTGTCTTGCAGGAAGGCACCAAACTGCAGCTGATAAAATAAAGGCAGCTCCCAGCTCTCTGACCCATCTTACCCGGGGGAGAAGGAGGGTGCAAAAAGTAGTTCCTCAACCAGCTTGCACCCTGATCTGTTTATATACAAAGGTCACTTTTAGATACAACCTGTAAGGCAGGTGCAAAGTTGTTTTTCACTGTAAGAACGACATGCAGGCACAGGTTCCCAGGGACAAGTCCCTGCCCCAACACAGGATCTGGTCCAGCCCTGCGCCTTCACTTGGAAGCACCATCCAAACAGTGGGCAGATCAAGGAGGTGGGTCGTTGGGTCCTGGCCATGTTGGAAATGAACAGGGTTGTGGCACAGGAAGCTCTCCAGTGGCAGCCTTTGCTTCTGTGTTTGAACTTACAGTTACATATGTGAGGGCTGGAGGCAGACAGAGGAGGGATTGAATGTATTTGTTTTTACCAAGTGCCACATTTGCACTGCTCCCCTGCCCTGCCTTGCTGGTGGCTCTTGCTCTTGCTGTGCCCTCCCTCCATTTTCTTCCCCCACGCTCTCTACAGTGACAGATTTGCTGTAAACCTTCCTCCATACATCCCGGTTCCAGTAATCCTGTAACTTCATAGTTAATGACCAACACTGAGACTGCCTGTTAGAAGAATTGCCTTTGTGATGAAAACTGTCAGCCTAGAGGATATATCAGAGGCAGGGGAAAGCTTAGTGTCTGGGACAGTGAACATTGGACCATGGGAAGCCCTGCCAAAGGTCTTTTTACCAGCACCAGCATCCCCAATAATGTATCTTGGCACAAGGATTCAGACATTGCATGGTGACAGGTAGGAAATTGTATCTTCACAATGCAATCCTCGTTCTTGTCCTTCCCCCGCCAAGCAAGCATGACCATGGCAGGGAAGTTGCCCTGACATGTAATTCATCATTTTTAGTGGTGGTGATTTTGATAATGATATTTTTCCCATTGTTTTCTTGAAAATTCCTTGCTGCCCTAGCAAACTGAACAATGTTTAGCTGGTATGGTTCAGTTAGCGTGCTTCAGCTCCTCCCAACCGGCATCAGAGGAAGAGGGAGCCTATGAGGGACTCCAGAGAGCTAGTGTCTTGAACTAGACCTTTTGCTTTGGTCTGCAGAGGCAGTATGGACTAGGATTCAAGGGTGGATCCTATGGAAGGTTGGTGAGGAAGCATGGTAGTAGACAGGTTCCAGCAAGGCACCAAATGAAATGCCACAGGGCCCAGGCAGTGAATGGATGAATTCTGGAACAGTGATTGTGAACTGCAGGGTATCTTGGTGGAATGCCATGCTGTGTTTGCAAGCATCTTGTTGCACTAACAGGAATGAGTTGGGTTCATTTTTCCCATCCTGAAGCCGCTCATTCTGGACACAAAGTTGCTCCAGGACCCATAGTTCAAGTTGTCCCTAGAGCCAGGAAGACCCCAAGGCTTCCCTTCAGGGGGAACTCAGGCTCCTGATCACTGTTCTGTACCAGGGTGGGAATTTTCAAATCAATACTGCATGAAGATCTCATGAAGAAAACCAGGTGTACATTTCTGTATAGGAAGAGGAGGAATAGGGTGTTAGATGTTGGGTAGGGTCATTCAGGTGTCCAGTTTTAGGATTCTTGTAACACTGGGTTCTTTTGCTTTGCAGCTGTCTCAGAGAAGCACCATCCAAAGCTTCATTCCTGTGAAGAAAATGGAGAAAGGCCTGTTACTGGAGCACATCTTGCCCAACCTGAAAGTGCCTCAGAGCTATGAAGTTCGCCTGACACCCATCACCAGTTTTGGGGCTGGAGATATGGCTGCCCGCGTCATCCAGTACATGGAACGTAGGTGTCTCTTCCTCGGTCCTGGCTACAAAAGCAGGCTTGAGCCCCAGGCCTAGGGACATGGACCTGCATAGATGTGGTCTTCTGTCACTCATGGATGGATCTCTCTGCTCTGAGGAGTTTAGATGGCACAGTGCTATCATATTTTACTGTATTTTGGCTGTTGCCATCAATGCAGAGCCCTAAATAGAGACCTTTGAAGGTCAATCTCCACTGATCCTTCACTCAGCAACTCTGACTTGCATTCTCCACTCTGTGGGCAGGAGATCCCCAAAACCCCAGTGCCCTGTCAGGCCATGCTGCAGTTTCCCATGGTACAGTGGCATATTTAAAGACAGTCACTGGACTCTGTGTATTAGCCACATGCCCATAAAAGAAGAGTATTTCTGGAGGATTCAGTTCTTTTCAGAACTGAATGTATGATTCCTTTCCTAACTAGCCACTAGTAAAGCTGTAGCTCTGTGCAATACCATGAGTCCCACATCATCCCATTGACACACATTGGCCATGCTTCTCTCCCCAGCATCCCAACAGCTCACAATTCTCTCCATTCCCACAATTCTGATTTCTTCACTCCTTGTTAGGAGTTTGGACCTTCTATTTCAGCACAAACTACAGACCTCTCTCCTGTGTTTGCCTGGTTTCATACAAGCCTCTTGTCCTGTGGACTGACAACATGTTTGGCATCCTCAGCATGCCTATTGTCTCAAACTTCCATTCTGTGTCAAGCTGTTTTGATGCCCCTCTTAGATACCAAGCTTTGGTGTCCAAGTGGGTGCTATTGCACTGGGTGCTTCAGAAAGAAACTGCTTGCATTGCCTGAAGGGTTCCCCTATGCAATCTCAGGATCAGCCCTTAGATGGTGTTCTCTTAAGGACTGTTGCTGCTTGGATTAGAGTGTCAGCACCTTTTTCCATCACCAAGGCAGACACTGAGCACTGCTGTTTGACAGGGCTGCTGCCAGAAGCCTTGTGCATCTGTGACCTTTCTTGATGTGTTTGTTTTATTTTCAGAATTTGATTGTGATTTGTGATTTGAGGGAGTGCTAGCTGTTCTGACTTGTTTTTGTGTTTCCTCTTCCAGCAATCAACTACCCCAACCCAACAGGTAAGGAACAAGACCTTTGTGTTTATATTTTGAATGTAATAGATGTTAGTCAAGTGCTGCAACAGATCAGGCAAGCTAAACAACTGTAATACACAGCTGACTTTGTCAAATCTTTTTCCACAAAAGAGAATGAAATTGCATACCTAATGTTTCCAGTAAATATTGCCATTTGTTGCACCTCAAGTTATTGCCAGGTGATACACACCAGAGATACGCCTCTCATTCACACCTTATATTTCTGTGACTAGATATGATGTGGTCTTGAACCCAACCTCCCCCTAACATGAGCAATTTGCTTCCAGTAAGCAGGTTATTAAATGTTCCCCAAAATAATCTGTGTTTAGGAATTATATTGTCCATCCTCTTCTGACCAGGAAAGATACCACTTTATATCTCTGCAGGTTTGTACGGAGCAGTCTCCAGCTCAGATCTGGTTCTTCTTGTAAACTCCTTGAGCACAGTCCCTTTCTTCTTCCCTTCCAGTGTCATCATTGTTAACTTGTTTATTTTCCTTCTGGTCATTCTGGCCAAGATGCATACCTGTCTTTATCAAGCACCCAGAGTTCCCACTGGTTTTGAGAGCAGAATACACAATGTCTCAGCAGATGGTCTTTAACGTGAATGTGGTGGCACCCATTGAGCATGAAAGAGGATTTCTAGCTTGCTGTAAGCAAGTGTGATCTTCAGGGGATGAAACAAAGTGCTTTTGCTTCAATTGCTGGATATAAATCCAGACAAAGCTCTTGGGCAGAGACGGGCAGACTACTTACTAGTGGGCCCTGTGGAACAGATGCTTCCATGTAGGTGTTTCTCCCCTTTTCCAGCTGCTGAGTCAGTATTCAGTCTTTTTATGTGTTACTCTGTGTATGTGTAGGTAAGTGCTACTGCTGCACTGCTGGGTAGCAGTGAGAAGGAGAAGCCAGGATTAGCCAATGGCAGCCAAAAATCAGGATTATGGAGTTGTCTTGTTAAGGCAGCCATGAGGTGTTAATTCTTGCAAATTCACACACTGAGGATCATTTGATAAGCCATGCTCTGCCTGAGAGTAGGAGCTTTTTTCAGAGTTAGAGGGATTTTGTGCCTGTAATTCCTGATTCTGTTTGCTTACTTCTCCCCACTTCCTGATCCCCTTTAAACATCCTTCATAGACAACTCGCTGGGAGTCACAGAGCATATTGCTGGGGACCTACTCTAGAGTATGTCTCTTGGTTCTTGCTGGAGGAGGCACACATCCCAGCCCACAGGTGGAAGTGACAAAATCTGGCCTTTTGCCACTTGCTTTTACACTGCATAAATCACTGGTAAAGCCAGAGCAACTTCAGTTCTAACTGTGCCAATCTCTTGGGGACTTTGTAAACTGAACCATCAGACTGCCTGCCTGGGGTTGCTTTAGCAGCTTAATTTAGTCCAGAGCAACTGCATTAAATCTCCCTATGGTGGAGGATAACTCAGTCACACATGGATTTTCATGCAGTAAACCCAGCAATTATGATGTCCCCTTGTCACAAGTTGACCAGCCCTCTGGTGAGTATCGGGACCTCTGGGCCAGTCATGAGGGTCTTGCCTGTGATTTCACACCTTGAGACTGTCTGCCTCAAATTGGACCTACTGCACTTGATTTCAGATATGTCCCTTCCTTTCAGACCAGCTGCTGGTAAAGACAAGCCAAAGGCTTATTTCTTTAGCTCTTTCTTTCTGCAGCTGGGTTGCCGAACTCTCATCCCAGTAACATGGAAATCCTTCCTGCTACCTCTTCTTTTCCTAGTACTGCTGCTACCACCACCCCCAGGGGAAAGTTCACGCTAGACTGCCCAGCCAAATTCTGGGAGCAAACATTGAGAGCTGTCGAGTGAAAGGCAAAGATTAGATGATTAATGCCTCTGGCAGCCTGATCCAAGGGCATGCACAATGGTGATTAATTTACAAACTCTGGGAGTCATTTAATGCAATTACTTCTTCATGCATTTTCTCTCAGCCTAATAAGATGTTAATAACATTGGGGCAGGCATGTGTGTGGCATGGCTACAAAGCCAGGTACTGGGCTATAAAGAAACAACAAAGGAAAAGCAGAGGAAATAAACAAGACACATTGAGGATTTCAAATATTTAGAAGTTACCAGCAACACTAACTCTTAAAATTCAGTTGATCTAGTTCTAAAAAACAAAATTTATATTTTAAAAACTGCCTAAGAATTATTTTAGAGTTCTCTTAGAATAACTGGTTATTTTAATGTCATGACTAAATTCAAGTACTGGAGAATCTGCCCTGTCCTTCTTACCTCTCCCTGGCAATTTCACTTGGATATAGCCTTCACTTCCTAACCCAAATCCTGCAGTGCTGCCCCACAAACTGTTCAGCTCGTCACCAGTGGATGGGTTGATTTTCCTGGTTCTACCAGGTGTAACCTTGCAACCTTAGTGATGAGATCATTAAGAAGTATATGGGATAGTTGGTTTATTTTTCTGTTGGCCAGTGTGTCTTGCCCTTCCAGAGCAGCAACACTATTTCTCATGTATCTGCAGTCTGGCTGCGCATGGTGCTAAAACAGTGTGGAACCCTGGACAAGTACAGTGGGTGGTGGTCCATGCCAGATGCTGGTTGTTGTAGATTACCATGGCTTGTTGCTTGCCATCTAGTGTTTGTGTGTCCTGTCTCTGATAATCCCTCATAGTCCAGAGGAATCTAAGATTGTTGCTCAGGTATGAACATGTGGGAATGAGATGTCAGCCTGCTGTTTATAGAGTTGGATTACTCAAATTTGTACCCACTCTTCAGGAATGTTTGTAACACAAAGGTTAAAAAAGGTGACGATTCCATGTATCATAATGGCAAATAGGATTGTCTGGACCATATTATCCCCTTAAATGCAGATGGAGATATTAAAGCATATGGCAATCCTGTGTGATCCCAACCAGTTACAGTATTGTGAAGTTTTCTTCCATTATTGCTGATAAATGCTCTAGAAGATTGCAGTGGAAGAGAATGTTAAACATGTTTTCTTAGACCGCCATGTACTTTGAGCTCTCAATACAGTTTACATTGTCCTCATTTTCTAGGCAGGGAAACTGTTGTCCAGAGAGAATGTGATAGCCTGTGGGTCAGGCAGCAGGTCTGCAACAGAACTGAGGCTTGGAGTATGTTTCTTTACACTCCATGCCAGTTTCAGTCCTCAGACCACACTCAGATGATGAAGGCAATTTTATTCAAATGCACTCCATCAGCTATTCACCCATAGGCTGCAGATAGAATAAGATTGTTATTTTTTGCATTCATCTGGCAGGCAGAATTTCAGACCAAGAGATGGCTTCCACCTAAGGACTTGAAAACCTCTATTATGTTCCTCAAGAAGGCAAAGCAACAGGAAATGCTAATAGCCACAGCAGAGGGTCTCTCCCCTGGGAATGCAGGGAGCTATCTGTAAGCAGGAGCAAACATGTCTGTCTGCACTGAGCTGCTGTTTGGTGAAGACAGCGCTAACTCCAGCCTTTGAGGAACTAGCTCCCCTGCCACCTCCACTTCACCTATACCAATCCAGAGAACAACTTCTGTGTTCAATATTTAAATCCACTGCTTAATTTTTAAACAGGAAAGTCCCTTTGCACCATGGTGCTGAACCAGGATCCCTGGCAGATGAGCTAAATCTTCAAGAAGATTTGCTTCACACAGCTGAGATCAACAGTCAGATCACCTCTGGGGCCTCTTGAGACACAGCAGGTCATTTAAAGGTTTTCTTTTTGGCTGGATCTGCCAGGTTTCTCCTGGCAGGCTTTATTTATAACCATCCAGAGGTGGTGTGCTGCTGGTGTCCCAAACCACAC
Organism: Xenops minutus; assembly: GCA_035221455.1. Taxonomy (NCBI): domain Eukaryota; kingdom Metazoa; phylum Chordata; class Aves; order Passeriformes; family Furnariidae; genus Xenops; species Xenops minutus. The sequence goes on along the minus strand of JAWWEE010000105.1, from coordinate 39,353,662 downwards.
TGAACATCTCCTGGTTATTCATGGCACTTCCACTTCTAGCTCAGAGAAACAACAGAGCTTTGCCTTCCTGTGGTTTCTCTTAAACCAAAGGACCAGGAGTCAGAGCACTTGGATTCTGTTTCCAGCTTAGACACTGCCTGCTGTGACCTTAAATGTCTGTCTATACTTTTGTGCCTCTGTTTTCCCATGTGTAGTGCAGGAGATATATAAAAAGTGGCATTGCTATGCTGTAGAAGTGTTAAGAAGCCTTGTTCATTAGTTGTTGCAAAGTACCTTGAGCTCCCAAACTAAGCAGAGGCAATGTCCTGTAGTTAGAAACTCCTGCACAGCAAGTGGTGTTGCACATAAGTTGGATCATGTTGTCGATTAAACAGCAACACTGGTTGATCTGTGATGCACAGGACCCTTCTCTATTTTATACACTCTGCTAGAAGTGTTGCCTTCTGGAAGTAGCTGCACTTGAGTGAGAGAGAAGTGTATTCAGGACCCTGTTTTGACATTAAAAGAACTCTCTTTAGGCTTTTGAGTCATCTTTTCTGAGCAGTCGCATCCCATGGATGCGTGGGGCTTCTTACAAATGAGGCGCAGTAGTCCATCAGCTGGCACAACCAGATCTTGGTGCTAAACTGGGAATACTGTCTTCAGTTCTCTTGTCTTGTACAGCTCTTTCTGATCTCCACCTGAGCTTGTACTTTCTCCTTAATCTGTCTCTCCTTTGATGTCTGTGTCTCTTTATTTGTGGGTTTGTTCCCCTCTCAGTCAGTCTCCTGGACCTCTGCATTACAGCTTCCAGCTCTGCCTTCCACCTGATGTTCCCTGTTAAGGTAATATTGTTCTGGAGAAAGATGTCACCTTTCTCTGAAGGTCCATGTGCACAACAGGGTCAGAGGTGCAAACAGTCCCAGTCCCTTTGCAAAAGGATAGTCGTGGGGGATCCTGCTATGTAGGATAATGCTGTTCTAAGAGAAAACTGCAGCTGGCAACCCATGAACTGAAGTCATGGAAATGCTTGTCTTTGGTCCAGTGGAGAGAAACCAGGGATGTCACACATCCCAGCAATATCAGCTGGAGGGGCTCCAGCCCCTTCTTTGAGGACCACAGGGTATCTGGTACAACCATGAATTCCCTTCTGTCAGCCATGAGAGCTGAAGAAGGACCCTTAGGAGCTGCTTTCTCACTCTTTTCTCCTTTCATGTCCCCTCTGCTGGGGATGAAAGAGGCCTCCCCAAGCCACATCGTTGCCCTGTCCCCCAAAAACATCTGCCCCATCATCTGCTCCCCATTCCTTCCTTCTCCTTCAGCTCCAGATGCCATTCAGACCCCTGTGCTAGGCATCGCAGAACAGTGGCTAATTTGGATTTGGATGCTAATTAGAAATGAGCAGATTGAATGGAAAACACTTAGCCAGGGTTAATCAGCAGTTAAGTGGCCAGCCCAGACAAGCTCCCAAAGGCTATGCTCAGCTCCCAAGAGCAGCATTTCCCACTGAGTTTATGGAAAATGCAGCTGCCCCGGTCTGTGAACCAAGCCCTTCATTTGCCACACAATGTCCAGCCTGCACTGGCGAAGACATTTTTGCTGGCCACAGCAGGAGGCGGCCTCCTCTTTTCTCACTGCTTCTGTGGGATGCTGGAAAGAGATGGGCAAGAAGGGGAAACCATTTCCCTGCCACAAAGGTGTGCAGACTTTTGATGTCTGTTTGGATGACAGTTGTTTTCATTTCCAAATGGGAGGGAATGGGGAGGATGCTGGCTGCAGGGTAGGAACAAGAAAGTGCAGTGTCTCAGTCAAGATTCTGTTCATTTCATGGGTAGTCTTTCTTCTCTGGTACAAGATGACAGATTTTGGTGTGCATGATAGGTGTGTGAAGCTCCTACCATCATAATATACCATGTCTGGAGCTTTTGGCCCTGGCATTGCAGAAAACTTGCCTGTCCTATCCCTGTCACCCAGCCCATAGGTTTCTGCCCCTGCTCTGCCCTACATGTCCTGCCAGAGCCACCCATGCTAGGAGAAAAGCCCTCCTGCCCAGGAATCAGAGCAAATCATCACAGAAGATACAAGAATGCCACAGTTCAAGTAGACATTTGGGCTTCTCTTCATTTAGGCATGATAATTAATAGAAATAATGTGGGGAGTAAACCCCACAAAGCTGAATCTTGCACCAGCATACCATGGATGAGGTTCCTAGCACATTCCAAGCCCTTGTCAAGAGCCTTGTTTTCCTTTCTGTATGTGTTCTTTCATGGCTTTTTCGTTCATTTTCATAGCGTACCTCCTTGTTCCTATATAAAGGCAGCAATTAAAGATACTTGTGCTTATTGTGTATGCATCTCTTGCAAGGGCTGAGATCCCATGCTCAGCCCGTTCTGCAGCTCAGGTTTCTGCCCATGGACCTCTCAGAACACACAGCAGTTTTCACACTGGGTCTTGGAGCTCTTTTCTCTTTCTTTTCTGCCTGTTTCATCCATCCCTCTCCTATTGTGTCATCAGTGTAAAGCTGGTTCTTGGTCTTTGTTTTTGTGACTCAAGAACTACCTTTTTAACACAAAGGTTACAATCTTCGGCATGGTTATATCAAATTCATTCCAATCTCTGCAAGTCCATATTGGGTTATGTCTATGCACAAGATTTTTCACCTGTCTTACAATATTGCTGTAGGGTGTAACTGTCTTATGGTAGTAATAAAAGCGAGCCCTATTGCACATGTGACTGATCCTACATAAAAATCTTATGCCTACATGTCTTATTTTGTTAGGGGAACCAGCATAAGCTCAAAATCAAATGTACCTTTTAGCTGGTATAAATTGGATATACTCTAGCCAAATGACACATTTGTCGCACTGAGCTGACCTCTTCTCCACAGCTGGTTTTTTTTCTCATGTGTGTCATAGTTTAGTTGAATATATAGCCTAAAGGGAGGTCATCTGCTGGCACTTTTTCCTCTCTCCTGAGGAAATTATTCTACTATCAAGTTGTTCTGATACAAAAGCTCTTGTAGCCTCTTTGCCTTCAGTGCTCTTTTTACCCTTCTCTACATTTGCCCCTTCACATCTCTCAGCAGAATCTCTCTTTCTCTATAGCCATAATAGCTTTATTCCATTTTGTCAGACCAATACACCCATCAGTCTGGATTAACCGTTCCATAATAATACTAATCACAGATATATCATGGGTCATAGGAAAATGGGGTATATTTTTAAGCTAAAAGAGGGGAGATTTAGATTAAATCTGAGTAGTAAATTCTTTACTCAGAGAGTGGTGAGGCACAAGAACAGGCTGTCCAGAGATATTATGGGTGCCCCATCTTTTGAAGGATCCAAGGCCAGGTTGGATGGGGCCCTGAGCAACCTCATCTAGTGAATGGCATCCCTCCCTGTGGAAGGGGATTGTGAACTGGATGATCTTTGAGGTCACTTTCAACTCAACCCATTCTGTGATTTCTATGATTTCTATGATACATTCCTTTTCAACCTCCTCCCTCAGGTCAAGGGCTGCCCATGTGCCCCTGACTAGACACAGAGCCTCAGTGGTGACACAGCACTGCTGTGAGCACCCAGGCAGCTTGGGGAAGAGGTTTGAAAAACAGCAGCTGACCAGCCCTTTCCCTTCCCTGCAGATAACACCTGCCGCTTTGAGGACGAGAAGATCTGCGGCTTCATGCAGGACAAGATGGACAACTTTGACTGGACCCGGCAGAATGCCCTCACCCAGAACCCCAAGCGCACTGTCAACACAGGGCCCCCCACGGACATCAGCGGTACGCCAGAGGGTAGGCACACATCTGGGTTTCTTTTGGCTTTGCTGGGGAGGTGAAATGCAGGCTTTCACTTGTCAGGAGTCTTGCAGCTCTGGAGCTGGGGAGGGCTGATCTGCTTTCCGCTCAACACACTTCTCTGTGCAGGGAGCAGGCAGTTAATTTGCATGTTACTGATTGGCATTAAACACACAATTAAAACACCCACAACTTTGTTGAAGGGAATAGTGTGAGCATTAGTCCTTGTTACCAGCTAATTGCCTGCTGCCTAATGCCCTTGTACTGTTTGATGCTTGTTTTGAAGTAAAAAAAAAAGGATAAATAAGTAGAAGAACATCTCTAACACTTTGAAATGGCCCTGCTGGTTTTAGCTAGCTGTTTCCTCAAAGAAGTTCTCAGGGAAGCAAAAAGATCTCCTTAGTGCCAAACCAGAGCATGAGAGACAGGAGCTGCCTCACCTTGTAGCTGGAGGAAATTGGTGTTATGTATTGCTCACACTAGCTGTGAATGGAGTAGATGCTCCTATTTTAGCTGGATATTTTAGCTTTCCCCTTTCTCTAATGAGGAAAGTAAATTTGTATGCAAGCACATATCTTTGAACTCAGAAAAAAATGGGAAACATCCAATGGCAAGTAAAGGAAATGGCTTTTCCCATTAGTGTTCACTACACCAACCTGATTGAGCACTGAAAATTATGTCAACAAATTAAATAGCTAATCTGTTCCTCCCTGGGCTGTTAAAAAACTACTTTGCTACTGTTCTCTTTAGACAACAATATTGTTTAGGCCAGATAGACCAAATCCTCTCTCCCTCTGCTTGAGGCAGAGAAATTAGTCGGGAATGGTTTCTCCCACCTCTTTCTGGTTTTCTCCTTGCACCATGCAGTCAGTTCTGGGGCCCCTTGTGCTGCAGCAGAAAGGCTCATTTTGCACCCAGACAGGTATGTGTGTATGTGCGTGTTCAGGGATTCACCTGCTGCATGCACTCACAGCAGGCCTGCAGTTGCCTGTCTCTCCTGCTCTCCCATAAATACTGCTGCGGCGGGGAGGCACTGTGGACATCCTGCAAGTATCTCTGGCTAGGATCACAGTGGGTGCAGAGCAGCTGGAAAGAGCAAGGCCATGTCCCCCAGAGGAGAAGAGGTCTCCCAGAGAAGGAGTGGTCTCCCAGCCACCAGCTTCCCATTTCTTACAAGAAGGGAGACCCAGTGGATGCTGCCTTTCCCCACCTTTCCTTCTTGTTCTTTAGGTTATTACATGTTCATTGAGGCATCCCGGCCCAGGGTGACAGGAGACAAAGCCCGGCTCATCAGCCCCCTCTACAACATTACTGCAAAGTATTACTGTGTCTCCTTCTACTACCACATGTACGGGAAGCACATCGGTGAGTACCTTCCAGGGAAGGATAACCCCAGCCTTGAGCGGGCTGGTGAGGAAGGTCTCCAGCCTCTTGCTCCATAAGCTGTGCCTGCGACCAGAAATTCAGGAGGGCAGGAGTCCTACTCCAGTGTTCAAAGCACCAGGGTGGGCTGCTGCTTTCAAATACTTGTCCCATAACACAGCTCAGCAGTGTCAGGGCTTTGAGGCCCATCCTTAGGGCAGTACTTTGCAATCAGTCTGTCCATTGAAGAAGAGATGAAGGTTAAGGGGTTTAGTGGGACCAGAGAGCTCTGCAGTGGCTGCAGCTATATTGGGGTGGGCAGGATGCATTTCCCCAGCTATGCCAAGGGGCTGTCTCATGTGCCTGACTCCCTCCTCTCTAACTGTAAGCCTGTGAGTGCAGCAAGCACCCCAGAAGTGCCTGGCACACTAATGAGTCTCCATATCCAGTCAAGGAGCAGTTGCTAATTCGTCACCTCTTGATTATAATTTCATTAATTTGAATAATAGATGCACTCTTCCCACAGCACGCTGGGTTATTAATCACCTGCTGGACTGGAGCCTGACTGAAAAATCAGAGCCCAGGCAGGAATGTGTCCGCCCTTCAATAAACGGGGTTAATTAACATTTCCCTGCTCAGCACCACATATGTCACTGGAAGGGAATGCACTTCTGAGTGTGGCCACCACTTTGTGCACTTGTGGCATAGCTGAGAGGTTAAACTGCAAAATCTGGGCAAAGCCAAAGCCCTGACAACCATGGGTGCCAAGGGGTAGGGGCTGGGCTCTGGTTCACTCTGCAGGTCTCCATCTGCTTCTTTGTTCTGAGGGGTCAGGCTAGGTCGGTGGTGTTTGCACGCACCTGTATTCCCCCTTCAGACAGGCTGCTCCATGCTGTAGTCATGGTGGCAGTGGCAGGTTGCTGAGGCAGAGCACTGTCAGTGTTGGCTAACACCAGGTTTTCCTGAACTTGCTGGTCCTGCTTAGCTGATGGAGTCCAGTAGTTAATGCTGTCTGGCAAACTCACATGTGCCCTGCAGCTGGCCCTTGTGGTAAGTCAGCTCTGCTGCCGGATTCCTGCATGTCTTCTGTGGGCTTGGAAAAGGATCTCAATTTTTGTGATTGCAATAAAGACAGGACCAGACTAGTGGGAGACTGGCAAGGAAAGAGGTAGGGAGAGGAGGCCTTTTTTGCTTTGTTTCCTTTGGAAATAAAACTACGTGTCATATCCCAAGTTCATTCATAGGTAAATTAAAAGCCCATCAATTTTTTCTTGCTTTTGGAGAAGAGCTCTGTTTTACAGCTATCATGTGTTGGTCTGTCTGGAGATGGGGTGAACTGGACAGGGATCAACTCATTAGGTTTTTTGCTGTTAGCATTTTAATTCTTTACTCATTTGCCCCACCCACCAATTACCCAGAGCAAAAGCTACAGTGGCTCCCAACACCTAAGAAAGCCCCCGAGTGCCATTTTCTATTTGTCATTTTCAGATGGTTTTACATCTGTTGATTTTTCCCTTCATAGCTGATATTGGGCCCCTGCCTACTCCCCATTTTTCCCTTGTTGCACAAAGGGGTTGATAAATTTGTGTGAGGTGGATAGACTCAAATGCCATATCATGATTTCCAAGGTGGGTGCTGCTGAGCTGAAAGCAAATAAATTATTTTAAAATCAGACTGACTAGATAGAGTCAGAGAATGAAAGAAATAAATTGAGAAGTTCTTTTTCTCTTGACCTAGAATATGTGAATATGTGGAATACATGACTCGGTCTAGCAAAGCCACTGTATCTCTCTCTGGAAGTTGAAACTTGGTACCTTGTATCTGCTCACCACTGGAGTCTCTTTCAGGACCGATCTCAATATTCTGTAACCATTTTGGCTTCTTTTCTACATATTGGGGCATCATGTTGAAACTGAGACCTCTACAGGAAAAATCAGAATGCCTAATAATATGAAATTGTCTGTTTTCCAGCATTCCCACTATACTAATTACTAGCTCTTACGCTGCTTGATCTTCTTCCTTACTGCCACACTGGCAGCATTCTGGCATAGCTGTCCTCATTCCTGCACATGCACAAATAAACCCACATTTGGGACACACTCTGTTTCACTGGCAGCTCTGTTGGCTCAGTCTACATTTCTAGTGCATGTTGGTTACTCCCTGGCTGGTTTTGCTTATATGGAAGTTGTGAAACCCTTCCCTAACCCTAACCCTTCCAGAAAGCTGTGGGTTGTTTGGATGGAGCCAGGCTTGATGCCCCTAGTGGCTGAAGTCCTCTCAGAGTTTTTAGAGCAAAACAAATTTATTCAGCTCTTCTTCTTTAGCTCTGGGTTATAGGAGAGTGTAGGACTTAGTAGGACTTCTGTCAAATGAGGAGACAGACCCTACCCTCCTACCCATATCACATAGGCAACAACATGAAAATGGGGTTGCTACAATACTGAGTCATGCCTTGCTTCTCATATATCGGGCAGCCCTGCTGAGCAAGCCATAGCACTTACCAAGAGCATATCAGATTGTTGGCAGACAGTTGCTAGCAAGGGGGGACCTCTCAGCCCAAACCTTTCCTAGCAACTCCAGCTTCATTGTGGAGCAAACGAAAGCTCTGTCACCATGAAAAGAAGCCGTATAAAATCCCGACATTTATTTATTTTTTTTAATAACCCTTTTATTACCTTTTTTTCCCCCTCTACAGAACTTGAAAGCTGGTTTACTCTCACAATTTGACTATAAAATATCCATAGCCATCCAGGCAAATCTTCCCTGGGAGAGTTCCCAGACACTACTCGTTTATAATAGATATGACGAAAGAGAGAAACAGAATACAAATGGACTGGCTGTAGCCATGGTATAAAATATTCAGCGACTAGCAGAGCAGGACGATGTTGAATTTCTCTCAGCTGATGAGAGAGCAGGATGAAGGGGACTCCCTGGAGGCAATTCCTGGTCTTCTGAAGTTATTTGGTCATTGCTTTTTCTTCCTCTGACCCCCTGTGGAGCAAGCATTCACATTGCCCTATGATCCTGCCTGCCCAAACACAAAAATCAGAGGGAGGGGAAGGAAAGAACTCCTGTTTCCAAAAGGCATTCAGGAAAAAGGGTGTCTTGTTTGTGGCTGGTGCAGATACATCAAGCAAGGAATTGCTTGCTTTCTTCAGGTGAGGAAACTAGCCAAGTTCAAAAAGCCTCTTTGTCAGGTTGGCTGGGTGAGTCAACATCGCAGCTGGGAGCAAATCCTGGAGTCCTTGCTTCAGCCATCAGACTCCTCTTCCTCCCTTCCAAGGGGCTGCCAAAAAAGGAGAGCTCGAAGCTTTAGCCCAGTCCCAGAGATTTGAGATCACTGTGTAAGTGAAAACTAGTGGGATGAGTCTTGTGACTGGAGTGCACTGTTGGATGGTTACAGGCTCTTCAGGAGGGATAGACAGGGCAGAAGAGTTGTAAGGGTGGCACTGTATGTGATAGAAAGGTTATTGTAGACCTTCCAGCCAGGACAATGATGCCATCAAATTATTCTTTGAGGAACTAAGGGACACTTCTAAATCAACTGCCCTTGTCCTTTTGGGAGACTTCAACTTGCCAGACATTGACTTGAAGCACCACACAGCTGATACAGCCTGGGACAGAAGATTCCCAAAAAAACTGGATGACAACTTTATGGAACAGGTCCTAAGGGAGCCAACTCGAAAAAAATGCCCTTCTTGATCTGCTGCTTGTCAACAGAGTGGATCTTGTGAGTGAAGTGGAGATTGGTGGCTGTCTTGGCCACAGTGACCACAAAGTGACCAAGTTTAAAATCTCTGTTAGCAGGAGGGAAAGTGCCAACAAAATCTTAACTCTGGACATGAGGAGAGCAGACTTCAGGCTGCTCAGGGAATTAGTAAGTAAGGTCCCCTAGGAAAATGTTTTTGCAGGTGCTGGGATCCATCAGTGCTGGTCGCTGTTTGAACATCACCTCCTAAGGGCACAGGAGCAGGCAATCCCCATGTGTCAGAAGTCAGGCAGGCAAAGCAGAAGGCCAGCTTGGCTGAGCAGGAATCTTCTCTTGGAGATAAGGTGTATGCCCAGTGGAAGGAAGGTCAAGTGACATGGGAAGAATTCAGAGATACTGCTTGCCACTGTAGGGAGAAAATCTGTGTGGCCAAAGCTCAACTGGAGTTGAAGCTGGCCAGGAACATGGGGAACAATAAAAAGAGGTTTTTGAAATACATTAATGGCAATAGGCAGTATAGAAACATCATCAGCGCATTACGGAATTAGAATGGTCACCTCACGAACAGGGACAGATAGAAGGCAGAGGGGTTTAATCCTTTCTTTGCCTCTGTCTTCAACATGGGTGAGGAACCAAGGGTGTCCCAGTGCCCTGAGCTGGAGAACCATGACTGTGAGAATGATCAACTCACAGTTAACCTGAAACTGTGCGAGATCTACTGCTCTAGCTGGATCCATACAAATCTATGGGGTCTGATGGGATTCATTCAAGAACACAACCTCTCTTGATGATTTTTCAGCAGTCTTGGAAATCCGGAGGCTTCCCAGCTGACTGGGAGCTGGTGAATGTTGTCCCAGTTTTCAAGAAAGGCAAGAAGGAGGACCCTGGAAACTACAGGCCTGTCAGCCTCATTTCAGTGCCTGAAGATTATTCTGGGAAGTATTTAAAAACACCTGAAAGACAATGCAGTCATTGGTCACAGTCTTGGTGTATGGAAAGATGCATTTTCAGAAGAATTTGTGACAGGAGGCTAGAACTCGTTTTCACTTAGGAAGCCGTTTTTTGCCTGCAAAGTGCCTCTCTCTGCTATGCAGAAGAGATAATGGCTTATTTTCTGGCATGTCTCCAGCATCTGTGAAACTCATGAAGAGTTAAAGGTATGGCTGTTCCAGTGCTGGCACAGACCTTACCTGACCACCCCATCTGAGTCTAGCCTATGTATAATCAGGATGGGAAGCTTCCAATGAAATTGCTCTCTTCAGCTTCTTGAGGAGGGTAGGTGGGCATAAGGTGCTGATCCCTGGTCAGGACGTTCAAAAAGGCAGGGGAAGATCAAATTTCTTTACTGAAGGGGTGGTCAGGCACTGGAATAGGCTTCCTAGAGCGGTCTTCAAAGTGATCAGGCAGTTGGACTAGTTGATGGTTGTAGGTTCTTTCCAATTTTACCTTCCCTTCACTTACCTTTTCTTTTTTTTCTCTTTCTGTTCTACTCCACTCTGTTCTAAGATAATGTGAAGAACAGTGCTTGGGACTGATGAAGAGAGTTTTGGGTCCTGAGTCACTAGAAACAATGAGACCTGGCCACAGCATCTGAATTCAAGAAAGCCATAAGCTGTTTCACAGAGGTAATTGGGTTATGGGCAGCCACTTACACTGGCGGTGTCACTACTGACACCTTCATGGTGAGGAGGAATTACAGATCAGGAAGGCCTGCCAAAATTAAATTGCTTCTTTACTTCTTCAACTCAGATAATGCAACCAGTGCAAAGGTGTGTCTGAAAGGCTGTGGTAGATGATCAAATGCCAGTGGATGCCATCTTATTTGACAGTGGTCAGAGCTGTCAGGTCAGACAGATTCACAGGTACCAATTATGTCAACGTAAAAGCAGTTTGAACCACGTAGCTCCCTCATTTCTACCCAAACTTTGTTTACAAACCCAGCACAGTTACACAGGTAGCATCCTGGAGGTAGCTGCATTCTGTTGGATACATAAAGTTTTCCTTATATAGAAATGTGTTGTTCTTGAAGTCCATGCCATTATCTCCAGAGCAATTACTCTACATAGTAGAGATTACATCACTGGATTGATTGAGGGGAGGCTGATTTTCCTAATGAGTATGATTCATTTCCCTCTAGACTCTCAAACACAAGTTGCAGTTAGAGCTAAGTGAACATTTTGTAATGAAAAATGTACTTAATTTTTTTAATACTCATTCTTTTTCCACTTATTCAGATGGGTTCTTGGCTTTACACATTCCTTCATCAATAAATACATATTTGACTAATATTTTGTTCATAGATCCAGAGCTTCCTGTGGGCTGTGGTATGGACCCTTTGGACAGACTGTGGTCTCTTCTAAGAGTATCTGCTTTTTTGGGGGGGAAGTTAGTCAAATACCATGATCATGAACAAGGGTTATAAATTCCTGGCAAGATATCCACAAATTTGTAAAGTGTCATTCAACCTCTGTAGGTTCAATACAGTGACTCTGAACCAAAAACCATTAAGGTCACTGTTTTTCTAAAGACTTCAGTAAACTTTGGATTAGAGGTATAGATTTAAAGATTATTAAGACCCAATGGGACCAATACATCATGTAATCAAACTTCCTGCATAACTAAGGGCAGAGAACTCTCTTCAGTTGCTTTTGCTGGAGCCCTGTAAATAGTATGTGTCTATACCTTCAGTGGATGTTTATTTAGAAAGAGGACCAACAGTATTTTTTATATGGCATGTAGGACTGAATCATCATAAGCCAAAGAGCTTGGCACATAAAGCTGGAGAAGACATGGAGAGGAGGAAAGGTATTCAGATGTGAATGGGCTACATGTAATTTCTATTCCATCAATATTGTGTCTTTGTGTTGTTGCAGGCATTCTGCTTAGTACCTTAGTACCTTGAATTCACTGATCTCCACCTTCTCTTGCCCCTTACAAAGAGTGCATCACTGAACTGAGTTCCCAGTGCAGATAGCCACTGAAATGTTAGCTTCTTTGTAAGTCCTCTTTGTATGTCTTACCAGTTGAATGTCTGACCATATTTCTGCTGCAGAATTTGTTGGGAAGGTTGTCAGAGGCACAGATGCTGGCACCAATACATTTACAGATTCCCTGAATCCCCACAGGTCATCTTTGCTCCTGCTCACCTGATTTGAGTCATCATTACTCCTCTGGCTGGAAGTTGCTATGATCTCCCCATCCTTCCTTCACGATCTAAGCAAAGACTCCTTCCATTCAGACTTGGGTCACAGCAGCAGCCTTGTGCGAAGTTAAGGAGCTGTAAGGATATACTGGAAACAGATCTTCACCTAAGACATCAGGTGTTGCATCAATTATTCAGACCCTGAAATGGCTAGATACAAAACTCAAAAGAAACTTAAGAGGAAACCATATCAGACTACTTCTTTAGCACTCCCTTGTCACTCTTCTGTTCTCTCCGTGGACTATTAACTGTTTCATTATTGGTCATTCCAGGTGTGCATCTGGACAACCCCCTGGGTGTTTTGACAGGATAAAGGCTATGGGGCCAGACCACAAAAGTATCATGCACTACTTACACAACCATCCCAATCTGGACTTGAGCTTCAACAAGACATCATTTTGTAACACATATATAAATGCTTCCCAGAAAATAAAAAAAAAATGGACAGCAAGTGTCAGTCATCACCACCACTTCTAGGAGTGACTTCTTCTCCCAGAGAGAGATCTGCAGGGATAACAGGCACACCAATAGTGGAATTGAAGGAGTTTGCACATCCAGGCTGGGAGTCTCACTGTCTCAGCTAGTCCCCTTGAAGTTTTTTGGTGAAAGTATAAGCAGTCATGAAATGGGAATGTCTTGCTATAATGCATACTGACTCAACACTGGGAACACAGCCTACTCTAGCAACAGCCTTCCTGCAGCAGATCACTTCCTAGGCCTGAGCCATTCAACCTCTCACGTCTCCTTGGGTCAGGCAGAGGAGGAGGTCAGAAAACAGTTTTTGAGTGGTGTCTTCCATTCAGTAGGAAGAATATGTGATCTCAGCTGCTCCTTCCTGCTGTCTTGCTGGCTTCAGCATCACAGTAAAACAGCCCATCTGCTCCACACCCTGCAGCCGTGCAGCTGCCCTGTGCTTTGCTCCTGGGACTCAGACACCACAGACAGGGTGATGATGGGGAAATAGGGAAATTGTTAATAGAGATAAAGAAGAGATAGGCAAAATTTCCCTCAGCATGAGGACATCTGTGTCTGCAGGGTTTTTGTCAAGAAGCCTCCCACACACATCACTTGTATTCTGGGGGCTCTGAGAGGCTCTCTTTTCTCTGGTTGAGGTCTTTGCAAAACCTGCCCACAGAAGGGAGGCAGGCAGACTCTCTTGTCTGGCTGTTGTGCTCTTTTAAACCTAGCAGTGTCTATGAAGCAGACTTCTGTTTCAGCTCGTCTGAGAGCACTGAACACAGTGCATGCTCTCAGTCTGAGAGCTGAGCACATGAATTCCGCAAAGGACCCAGCTGTCTCTGGTGGCAAAGATGAAAGGGTCGGTTATCAAAGCTGGGAGCAGAGAGAGCATTTGCCTGGAGGCATCTGGGCATGTCACGAAACAGAGGGTGAATAAGGAGCAAACAGGCCTCACAGCTGAACTAGGGTTCATGTGGCTTCTTAGTCTGCAAAATTGATGGGAGAGTTGCCTGCACATGTCTTCTTCTTGCTACACTTATTGTACTCTAATTTTTAATGGTTGGACTTGATGATCTTAAAAGTCTTTTCCAACCTAAATGATTCTATGATTTTCTCCCAGGCTGGCCTTTCCTCTCTGAGGTAGTACCCAGCACATCTGGGGACCACCAAGAACTGCAGGTAAGAGGGAAGAAGCTGCCACCATTGGCGTTGTCCCATTCTGCTTCCCAACAGCTGCACAGATAAACGAAGGCAGCAGTGTGCATTCCAGTGCTGAGCACCCATGGCTCCCCCTGCCCTGCCTGCAGCTGAATCACAGGCAGCACTGGGCTCATACACAGCCATGACCCCAAAAAGTGTCAAGCTCTGAACTTATCCTTGAATCACCCTCCTTCTACCCTCCTTTTACTCTGTTCTGGCTGCATATTGGATGGGTCTTTGTTCTTCTGAGGTAACATAAATTTAATGTTACAAAGGGTTGAGGGTTTTTTCCCACTTTGGAATTCCTTAAGCCACATCCTGTTGTCCACACATAGAAGGCTGTTACTGATCACAAACATCTTCTGAGGGAATTTTCTATTAAAAGGAGTGGCAGGATTTTGTTCTGTAAACACAGTATCAAAGATGGAAGTTTTGTATCTTTCATCTTTTTATGTTAACAGTTTCTCTAATTAGACCATGGATCAAATGAGCAGAGGAGCTCAAGCATAGTTCCATTGTGAGTCTGCTCCTGCCATATCACCATCTGCTCCCTTTGAACACAGACAGGTGGGGATGTACTGGAGAGAAGCAGCTATAGCTGTGGCTTGCCTGCCTTCCTCCCATTAGCATTTTCATTCCTCATCACGAGGCGGTGCTGACTATACCATTGCATTTGCCCAACTGTCTGCAGACCACAGGTCCCCCCCATTCATTGTGTTTCGCCCAGGAGTCCAGCCATATGTCCACTTTGCCTTTTTAGAGTGCAGTGTTGTTGCTTCTCTGCTGGCCCATTCCCTCTATCCCAAAATTCATATACATGCCAGACAGGTCAGATGCATAGTGATGGATCATAGATCAATCTGTGCAATTGGCTTTGCCATGTTGGGGAATATTGCCTCAAGCCCAGCCTTATTTGATGGTAGTTTAGGAGGTCAGGGATGGAAATATGTTTAAATCCATTGTAAACTCCAAAGAAAATTCCCCGTAGCCAGATTTTCACAGGTTTGCTGAAGGGGAAACATTGCCAATCAAAACCTACCACGTTTTTGTTTATGTGCCCAGAAAGTCTCAGCCACAGTAGAGAACTGGAGGCTTTGATTCCCCTGGTCTGTTTCTCTATAGCCCCCCTACTGTAATAAGGCACAGAGTATCCCATGGCAATTAGATGACTTGCAGCACAGCAGTGAATGTGGTCAGTTCCTTGGTGGAGGTGCCTTGTGAGTAGAGGTGGGATAGTGGTGCCTTGCAAACTCTGACCAGATGAGTTCTCTGAACCCTCCTGCTCTGAAGTTTGTGAAGTGGTGGCTGCAGGAAAAGGTCTGTGCAGTGACCCTATGACTGGACACAGGGGACTCTGCACACCAATCTGAGAACAGTAAAAGACATGTAGAGATAAAATTCTCTGCTGTCAGGAGTGGAAAGCAGCCCGGAGACTTTAATTATCTTACTGCACATATGTTAATGTGTGAAGCATCCTGAGAGACTGTGAATGAGTAAATACATCTTATCATGGCATAAAGACAACTTACATTCCTAGAAATTATGAGTCAATACCATCTGATATTTCTTCATTTATATCTATGCTACAATTATTTTTCCACTCTGATCTCTAGCTCACAGAGCAATAACTTTCCCTCACAGCTCTGTAACTAAGAACACCAGCCTGACACTGACTGCTATTCATTAACATCCATTTAAATGAGAGAGGGAGAGAGACCTGTGTTTGTTGCAAAGATTATTAACAATAATAGATGCTTTCTGGACACTGTCATTTGCTTCTGGAATTTGCCTGCACTAAGCTTTGGGCTTTTAGTTTCTGATCAGTGGTGTTAACATTAAACACTTAAGGAAGTGCTCAGATCCCCTCTTAGAGAGGTAAGAGCTCTTTTCTCCCTAGCTTGGTTTTAGCCCTCACTGAGTCTGCAGGTGACTCTGTTAAGCTGTGCAAGGTCTAAGTCCTCTCCACTCTGTGTATCTCTTTCCACCTGGGTATTTCTTGCAATCACTTGGCTTCTTATCTCAATCTGTCTTGCCTGCAGTTGAAATGCCATGGGAATTTCCATGGGGACTTTCAGCCTTGAATTCCCAGCTGGTGCCAAATCTAAAGTGGAGCTGCAGCCAGGAATTCTCATAAATTCCTGATCTTCCGTGCTGGAGCAGGGATCCTGCAGGAGTGCAGCAGGGAGTTGCAGTGAGACCAGGCTGCATGCCAGCCTGCAGCCAGCCCAGCTCCTGGCTGTGAATCCCAACAGCTTTCTCTACGCATCCCACGAAGCTCTGCTGCACTTGGCATGGCACCCCATCTCTCAGCGTGTAGCTTCTTCCTCCCTTTTCTTCCTGACTGCTCCAGCTGCCTGCCTGCCATCTGAGCCACATAAACTGAGTTGTGCCTTAGCCTTTTCCCACAACGTCACCCTGCGTTGACCTCCTCAGCTTCCCCACAGAGAACTCTTGAAGAAACCTCTACCTTCTCTGCCATTCCACACAGACTGCTAGTGGCCCTGCCCTTTCAGATCCTGCCTCCCTTCCACTGGTGCCTGCACTGGCTCTTCTGGATCTACACTGCAATTCAATGCGACAGTGAAGCCCCCATCCTGTGGAAACTTAAGTGAAGACCTTTTCTTGTTGTGAGAAGGTAACATTTTAAGACATCCCTTGGGCTACTCTATCTGGGAGCCCAGCTGGTGCTCTTTTATGTGAGTGCCACTCTTTTGAAATGCCAGCTCTGGTCTTAAAGGCAGCCAGCAGAAGGTACTACTCTCTCTCCTTTTAATTGATTCCTCATCACTCGTCACTGGCCTTTATTCTCCTTTTTGACTGGGAAGAAAGAATAATACAGATTGCAAGACAAATGCAAAGATTGCCTTGTATGGGAAGAGGTAACAACAGGATTGCTGGTGTCCTGGGATTTCCCTTTTGTTTGTTTGTCTCTGGTCAGCTGGAGAGATTTAGCAGCAGATAGATGGTCTATCTTTATGTGTGCCTTGCCAGCAGGTGCTCTTAAGAAATGCCAAACAGGAGAGGTGGGAAAGGGGCAATGACGACAGAAATAGGTAACAAAACTGGCCAGCTGGCTTTGGACTCTGATATAGGAAAGTAAGAACAATTGCAGTATAAAACCAGGCAGAAAGGGTGACTGCAGCCACTGGCACTGGAGAACATCCCAGATGAGCCTTTCACATCTCCGCTGATGTGAAGTTAGAGAGCAGGTCACGCATTGGTTCTTCCTCAGTTTGTAACCACTTGGAAAGGAAAAAGCTCAGGCACTCTTGTTTTCCCTCAAGTCTCAGAAAATGTTTCATATGTTTGTGAGTTCCCCTCTGAGTGACTGAATGTTCATCCCTCTTGATTATCATTATCATATCATGTCAGCACATAAAAGTAGGTAAAAGCAGTTTGCTGAGGATCCCGTGGCAAGTCTTTTTCAGCTATAAATGGGCTCCTCATACCCACACATTCATGGCCTGTGCACTGACTACCTCCTGCAAACTGTGATTTGGACATGTAGTCTGTGCTTTAGGAGGGGCACCTAACAAGCATCAGATGGCTGGTTTGGGTTAAACTTGCGTCCCATGCTGAAAGCTACACTGGGATTAAAGATAGTTAATCAGGCATGAGATGGGTATTGCTAGATTGTGTGGAGGTTGGTGTGGGCAGATGTGAATTCACCAGAAGTCAGGAGCTATGGATGTCAGTATCTACACAGGCTCCATCTCCTTTTTAACTTGAGACTTAATTTGTGAGATCAGTTTAGGGCAGTGGGCTGAACCAAAAACTTTCCCTTGGAAAACATAAAGCCCTGCAGCACTTTTTCCATCACACAGTTGGCTTTTGGAGCCAGACTGGAAAATGAAGGTAAAGAAGCTCTGAGGAACTGGAAGGATGACCTGGAGATTCCTGTAGTCCAAGTCTGCAATGTTTTATGGCTCTGCCTGGAGCTCAGATTCGGAGGTTCATTTAAAAGTACCTCCATCACAGGTTACATACCCTTAAACTTGACTTGCAACTGGTGGCAGGCTGACACGTGGTAGAAGGGAATAAAGTAGAAGACCTGCACAATCTTTAACATCTACGACACTGCATCCTCAGTTCAGGTGGGACAGTCCAGATGTTTAAAGTCCTGGAGTCTCTGCCATGCCTCACAGAAGCATATTACAGTGACAGCATTACTAGGAAAGGGAGGTATTTTAGTTCCTTCCCAGTCTCAGGAAACCTCTGTAACTTAGCAGGGATTGCAGGTAAGGCTATGAGACCTGGCTGCCCTTCACAACTCTAACTGATTTGTATACTGCTCATCTGTTTTGACCTTCCATTTTCCATGTGTAGACAGGGGTAGTGAAACACTGCATATTGTGAGTAGATAAGGGAGCTTTCTTTCCAACTGTGAACCATTTGAAGGATGCCTGCTCAAATTCAGTATTGTTGTATTAGGGAATTTGGGGTCGAAAGGGTTGAAACGTTTTTCCTAGTGCTGCAAGGACACGGAGCTGTCAGCCAGGATATGCTCAGGCTTGGATTGGGTTTAGGCCAGGCATTCACAGGCAGTGCTTTGGAGACACTAATTTGCATTCCAGATGCTTCTCTGGGTTTCTTTCTATCTCATCTTTGCTTTTTTTCTAGGACATCAAAGTTCATTTGCTGCCTGATTTGTCCCAGTGCTGGCTACTCAGCCAGGCTGTTGTGCAGCAGGTCCTACCTACAAGTCAGCAAATGAGGGTAGAATAGACAATGGTTGTTTATAATCCGTGCTTGCTAGCAGATTCATATTAATTCTTCATTTGCTCTCAATCCCTCACCTCAGCGGCTCTGGCATCTGTAATTAGCTGCTCCGAACAAACTCCTGTTGTCATTGATCTGTAGGATTATGTCATTCCCACGTGAGCCATCAGTTTGAACAAGGATCTCCATGAGGAGTAGGTATCCTTCTTAGAGAGACTTTCCTTCACAGGAAGCTTCTGAGGGCAGAGAAGATGCCAAGAAAGCAGCAGCTCAAAGCTGGTTTTGCCAGGGACTCCTGTAGTGACATCTCTCATCTGTGGCACCGTGTTTCCAGGAGACAGGTCTCCATCACCTCTTTCCCACCAAAGCTGTGCAGTGCCGACTGGTCTCAAGAAAGAGAAAAACAACTTATTTTCCTCCTGATTTTGGTTCATGGTGTGCATCCCAAACTGGACACCACTAGGGAAGGGAATTGGATACACTATCCATGTCCTGTCAGGCCTTCATCTAGTTTTCTCAGTTAGCCTTACTGCTAATGCTTTTGAATATTTACAGGCAATAAAATGCCCTTTTTTCCTCATTTCACTTAATTACATACATATTTCATTTTTTAACCTTTTCTTGTAAGTCATTCACTCTGAATCTAAACATTTTGTCATCTTTATTTTGCATCTTTGAACTCCTGTGATGTATCTATCTCTTTCTGACAAGCAGGCACTTGATGGGGGTAATTCCAGTTCCCTGTGATTCACACAATGCCTCCAAGGCAGATGTGCCAAAAATGAAGAATTCTGGGGGATCATATAGGAGGGAGGTTATATAGGAAAGTCTGTTTCCCCCTCTCTTCTCCTGACCTCTTTCTGCTGCTTCACACAAGGACATACCCATGTGGGAATGCAGCATCCCAAGTGCAGACAGGCTGGAGATGTATAAGTAAGGGTTACTATTGCCTTTCTGCTCTCAGGTGTAATATATCTGTGTATGGAGACCAGAAACACTGATGAGCAACAGCATAACTAGAGTTGTGATTGATTGATTGATTGATTGATTGATTGATTGATTTTTTGAGGGAAAAAATGTCTTTAGGTTAGCCCTGAGTGAATGCTTTAAAATGTTTTTTCCCTTAAGCAAAAAAGGAAAATAAGTCAGCTGAGGGCATTACTGAAAATACACTGCAGGAACATAAACTGGGATGGTTTCATTTGTGGGTGGAAGGTAGGAGGCTGTGACAGTTTTCAAAGTGAGAACTGGAAATGCTTTGAAATTTGTTGGCTTTGGTTTTGGTTCAGTGGCAGACAAAACCTTTTGGGATTTTTTTTTTTTTTTAAAAACTTGGTGTTGATTCACAGGGCCTTTGCAACCCTCTGAAAACATGGGTTGGGGTGGTACCAGATGGTGTGGTACAGGCGATGCTGTCTGGTGCTTGCAAAAAACAGGTGCTCACTCCAGGGCTGCTTCCAAGGCAAGTGGTGAATGAGGACACTGGTCATATTTCTGCAGCTGATCGCCAGGAGAAGGGCAGAGAGATTGCCATCATCTGCATAGCATATATCAGATGTCAGTGATGAACAGGAAGAGGCAAATACCTGTTCTGGGCTCCCTATTTCAAGTGGAATGTAGAGTAGGTGGTGGGGGTCCAGTGGAAGGGCATCAGGATGGTCAAGGGCCAGGAGCAGAATTCTGAGGAATAGCTCCTAAGGGAGCTGGAATTGCTCAGTCTGCCAAAGAGGAGATTGCTATCAGCCCTTGGCCCCCAGCTGTTTCAAGGGGAAATTCAAAGATAATGGAACCAAAATATTTTTATAGTATTAGACGGTATAATAGAAACAGTGACTACAATTGGTAGTGCTGAAGGTTCATACTGACATTAGGAAAAGTTGGTTTCCTCAGGGAAACTCAAGACTTGGCCAGGCAAAACCATGCTGCCCTCCTGTAGAGCAGGAGACAACTTCAAGCAGCAGGTTGGAGGGGAAGCCTCTGAAGGTCCTTGGCAACTAGCATTTCTTCTACTCCCTTCTTGTGCCACCCCAGCCATGCTGAAGACTTCTCCTTCCTCATCCTGTCCTTCTTTGTCTGGTTCTGTGTCCTGCCTTGGATAGACTAGGTGGATGAAACATTGCCAGTGGCACTTATCCATCAGCACAGAAGAAAGCTTCCTTCAGAGCTTACTGCTGTGGCTCGGCAGGCTGTTGCAGGACCAGCTGGGGCATACAGCCAAGGTTTGAGGCTGAGCCCCAGGGCTACACCAGAGCCGGCCCAGCAGGCTGGCTTGTCTGCCTGCCCTGGCATACCAGCATCTGATTTCTGTCTTACAGGCTCCTTGAACCTACTAGTCCGTGTGCGGAACAAGCGAGCCATCGACACCCAGGTCTGGTCGCTCAGTGGGAACCGGGGCAACATGTGGCAGCAAGCACATGTGCCCATCAACCCGCCTGGGCCCTTCCAGGTAAGTCAGGTCCATAGTCAAGGAGCCACCTGCCACTTGTCCTGTCCATGTGGCATGGATGTAGGAGACTTACTGGCAGACATTTATCTCTGTGGCACAGGTGCTGGTGGGGCACTGGGAGGGCACAGGGAGCTCTCAACCCACAGGGTCACTGGGGCAAGGCAAAAGTTGATGGATGCACAGAAATCAAATCCACTTCTCTCTGAAGTTGGTTATATGCAAGCATCAGTTTTGCACCATAAAGTTTCTGATTATTGATGATTTGGAAACTGTTTGTCAAAGAGCACCTTTTGGTTCCGTGTCTGTGTGATGGACAGATCTCGTGTTGAAGATCTGGGGAATGCTTGCTCTTGGTATAAAGTGACTAAAGGGCTAGAGATTTCTTCTAGCATGAAATTGGGTGCTGCAGGAACCCACCGCCACTATTCCCCTAGTTTAGGACTGTAGGAGAGCTTGTGAATATGAACTGGGCACTCCATATCTTCTCATCGAGTCATTCATGTGTACCCAGGTAGTGACTGCTTTTATTGCTGATGTTTTTACCCAACAGGAAACTTTGCTGTTGTAGGGTTATTTGTTGAGAGCTGCTCTGTGCAGGCTGGTAAGTTGTTGCACTGTGGCAAAATGCCCAGTGTGCTTTTGGGTACTTCAAAATAATAAATAAGGATTTAGTTACTCTTGGAAGTGCCGTTCAGTATTAGTTGACTTGTTAGTGCAGAACACTTAATAAAGCAGAGCTTTACATACTCATTTGTTACTGTACAGACACTCAGCACAGGGAAGTTGGTCCCATAAGCCGTGGGATCTGGCTTTTCAGATTCTATGGGTACTAGAGAAACAGGAAGGACTCATTCACATGGGGACCTAATAAGGTATCTGTCTCATGCTCACCTCTGCAGAGTTCTGCAGCACAGAAAGGGCCTTCCACAACTGCAGCGTCACAGTAGGCTCTCTCCTATGCTCTTCTTGCAGTTAATCTTTGAAGGTGTCCGGGGCACAAGCTACGAGGGGGACATTGCCATCGATGACGTCACTCTGAAAAAGGGGGACTGTCCAAGGAAGCCAATTGGACCAAATAAGGGTGAGACTGCGTGTGCCTCAGAGGCAGACAAGTTGGTCAGAGTGCATTCACAAATAACCACACTAAAGATGTGCAGCTGATTTCAAAGCACATTGATAAGTTGGTGGGACTCAACAGGGTGGTTGAGTCCATCAGAAGTCAGTAGAGGGGCTGTCAGACTCTTGAACTTGTTCTTTACAGTTGTGAGTTGACAGGAGCTCAAATGAACAGCCAGATCCTGCAGGGACTGTGCTGCCATACACCAGCATGCTGAAGTCTGAATGAGCATGCTGGGTTGGGGTATCATCCCAAAGAAGCCAAGGACTTCTGCAGTATCCCATCTCTGGAAACCCTAGGTATGGGAGCTTTGGAATGAGAAAGACTTTTTGCAGGATTTAATGGCCTCTGCAATGTCAAGTCAGTCCTCCTACAGGGAAAAAAATCTGCTGTTTAGGGCATGGAGCAAAGGGGTTGGATTTCTTCCCATTGCCCTCTGAGCAGAGAGGCACAGTCAGGCAGGGTATTGCACATGCAGGATGGGAGCAAGATGCTTGAGCTGTACAGCACCTCTCTCCCAATCCTGACAATGAGCTCTTGAGTTAAATCCCACCAGTCCCTTTTCAGTCCATCCACATAACCTGATGCTAGCACTGCAGTAATGGAGACAACTCCACTCTCACTGAGGTGCCCTGTAGGTTGAAGACATAGTGACGTATGTAAGCAGTAGGTAGGCATTAGCCCTCAGGTGAGAATCACTGGTGTGCCTTGTGCCTTAGACCTGCCTGTGTGCTTGATAACATGCCTCAGTTGGGCAGGAGAACAGATGTTTGGAGTATGCAAACCAGAACCAGGCAGGCACTTGTGAGCAAGTTTTATTTATTTTTGAAAGAAAAATTATTGTTGAGTAAGAGTCACTTTCAGCAATTTTCTTAACTCCAAAGGTGAAGGAGGAAACAAAACAAGAAAAGTGAGGAGACCCTAAAAATGTCAAAATTTTAGGTGCAGTTGAAGCTCTGTTTCATGCTAGGATGGCCAAGCTGTTACCAAAACACAACCAGAACCTTTTCTTTGACTCAAGTTGAAACTTCCAGGGAAGAAAGGAGAGTTGGATTGCAAAAGTATCTAAGATTCAACCTTTATTTCGAAGTTAGAAAAGAAATAGTTGAGAATGTCCAGAGAAGGCTAGAAATACCTTCCAGTAGATCTGGGTGTCTTGGGGTGGGAGAAGACATTGATGTGTGCTGACTTGTTTGATGAGGTCTGTATCTGTCTCATCACTAATTCTCTTTCTCTCTTCTCAACTGGCAGCGGTTGCTCTTCCAGGAAGTGGTGTCCCAGCCCTGCACAACCCTTGTCTTTGTGGCCCATTGACTTTCTTCCTTTACGTGCTGCTCAGATGATGGCAAGCGAGCGCTCCTGTCTTCGAACCAAGACATTCCTGCTCCTTTCCTGATCAGCCACCTCTGCTCCTCTCCCTCCCCTCCTCACTGGCACACCAAAGTGTCCATATGTTACCAAAGACTGACAGGCATGACCACGTAAAGGGATCTGGTTCAGAACTGGAGCACTCCTTGAGAAAGTCATAATGTCTAGAACAAAATTTAAAAATAAAGACAAAACTTTTTTTAAAAGCACGTGCACGAGAGAGTGAGAGAGAGGAAGAAAGGAAGAAAAGAAGCAGAAACACACAGAAAAGAAGGAATGAAAAACAAAAAATAGGAATGAAGAAATGTGAAGAGCAAATGGAAGAAGGAAAAAAACACCCCCATGTTTCCTTGGGAATGTCGGACAGAGCTTCCTCAGGGAAGTGGGAACTTGTTTTAAAAAAAAAAAACAAACAAAAAATATTAAAGCACAAATTTCTACCAGAACAGTTACCTTCTTTACTGCAGAGCCCACAGCTTAGTGGATGATATACTGCAGTACTCCCCTTGTCTCCTCATGCTTTTCTGCTGGCTGGGGCTGCCTCGCTCCAGCTGCATCTCCCTGCAGCAATGCTGGCCTCAGCCGTGGGGCAGCAGCTGCCCCATGTGCCAGTGGCCAGAGCACCTTGCCTCACACTGCATGTGCTTCAGTGTCTCCATCCATCCACATCTTCCAGGCTCTCATGTATTTAATAGTCCCCAGTGTGGTTTGCTTTGGCCTCTCCCCACTTCTCTGTGCTTCTCACCTGCCAGCCTGAAGAAGATGGAGCAGGAAGGGACCAATGACATGGACCACGCTGAGTGGTGGAGAAGTTCTGGCTGGATCCGGCTGCAGCACTGTCCTCTAAGAGCCTCTTTCTGTCTCTCAGCACTCCTGCTGTGAATAGAAACAGAGAGCAGGTCTGAGCTGCAGACAGAAAGGTGTCTCCATGGGGCTGAGGGGTGGGGTGTAATGGGTTGGGACTGGAAGGGCAGAGCAGTTGCACTTTGGCTTCCCCCTGTGAATATTGGGATGACAGCCACCTCCGCCCTAAATCCAGGATTGCTTCTCTGCCTCTACTTCATACCTATTTATCTGGGGTTTTATTACATTGCTTAACTTCCTTCACCTCAGGCTTTCTGGATTATGGGAAAAGTGAGGCATTTAAACATTCTTCAGCCAGACAGTAGGTGCTGTGCCCATGATCCAGCCCCTGGGCTGGCAGTTCAGGCAGCTCTGATGCTGTCCCCTCATCTCCAGAGGCGTTTCTGTATGCATGGTGCAGTAACTGCAGCACGGTCAAAGAGTGGCAACAACACTGCTGCTCAGGGGAGAGGTGGCTGAATTTTGTCAGCACATGGAGCCACACAAGCACTCAGCTTCCACTGCCAAAACAGTGGGCAAGGGAGCTGAAAGGTGGAACAGGTGGGAAAGTGTCCCATGAAGGATGGGGGCAGGAAGTTGATCCAAAAGAGGGGCTTATGCTGAACTGTGGCCCTGCTTGCCACAGGAACAAAGGGACAGGGGAAATATACCTTTTTTGTGCTGGCAACACGAAAGGTGAAGGTGTTTCTGTCTGCTGCAGACCTATAGCAGGTCTGGCCCGGTCTCCTCAGGGTGGAGGCATATGCTGCTCCAGATTAAACTTCCAGAAGGGTCTGCCGTGCACTGGCAAGACAGGAGCTGTCATAGCCTTGTTGCATCTGAAAGCAGCACTGGATATGACTTACCTCCCTGCACAGGGCAGACTTAGCCCCCCAGGACTGTGAATTGGGGTGTACCAGCTCACACTCTGGCAATTCAGTTAGATGGGACTCTTCCTCCTAAGGGACACCCCATCCAAAACGCCTGTCTAAGGCACCAGAAATGTATAAGCTAGCTCTCTCACTGAAGCCACTGGTACCCATGGCTTCTTCCTCATTTCTGGTGAATATATCAGCTTCTCTGAGACAGTCGTGTTTGTCTGAAATCACCTGAATGTATTAGCTGCCTCCTGCATTGCTCAGCTTCCAGCCGCAGCTGGTGCTTCATTTCCTTCACTGATGGAGGGGGAAAGCTCTTACTTAACTCCCAGGAGATCCAGTGTGAAGTCTTGAAATCCATCACTCCCTAGATCCTGGAAGGCCATTCATCTGCACTAATGCACTAATGCTCCCCAGCCACCAGAGAGAGAAAAGATATCAGCTGTGAGGGGCAAGGGAACCTCCTTCACAGGAGGCCTATAGGACAGTGGAAGGGGATGATACAGGTCTCCCTTGCTTGTTTTGCTTTTCTCCATTTCCAAGAGTTAGAACTGTGTCTTTTCTGTCTCCACTCCTCCCTTCAGAGCCCAGACCTTGGTCACACTGCATATTTGACCAGGAAACCCATGACTGTTGCTCAGGACCCAGCAGTGTCATGGATGCAGTGGGTGC
Organism: Xenops minutus; assembly: GCA_035221455.1. Taxonomy (NCBI): domain Eukaryota; kingdom Metazoa; phylum Chordata; class Aves; order Passeriformes; family Furnariidae; genus Xenops; species Xenops minutus. The sequence continues at coordinate 39,327,912 of JAWWEE010000105.1, read as the reverse complement.
CGACAGCAATTCTGCTTCTTGCTGCCTGTTGCCATTTTCATGGGCAGCCAGTGCCATCATCATCTTTTAGCTGAATTCTTTCAGTCCCATGCTCTTCCTTTCTTCTATGCTTGTGGGAGGTGAGAAGTCATCACCCTGCTCCTGGTAAGAGTCCACTTTCACTGCTAGGAGAGAGACAGTGCTTTCCAGGGCCCCTTGGGAACTTCATAATGGCTTCTGATCTGTCAGCAGGAAAACATTTGAGTTGCATTGCTGGTTCCAGGAGGCTTCTGCTGGTCAGAAGGTGGAGTCAGGACTGTTTCCCCATGGGTAAGAGATAATCCAGGACAACCATCTCACCTTCTAAGCTCTGAGGCAGAGACCCTTGTGGCCTAGCTTCTGCAGACTGCTTAGCCCAGATTGCACAAGCACGTTTTGCTGATGTTTTAGCATTACCTGCGAGGCAAGCGTCAGCAAAGAGACACCACATTTTTAGAAAGGGACACCTGCAGGGAGGGTGTCCATGCCTTGCTGCCAGGTCCTGCAAGGAAGGACCAAGCAAACCCATGGCACAAGGGGCAAGAAGCCTGTTGGTGGCTGTAGGTCCAGGGCAGAGCAAGAAGATTGCCTCAGCCAGAGGTGAAGTCTTCTGCTGTCAGGTGTGGGCCCATCAGCTTCAGAAAGTCTCAGGAAGCCCCTTCCTGCTTAGACCTCTGTTCTTCTATACCTGGCTAGAAAGCAGCTGGTGGTAAGTTTGGGGGAAAGTCATTAACTCAAGTGCTTCAGCTTGTCAGAAGTACCAAGGATTAAAAGAAGGACCTCATTTCCCTGGCAGATGCACTGAGATGGTAGCAGAGGAAAGAGGCACTTCAGCAGCAAGGATGGGAAACTCTGCAGTGATGGAGTGGAGGGGAGGAAGCGTCCCCATACTCTGATAGCAGTGGTGTTTGTGGTTTGCTAACCCATGCTTGTGGTGGGAATGCATCCAAAGTGAGATACAAAGCCATGTTCTTTACCCCTTCCAATTAAAAATCCCTTCACACTTTTCACAGTTTTCTGGCTAAATTACAGTCCTGAAAATTAATTACAGTCTGTCTTCTTAAATATCTGTTGAAGTCGCAGTGTTATGTTTCTCTTCCTATGTTTTATGTTGCTCTGTGCCTATGGAGTGGCTGCTTTATTCCACTCCAGAACTGGCTGCATTTCAGCAATGGTGGATATTATTCGTGTATATAGTATGAAAGTCCCTCCAGAAGAAAAGTGCAATATAAATTTAAGAGACTGCTTTTATTTACAAGGAGACCTCTGCTTGGTAGTTGTAGAAATACATTAGGAAGAATGCTGTGTGGGTGTTAGCCAATATATACTCAATTTATTTTTTTTTTTCAGGGTATAAAGCAGAAATTATGTGAGTGTGCAGGCTCCTGGGTATAAGTTGTAGATATTAGAAGTAGTGAATGCTACTGTGTAGTTGCAAGTGGGGCTTACAAAGAAACTTTCATTTGAAACCTCTTTTTGTAGTTGTTCACTATATTCTGAAAAATACACTTTTTTAATTATAATTTTCTACAGTTCAGTGCAAGTCCCAATAACAGGTCATCAACAAGACTTTAATCCATGGCTCTTAACAATAAGAACATCAATTCTTATTGCTTGCTCTGAAATGCAGTTTGTAGCTGGTAATGGTAATAGGCTATTTTTCTTCTACGTAGATCAGCCATTGGAAAGTGATGAAACTAATATGTTCCATTTGATCTGGAGTTAAGTAATTTGGAACGCCTGAGTGCAACTCTTCCCAGCTGCATGGGAGTGAAAAAATGTTTCATCTATATGAAAAACTTTTCATAGCACAAAAATGGCTTGGGAACTCCTGAAGTGTTGTGATTGTCATGTGTGCAGAGCTGCTCCAGCAGAGCTGCACAGTGTGCTGCCTGAAGAGCTACTGTAGCAACAGCAATATGGAGCCCTTCTTCTGGGAAGTATTCTTCTGGTGAGAAGTACACTGGCAATCAGGGAAAAAGTAGGGGGGCTTCAGATGTTTAGGCTGGTAAATTTCTCACAAAAAACAATTTAGGGATGTATCAATAAGTGTCGTAAAAATGATACAAATTGTGTTTTATTCCCTATTACTATTCATAATATGGAAATTTAATTTCTTTCTATACAAAATCTTGTGGGTGCACTACTCCAGAATAATAAAAAAAATGCTTTACAACAAAAGGGAGAGCAGGGTCTGGATTCCTTCTCCTCAGCCCATCCCTATAACTCTGCCAAGAAAGGCACCCTGCTTTTGTGTTGGTGCCTGGGAGTGACAGTCACTGGGAGCAGCAAGTGATGCTGATCTAGAAGCATCCCTCCGTTGTTGCCTTGAGTCTTGTCTCCAATGTTAAGTGGTCCCTGTGTGAGGTGCTGGCCGGAGCAAGCTCTGCTCCCCAGCTCTCAGGGAGGCTGAGGCAGGGAGTTTTACCTATGGGAATTGCCAGGGGGCCCTTCCTGCTGCCCTGAGGGACAGTCAGGGACAGAAAAAGAAACCAAGGCATTTTCCCTCCTGGATGGAGTAAATGGTGTCACCTCACTCCACTTGGAGAGACAAACTTTTTCTTCAAAGCAGAGAGCTCAGGGCATTGCTGCTTCAGGGTGTTGCTGTTTTAGTCCCCTCCTTTTGCCAGCACCATGCAGATATCCATCTTTCTCTGGAAATGCTGCAGCACCGCTTTGCCTCCTACCTTCGGATGGCCTAGCAACAGAATGGAGAAACATATCACCATGGGCTCTGTGCATCAAGCTGGCTGTGGTGGCACACAATATGATAGCACCAAGCAACGCCCTGCTCTTGCACCCAGAGAGAAGGACTCACCTTCTTAGTAAGGACAAGAAGTGGCATTGTGAGTATCTCCTGTGCAAAGGAGAGGCTTTCTTGCACTCCTGGCTTTGGCAAAGACCAGTTTTGGTCACTTAAACTGCCCTAATATCTTGTCTTTTCCAGGCTGGCCTCAGTCTGGGTGCACCCCTGTTTGTAGAAGCAAGGGTGCAGCAGCGGGACCCTGTGCAGGCTGTTGCCACCATTTCTGTTTGCTTTGGCCCCACTGATAACAGCTTGTCCTTCTCAGCCTGGGAAGGCTTTTAATGGAGACAAAATGCTTTTGCAGAAGAACAAGTGCCGAAGAGTTCTGGAAATTGCATTTTAACACAACCCCATTTACACTCCATGGTAATAACTGGCAGCTGTTGGTTTCCAGCAGTGAACTGAATAGCCTCAGTGTACTTGGCATCCAAAATGATAGCTGTGATGTGTATGTGTTTTTCAGTACTCTCCTTATGAGTAAGACACATGTCAGTTTGGCTGACCATCTGCCTCCACCTAGCCCACCACCAGAGATTCTGGGATTTTCTGACATCTACTTACAGTCTGATATGGTCACATCAAACCAGAGACAGCCACTTGTGCCCTGGAGGCTTTAAACATCCAAAGGAGCACTGTGGGACAGCCCAGGACCACCTTCACCTAAACTGCCTTTCCAGAGAGGGAGAGTATGCAGCTTAGAAAGAGCTGTAGTCTTCAGGACACTTGTTGCCCATGGAAGAGCAGAGCCATCCCACTCCATTTTGTCTGAGTGAGATGTGTGCCTGAGATCTAGACCCTGGTTCATGAGTCAGGTGCATGCTCAGTGGCTTTGCCATCAGGCATCCTTCCTCTAAAGGAGAGAGAGCTCCAGACACTGACAGCAGATTAGCAGGGCTTACTGTGCCCTGTATGGCTGCAGGGGATGGGGGGCTCGGTTCCACTGCCCTTGGCATTTTTTGCACTCTGCTTCACCTCAGTCTGCTCTGGTATCCTCTCAGTCTTGCTCCCCTCAGGCCTGACACAGCCTGAGCACTTCAGGGCATGTGTTGGCTCCATCAGGCACCTGGTGTGGGTCACATCCTGGCTTCCTCAGAGACAAAAGAGGTTTACAACAGCCCCATGGGTGGCTGAGAGGATGGAACAGAGCTTGTTTGTGTTCATCTTGAAAATGAGAATGGAAAGATGAGCTCCACAGTGCATTGTCTTGTTTCGCTGGCTGCAGGCAGTGGGCTCTGATGTGCAGCTGCTTAGGTGGTAGGCAAGGAGAGTAAAGAAAAGTCCTTAGGCCAGATTTCCCATCTGGACCTGTAATAGTAAAATGCACCAGTCCATCTCCAGATCCTCAGCACATCTGTGCATGAAGAAGCCAAGCAATCCCCTGTCCTCACACGGGTGATCCCTCGGGAAAGCTGGAAAGAGAGGTAGTGCTTAGGTCCCAGCAAACACCTTTGTATCTGCTATCTCTGTGAGAGTTTTCCAGCATGGAGCAGAGAATAGGGGAAGGGAGAAGGAGAAGTGCCATCTTTATTCGCATCTGTTGCAAAGGTAGAGGTGGGTGATTAGAAGGTTTTGTGGAGAGCTGTGCAGGTCTGTGGCAAATCCAGGTTTTGCTTGGATTTGGTATGGCCTATAAACCATTTGTTCCTGTGGAACGAGGTAAAATTTTGTGCTTCCATTAACTGTTGTCCTAAAGGGAAATTTGGATATGAATGTTTGACTTGGAGTAGGATTTTTTATCCCCAGGATGACCTAAAGTCAGTATAAGACAGGGCCAGCTGGACAGCCCTCACATAGTGCCAGTGTCTTCACACAGTGCCAGCGCCCAAAGCTCGTAGTGCTGGATGTGCTTTATGCTGTTAGGGCTGGGTCTTTGCCTGAAACACTGAGCCAAGGGAAGGTACCCATCTGCTCTACCGCCCATGTACATCTGTCCTGTCTGCCAGCCAAGTCTGTAGGAAGATAAAAACCCCACTGCTGCTGCTGTACCCCATGGAGGTCTGCTTTGGCTGGGGGAGCTGGTCTCTGGTCCTGCCACTTAGGCAGCAAAGTAGCTTTTAGTTGTGTAAAACCCAGCTGCTATAATAGATACTCCTCGATGTCCAAAACTTGCATAACTACAGTATGCCTCAGATCATATCAGCAAAGACAGGCCCAGGGTAGGAGCTAGATGTCAGCAGTCCTGCTCAGCCACTGTGAGTGAGCTGTGTCTCCTTTGTTCTTGCTGTTACAGCTGCTCAAGGATGAGCTCAAACTAGCTAAGAGCAAGTGCAACCCTGCTTCTCTCTGTACATCATGGCCCCTGTGGGCAAGCACCAACTGGTTTTCTTTAAGTGACTGATATATAATGTAGTGCTGGAATTAAACTGTCTACAGGTGTTGCTTGCACTGTAGGTCCAGCACTGGTAAGATGTTAATCTTAGCAGCTTGTAGAGGAATCAAAGCTAAAAACTGCTGCAGCTGCCAGCAATCCAGCAGGAAGGAGACAGGACTTGAAAGTCCATTTTGGAGGTGGCAGTATCTCCATCCCACCTTTCCCTTCTCCCAGAGCCCATGCTCCAATTCTGAGCACCTTTGAAGGTGGAGCATTTGGTATATCTTGTCTCACTGGGCCTTGTTCTCGAGAACTAGCTGTGGGTATCAGTGTACAGAGCAACAGCCAAGAGAGGCTGTAACAGCATGGTCAGCTCAGACAGCACCTAAATTGTGGTGAGAGGAAAATATTGATTTCATTCTGTCTTTGAAATGCCAACAAGCATTGATTGGGGACAGTATTTAGGTCTTTTGTATAGGTGGCAGCATGTACCACACAGAGATTGAGCAAGGGATGTGTGAGCTCTGGACATTTCCCTAGGAAAATTCAGATGCTGATGAGGAAAGGTGTTTACAGACCTGGAGGAAAGAAGCTTTCCTGTACATTTCTTTGGTTGTTTCCTGAAGGCCTTGGTATGTAGCATCTTGGGACAAGAAAACTGTCAAGAGTTTGCTGGAGGTGACTTTTTCCTCTCATCAAACATTGATGTTTGTCCTTCTCTGCTGCCCATCCCCAGCTTCTCAGTGTGTTTATGTAATTGTTGGTGTTAAAGTGGCTTAGTGTCAATGCTCTCAAATAGATGAGTTTGGCCTGTTTTCCCAGTCTTTGGGATCTTCTAGATGTACCATCTCATCCCAGAGATGTTCATCATGCATCCACAGCATGCATTCACTCAAGACACTCCCCAAAAGCTGTGGATGCTACAGATACGTGGCTCTTCTTTGTGGTTTTGGTCACAGCCCTTGCCTGACAGCATGGATAAAATCTCTAATCTCTACATGGGATGGAAAATATGGTACTGGTATGGTTTTGCTGGGTCTTTTTTCCCAGCCAGAACTATCCTGTCTGTATCGCAATACACATAGCGGAGGAGAGCGGCCATCATCCAAGACACAACTGTCTCATGGGGAAACAACTCTGGCACCTCCTGCCTTTGGCAAGAAGTGAGCATCAGATAGTGCTTTCCACACTCTTCCTCACTCCATACCCCTGCTCTGTACTTATCCTCACCAAGTGTTTCATTTTTCAGGATGGAGAGATAGCAGCAGACTTCATCCCTGGATCCCATAGAAGGGGATCACACCAAAATCCCGTCCTCAACTTCTGAGGTGCAGGGAGAACCAGCTCAGGCCCAACAGTGAGCCACTTCAGTGGGATCCAGTTCCAGTGGGATTACATCGCCCTGACACTTCCAGGTCACCAAGGCCAGTAGAAAGTGTACGTTGACCTGACAGAAGTATTTGGAAACATACCCCCAAAAGGAGCAACACACAAAGTCTGTGTTTTGGGGGATACTGTGGAGAATGGGCAGAGGTCCTCTGGTGTCTTCTGGTGCTTTTTACCTTCAGTATCCTAGGTGGGGATCTTGGGACAGAGACTCATTCTCCACCCACCTCCCTCATCACCACCACATCTTGTCCCATCCCCACTCCACATCTCACCATGCCATCACCACCATTGAGTGGAGCTGGGACCCTCTCGCCACCACAATACCAAGCTGTACACAATGTTAAAAGCACAAAACACAAGGGACTGAACTGAACCTTTTAAACAGGGTGAGTTGTTTTATAAGCATTGCTTCATCCATCCCCCCACCCCCAACCCCAATGCACCCACCGTGTAACCTATAGACTCTCAGCGTGGATTGTTTCATTCAAATAAAGCTGCAGTACTCTAGTGGGTGAGCCTTCGTGTCCCTCTGTGTGGGGTTGGGATGACAAGGTGCAGCCTGCAGTTGGTGCTCACAGTGGCTGGGGCAGGGAGGCGCTCAAATTGTTGCTTAACACTGAGGTATGTGCCAGTGTTTGACCCTGAGACTTCCCAAAATGTCTGGTTAAGTCTCTGGGGAAGACCTCTCATTTTTGCTCAAAGCCCACCATGGAGGCTGGGCACAGGGCATGGCACAGGCAGGTTTGGGGCAGTCAGTGCTGGGGAACCCTTTTGAAGGGAGCACAGAGTGGGTGATGCAGAGCTCTCCCCTGGTGTTCCCTTACCCAGCACTCCTTCCACCTCCCTTAAACCTCTCTGTCCCATACCAGGCCTGTGGCTATTGAGGCTGCTGGCTCCTGATGACAGTAAGGAGAGCTGGTTCTCTTTTGTCCTTTGCTCTTCTCCCACAAGATGAGCCAAGACAGCAGCTCCAAAACTAGTAGGTGTGAAACAAGCTAACAACCATGGGCTTTCAGTGTGGTGCCAGGGCCCTTGTCCTGGTACTCCTCTCCACCCCAGGGTCTCCAGCATGGATCCAGCTACTCCACAGACCCATCAGGGAATGGGCAATGCCAGACTTGATCTGTGTGATGCCTAAGATGTTTTTGGATGTAGGTGTCCTCTCTGCCATGAAATCTGCAGGGCTTCTCAGCTAGAGCCTAAGTTAACATTGCCTTATCCCAGCCCATAAGAGCAACACTTCAGAGAATTGGATGCGAAACCCAGATGTAGTTTTGTTTTACATGCGACAACTTGCAGCTGTTGGCTGAAGCACAACAGATGCTAAAACATTAAAACAGCACCCAAGTGCCTACCCTGACTGTGGACCAATGGATCACATAACCTTGAGCCATACCTTCCCCTTCCAAACCAATCCATCATTTCTGCGTCCTATGCTTCCCTCGCAATGAGAGTCGTGAAACACACTCGCAAAGACGGTGGCCAGCTCTATGATTCTATGAAACTAATTATGCCTAGCAAATTCTTTTATTCTCTCCTATAAAAAAAATAACTGCTCCAGATGGGAGTCTGAAGGGACTGGATACTGGAATTACTGTGGAGATTCAGGTCTTAAAGTACTGGAAAGTACTATTAAACAAATGCATGTGTATATATGTATATATATGTAACATACATATATATATCATATATGTGCATGCACATGGCATTCATTTCTGTCACTCCTGCCCAAGTTCAGCTCACCCTCATCATGCACATGTTGAGACATGGAGACCCACTCTGTCATGACTTCTAAAGGCCCCTCTTCCTTTAGCACACAGGCCATAACAGCCCTCAGGCTGAGCAGGAGCCGGGCAGGAAAGCAGGCTGTGTTTTGCAGGAACATGGCTTCATTTCTTGCACAGGCTGGAAGGGAAATTAGGTAGAGGGGGCAGCTAAAGAAGGAAAATGTAAGGTTGTTTAATATCACCCAGAGACCTGGAGTCTGCTCTTTGTATTTTTGTCATTAATTGTTAATTCTTGCCATTCTAGATGTCCCCACACTAGGTTTGATTTACAGAAACACTCAAAGCTTTTCAGTGCATCATCTAAAAATGATACCTACTGTAAAAGCCTGGGCTCTGGCTCTCTCAAACAGGGCACCACCATTGGGAATTACCTCTGATAACCCAGAATTTACTCTAGTTTTTGTCTATGCCTGACACCCATCTGCAGTCATTCTCACAACCTACACACTAATATATTCCTGAACTTCATGTTGCAATTGTTCCCTGAGGGAGAAGAGGATGTGCTGGCAGATTAGAAACTAGTCAGAGGTTCAGGCTGTTCCTGCAAGATGCTCTGTACTATTGATTGTACAGCTGCTACAGCTCAGCCCCTTCTGCATGCACTGCAGACAGCAATATCACCTCCAAAAGTAGAAGCATTGCTAATATTGTTACAGCCTGATCACCAGGAATGCCCACCAAAAGGGCCACAAGGGAGTGAGCTGTTGTTGTCTTTGGTTCAGTGATTTGATGCTGTGCAATAAATAAAGTCTGGATCCAGACAGTGACTGATGAAGATCGAAAGGAGTATTGACTGTGTGCTCAAGTGAGTACAGCCTTTCACATGAAACCTGCAGAAACACGAGTTGTATGGTCATTAAGAAGAAGACTAATGCAGGCACACAGGGATGCTTCACTGCACATCTGTGGGCTCCAGGTTAGCTGAGCGTGGAACATTGGCCTTGAGCCATCACACATGACTTGTTGGCAGGTTCATGTTCCTGTGCAGGGCTGCCCTGCTACTTGGTGATTGGCAGAGGCCAAGCTGTGCCAACATATGGACCCAGCTCTCAAAGAGTTTCTCCTCCTCCCCAGAGAGGCAGCAGAAAAGAGTTGCTGCTTCTCCCATATGGGGAGCATCTTGCAAGAAAGGATGAGGAACACAGCTGGATATAGAAGTTGCTGAGAAGTTGCTCCTGACACTGGGGAGGGTGGAAAGCCTCAGAGCACCAAGGTGGGATGGCAGGGACCAGTTTTGGGTTAATAGCCCTGCTTGGCAAGGCAGGGGATGGGAACCACTTATGTTCCCTGCCAGATATCTGGGGTTGGTTATGGGGGTCAGGGGTGGAGGGAGAAGATGCAGCTCTGATGTGTGCAAGGTTGTGCCTCAGTGAAGACAGGTGCAGGGTGCCAGTAAGGTGGTTGGTGTGTGATAGCAGGGCAGGTAGGGTTGCATGCACATAGCTGCACTGGGTGTGCTACATGCATGCATGGGGATTGTGCATGCATGTGAGGGCTGTGTGAGTGGCAGATTATTTCAGCATATCCTTTGGATCCCCTTTCCCCCATTCCTCATTCCCTTCAAGTTCCCAAGCAGGCTGTCTAGCCATGGGTCCGTGGCATTTTCCAGAATGGAAGAGAATACTAATTATGAGCCAAAACCACAGAAAATGCAACAATCTGGATTTTAAATATTCTGACCCTGTTATTTTAACAAGACCAGAGAAAATAATAAATGGTGCTGACTGAAGAGGAAGATTTATGGCTTGTACAACAAGGCCAGGATTTATAAGCAGAATAAAGTGACCTAAAAAGCAGGGGAGATTTAGAGATACAGGCTGCAGCTATAGCCTATCACAGCAGCATCATGCCAGCCCATGTGAGCCCCGGGGCAGAAGTGGGTCCTGAGTCTGGCTGTGAAAGTCTTGTTCATCAGCTCAGTGAGTAGGGGAAGGGGAAGGCGTGTTGGATTAGATTATGCTTGGGTATCTGGCAATGGAGGGGCTACCTCTCTCCAGCTGACTTTCTCCACATTGTGGTTCTCTTCCATTGCGTGGTCCCCTATACCCCTATGGGTCCTCATCCCCATGAGGGCTCTGACAGAACCTGACTGCCTCCCCCAGGCCTTTTCTGTCAGTGATATCCCTGCTGCTGTCAGCTACAGAACTGCTCCTGGACTTTTGCTCCCATTGGATCTCTGATCTCTGTGAATCTCCCCTTCTTCTATGGCCTACCAGCAGCACTGTCCCACCTTACAAGGGGTCAGCCACCTTGTCTCCCTTCAGCCTCCCATGGCTGCATCTTGACCCTCTTTGCTGCCCTAAGGATTCTTGATGGAAGGAGGTAGATGATGCAGTCAGATCCCCTGAGATTACTGCCCTGTCACCTGCTGCACCAAGGGCTGGGGATGCCCTTCCACTAGCTCCACTCATTTAGCATAAAGCGGTCAGCCCAAGGTGAGGGGCTGTAGCTCTTTTGTCTTTGCACAGCCTCACTCCTAGCTACCTCAAACAGCTCCACCTTCCACTGCAGACAGTGCTATGGATTGACTTCCTCCACCACCACTAAAAACTGCCTTCTTTTGACAGTGAAAATGTTGCCATCCCAAATCCTAGCTATTCCCCTGCCCCAAACATCGGCTGGTCCTTGTATTTAAATGTCTCACTCCAGCCCTGTTCCTTGCCTCTTTCTCACTTGCACTGCACTCCTTGGCAATGCTGTTTCACCCCTGCTACCTATCCCTTGATCAGAAGCAACCTGGAATTCATGTCTGGGTCTTCAGGAAAGCAGGGATCTTGAAATTATTTGGTCCCTTCTTCTGAGAAAATTGGCAGCACTGCCATAAAAAGGTAAAAAATGTAAATAACACAATGTGGAGAAGCTGTATGCCTCTGATGCCCACCCTCTCCCTCCTAGCATTTCTGGCTTGCATGCACTCTCCTCATCAGCCTTCCCCATGACTGTCTCCATGATTTATGGTCTTAATAACTGAGCCTGAATCCTGCTGCCCTCCCCAATGGGGCTCATAACCAGCCACCATTCAAATGCATTGCATGATGTGTTCTGGTGCAGTTCAGAGCATCTTTTCAGAACAACCTCACCCCTTTCTTCTCTCCCCAGAAGAAGACACCTTTCCTGTAGGAGATCCCTGGGTAGTCTTTCCCATTCCTTTTTCATAGGATACTTCTGTTACCTTTTGATGTAAGCCACTACCAACCTCCTGCAGCAGGAGGGAAAAGGGATGCTTCTTCATGTGGATGTACATGTTTCTCCTCTGCAGCACATTGTCAAAACACCAGCTTCCTCCACATGTATAAGGGCCTCCCCACGCATGTTTCCATGGAGGAGAAGGTACAGAAGAATGCAGGTGGTGCCTTACAGGTTGTTGTTGGATTGTCAAACCAAGGACTTGGGTCCTGAAGAAGGACACAAGAGCAGTGAGTTTCATGCAGGGTCTGAAAGCTGGGAATGGGGAGCCCGCATGCTGGGTGCCATTGCAGACACCATTCTGCCATGTGAGGGCCTCTTCCCAGCCACAGAACTCCTCATAAAAACATAGAATCATTTAGGCTGGAAAAGACCTTTAAAATCATTGAGTCCAACTATTAACCAAACACTGCCAAGTCCATTACTAAACCACATCCCTCAGTGCCACATCTACATGTCTTTTAAACATCCCCAGGAAAGGTGACTCCACCACTTCTCTGGACAGCCTTGCTTGACCATCTTTCTGGTAAAGAAATTTTTTCTGCTATCCAATCTAAACCTCCACTGACAGAAGTCAAAGCCATTTCCTCTAACTCTGCTAGTTGCAATTTGGGAGAAGACCCCATCTCCTTACAACCTCCTCTCAGGTAGTTGTAGAGAGTGATAAGGTCCCCCCTGAGCCTCTTTTTCTCCAGGCTAAACAACTCCAGCCATCTCAGCTGCTCCTCATAAGACTTGTACTCCAGATCCTTCACCAGCTCCATTGCCCTTGTCTGTACATACTTCAAGGTTCTTGTAGGGAGGTGCCCAAAACTGAAGACAATACTTAAGGTGTGATCTGACCAGTGCTGAGTAGAGGGGGAATGATCACTGTCCTAATCCTGCTGAACACACTATGTCTGATACAGACCAGCATGCTCTTGGCCTTCTTGGCCACCTGGGCACACTGTTGGTTCATGTTCAGCAGACTGTCAACCAGCACCACCAGAACCTCTTCCGCTGGGCAGATTTCCAGACACTCTTCCCTCAGCCTGTAGCACTGCAAAGAGATTTTTTGACCCAAGGGCAGGACCCAGCACTTTTTTATTGAACCTTATATCACTGGACTCAGCACATCAATCCAGCCTATCCAGACCCCTCTGCAGGGCTTTCCTACCATCTAACAGATTGGCACACCTGCCCAACTTGGTGTCATCTGCAAACTGACTGAGGAGACTCTAGATCCCCTCATCCTGATCATCAATAAAGATATTAAATGGGTCTGACCCCAACACTGAGCCCTGGGGAACACCACATGTGACTGGACACCAGCTGATTGACACCCCATCCACCATCAATCCTGGGGCAGGGCCATCCAGCCAGTTGGATGCACCCACCCAGCCCTTGAGCAGCCTGTTTCTCCTGGAGAATGCTGTGAGAAATGGAGTCAAAGGCCTTACTAAAGCCCAGCTAGATATATCCACAGCGTTTCTCTCATCCATCAAGCAGGTCACCTTGTCACAGAAGGCGATCAGGTTTGTCAAGCAGAACCTGACTTTCATAAACCTATGCTAGCTGGGCCTGGCCCCTTTGTTGTCCTGTACATGCCTCGAGATGATATTCAAGATGAGCTGCTCCATGACCTTTCCTGACACTGAGCTCAGGATGGCGGACCTCAGTTTTCCTGGGTCATCCTTCTGACCTGTCTTGAAGATGGGTGTCACATTTGCTAACCTCCAGTCATCTGGGACCTCCCCAGTTTGTCAGGACTGCTGGCAAATGATTGAAAGAGGCTTGCTGACTTCAGGGCCATGTCTCTCAAGTCTCTTCTCCTATTATCCCTTGGGCTCCAGGGCACTGATGAAGCCCTGCTGACTCCCTGTCTGGCAAACTAAGCACCTTCTCTCCTGTTTGCACTCCAGAGCACATTGCTGAGAAGCAGCTAAAAGGAGGTGAAAGACCCCAGTTAGTCTCCAAAGAGTCTGCTTGCAGTTTTGAGAGCTGCTTCAAGGTCCCTGGCTCCTTGGAGTTAAGGCCAACCTCTTGTACTAATGGACAGCAAGGGAGAGGCACAAGACAGTTCCTCCACCTCTGATCCAAGCTGCCCTCCCACCTGCCCCTGGAAAACCACACTTCAGCTGTGCAACAGCAGCTCAGCAGCTGGTGTCCCTTCTGCCTTCCCTTCTGCAGATTAACGACTGTCTAATTGTTCTTTATCTCACTCTGACAAAGGTGGGGTCCTTTGGTCCTCATAGGGGAGAGAGAGCAGAGGGAAGACACAGGGGTGTCCCCAGAGAGGCAGGAGCTAATGAGCCATCTGACTACAAGCATTTACTTTGCTTGTAATACCTGGTAATATGTATTGCCTTGGAGGCTAGCTCAGGATAACGAGGCATGAAGAGAGGTTGAGGATATGATCAGCTTCTGATTTTGAGCAAGTGCTATTTTTACAAAAGCCAAGTCACCACCCAGATGCGCATGAGTGCTTTGCTGAGCAGCAGAAGCAAAAAAAAAAACCCAGCATGGAGAGCTTAATGGGTCCAGCCTGAAATCAACCCCTGAGGTAAGAGGTGGGTACATGTCAGTCTGTGGTACAGACCATGAGCTTCCACAAAAGTGGGGAACATGTTGGGGGGAGCCTGCCTGTCCTGTGAAGAAAATGGCAGGTAGAAAGAGGAAAGAAAATACCTCCCCAGTGCTGGCCATGGGGAGTAAAACAGAAGCACTGCTCCTACAAATGGATGCTCTGTGTTCCCCAAACACTGAGTCATGGTGGGGGTCCTCCTTACTGACCCCCGGACCACCTCACATACCCCCAGGGATGTTGCAGGTCCTGAGCTCCCCATGGGAGTGAGCCTGACAGTAATGCAGCAGGCAGGCAGCCTGCTTGAAAGAGTTAACAGTTCTCCTCAGCCACCACATCATGATGGATGAGCCCTGCCCCATGGAAATGTCACTGTCTGAACAGAGCATGAGCTCATTCCCTTCTGCCTCCCTTCTCAGCATGGAACCAGCTGGGATGAACAGCCCTCGTCCTCACCGAGCGGGCAGTCTGGCCTGGCCTCCCACTTTCTAATGATGATGTTCAGGCATGAGAGGCAACAGGAGCCATGAGTTTTCAGGATGTAACTGCACTCCCTCTAAGGCCTGCTAATTAATAGAAGAGGGTGGTACCCTACTCTCCCAAGGAGAGGAGATGTAAATGAATGAGGAATGGTCAGGTCAAACACTGAACCTTGTTATCTAATTTGAAAAATGGGCAAATGAGGTAATTATGGTGAGATATCGATTCATAGGAACATGCTCCATAAATGCCATAGCAATAACTCTCAGTGCTGCCACACAACTCCCCCAGCCCCTCCTCAGCTGCAGAAGGCAAATTCAGGCTTTTCACTTTAGCCTGTACATGTCTGAGAGATGGAGCCAGACAGTGCAGGCAGGGATCCCCCACGATGAGCCTGTCTGCTGGCCCCCACTAGAAATCATCTTTGGGAGCTTGGCTATGGTTGTCTGCATTTGTCATGTCTGTTTTGAGTCAGGTCCAGTGAATGCAGTAAGTGAAGAAAGAGGGAGTCATGTTGGTGGAAAGGGTTGGGAGGCAAGACAGAGACTTCATTAATACTGCCTTTGGGTAGTATTACTACTAGGCCTTGGTAGTGTTTTGGTAATGCCACTTAACTTTATCCTGTCCAATTAGGGCCTGAACCTTTTCCCACTGCAACATGAATGTTTTAAACTTCTGCTCTGTACCTGGAGACAACCTCCTCCACAGCTGTGGATAGCTGCCTTTTGGTAAATTGCCCATTACACTGGTAGTGCCCAAGTAAGTTTCTAGTAGGCTTCTTAGAAGTGTACATACAGGTTTCCCTATCAAATTTCCATTTAAATATGTATACTTTGTGTGTCTTGCACACAGTACAGTATATAGTCCACACTGTGACCCATAGCTGTGTGGACTTGTGCCATAACCCCTAATCTTTGGTCTGCTAGCATAAGAGCCAACCTGAACATCACTTACAGCCACAGAGCGGTAGCAGACTCCAGATATTCTTCACACACTCAGGTCAGACCAACCACCCTTTTCTGATTCGGGGGTTGTCCACTGTGAGTAGACGCGAAACCAGCCTGTGTGCCCAGAAGTGAGGGGAGAGACTCGGTTTCACTCATGTAAATCTGTTTCTCAAAGCAGGTCTGCAGCTCAAGCACCTCCAAATGGTGCTGGGATCCAGGCCACAGGAGCCAGAGCAGCAGAGAACACCCCTTGGCACAAGACTGAACCTGCTTGGGTCTGTCCTCAAGGTGCTTGAGTGTCTGTCTTCTCCATGCTGCAGTCACACCAGAAAGGTTCAACAGGTACCCCCGCCCTGTGCTTTGGGATGCCAGAGGCTTCTCCTGGCAGCTGCTGCAACTTTTTCCCTCCCAACCACTGGCTTGGGAACTTGATGCTGTCAGAGAACAGTCACAGCTCTATTCAAAGCTCAGACACTTACCCTTCCCTCCACCACCTGTAAAGTGGATGATCATTATAATCCACTTCCTCCCTGAGGACACAAAGAGTCAATGAATAAGTCACAAAAGGGATGCTTTGAGATTCTTGGGTAGAAAATATTCGAGGGCTGTTATTGTTATTGGTAATGGCACATACTTATTCCACTTATTGGTACTTCAAGCTACATTAAAGTCATTCCCTAGATGCAGGAGACTTCACACAAAATATATGACCTTCTGTTCCACAAGCACAGATACTTGCCACTTGTACTGAAGCAAATATTACCTTCACGAGCATGGTCTTGTGTATCCATTTTTCAGCAACACTTGGGCTTGATCCAAATGTCCTAACCCCATTTCCGTGAACAAATCTGAAAGTCTTTATCCCTTCCCCTTCATCCCAGTTTTCTCCACTGTATCCAATCCCCCGTAACACTTTCTCAAGCATACCCTCAGACTTTCCCTTAAGCATATGTCTCCTGCCCTCTCAGCTTGCTTCCTCAGTAGCACCTTTAACATATATTCCTATACTCTACCCCTTGCCCCCTATTCTTCTGCAGAGAATGTAGAAATTTCTGAGCTATTTCATGACTCAGTTTCCCCACTCCTTTTGTCCTGCCAAAAAAAATGGGGGGAACTCTTTTCCCAAGGCAATGAGTAGGTGGAAATGTCTCCCAGAACCTATTAGCACAGGAGTAAGCTTACCTTGGAGCTGTAATAGAAGATCATTATCTGGACCATTAACTTGAAAAAACTGTAGAAGGAGGTGAATTCATAGGACATGGGAAGACAGCATGACTGGTGTCTGGAGGTAGTTTAGAATGCTGCAAGCAGACACACCGTATGCTGATTAGGCTTTGAGGCTCTACCCTCCACAGGAATACATAAAGGAGGTTATGATTCAAAAGAGCTGTCCTGTTGCACGGGAAACTTCCTGAAAGGGCAAATCCTAAAGGGTCTTGTCTGATCCCACTGAAACAGCCACTGAAAAGCAGATGGATGTACTCCTCCACTGTCCATTCTTCACCTTTTTCAGGGTAGTCTGTCCTGGTGACCTCATCTTGTCAGATGACCTCCTTCCCTGGACTCAGACCTGTCATCCCACAGACAGCTCTATGCACTTTTGCTGTCCAGCTGTGCACATGTATGGCCACTGCAATGTTGTTTCCTGGTTGTCTTATTCTGTGATTCCATGATTGTGTCTTACCGCCATGTGAACCTCAATGCAGCCACAGCAAAATGCTTAGGATGGGCTACTAGCCTTCTACTCACAGCCTCTTGTCACCAAAAGACATGTCTATTTTCCTACTCTATGAAGGCATGTGGGGCATGGGTGTAAGGCCCCCAGTCCCTCTGTCCTGCTCATCTTCCAGGTTTCACTTCCCCCAGCCTTGTCCCTCCCTCCTGAAGAAAGAGACACAGTTCCCCACATGGCTGGCGTGAGCTCTCCCCATGGGGTTCCTGCAACCCATTGGCACCAGGAGATGTCTTCTCCCTGATAGCTCTCCTGTGGGCCAAACTCTATTTCTGTGCAGTGAGATGACAGCATGCTCACCCATATCTCAATGTCGTAGTAGCAGGGTGAAGAGAGAGCTCTCACCTCTCTTTGGCTGTCTATAATTTAGATATTTAGTCTGAGATGGCCACCCAGGTACTCTGTCTTGATGGAGAAAGAGTGGAATCTTGGGCAGGCGGCTGGCCTCACTTCTCTTAAACACTTTTTGTGAGGGAATTAACCCTCTATTCCTCCACTGACTACAGCAGGAGTGCTGGTCTAGTTTCTGGATGGCTGCTGCAAGAGGGAAGGAGCCCAGACTCGGCACCCAGCAGATACCCACATCCATTCCACAGCCCAGCAAACCTCGTGCAAGTACAGTCTGTAGAGTAATTTCCCCTCAGGAGAATTAAAGTACCGGAGGGAAAAGGCTGGGAAATGGTTCCCTCAACATGCCCTTACCAGGGTGAACAAGACAGTTACTGAAATGGTTATGCTCAAATGTCTCTTTAAGCTCTTTAGACACTGGCGAATGTCTGCTATCTGAAATTTTAAGCCTCTAAACACTGATTAAAAACTACCTATTGACAGAGAAAATATTTGTTAGTTTACTCCAAGCTTATTAGATGTTAGATCTAATTAAAAGTTTCAATGCGTAGTAAATGCTTCTTTAATTACAGAGAGACAGGAACATTAGAATTGTGGCTTTGTACAGAAAGTACATCTAATTAGCCTGGTATATTTAGGGCATTATTTCTGTCTATTTGAAATCCATTGCACTACATATTGCTTATTCCAGTCAGAGCTTTACAGAAATGTGTTCTAATCAAAAAAACACTTTTAAAAAAATCTTCTTCTATAATTTTTTTTTTAATGCTTAATTTATTCTTAATGAAAGAAGCTAGACTGAGAGTCCCCAGAGAATGAATTCCTTTGTTTATACAAAGAATAGATAAGAAGCATTGCATGGATCAGTACTGGGATCTTTGTTACGAGCAATTTGGGATCTACAAATCCATCATTCAGTCCTTCCACCTCATCATGTACGTCAACAACAGCAAAGACAAGTTTTTAGGATGTGGACGTGTATTCTGTGGCACTGAGACTATCTTAGTCTACCCAGCTAAACTACAGGGTTGTATTGCCAGAGGTAAAATCTTGCCCTTTTCTCAAGTCTCCCAGAACTCTCTTCTGACTTCCTGAGTATCCATGCTCAAAATCCAGGGGTTTATTTCAAACTCTTTTCATATAAACAGCTTTCACACTCCTGGTACAACTGCACCACAGCCAACCTTGGAGAGCAGCAGTATAGAGTTGGCTGTTATGGTCCTTGAGCTTTGGAACTCTATTTTGTGGACAATGGAATTACCCTAGATACAAATTCCTAGTTTTGGGGGACTTATAATGTATATGAAGGGGAAGATATATTTGGGGAGATTCTTTTAACCATGTAAGGAACAGTTCTTGAATTTGTGCTCTGCAATAATGGCATTGATCTTGTAAGTGGAGAGTGGTGAAGTCCAGCGTGCTTCAATAACCTTTGTCAGGACACAGTTGCCTTTGCATTATTTGTAGGTTTTCGCATCCTGCTAAAAATTTTCTGATGCTTTTTTTTGGTTTGGGAAGTAGCCTTGAAATAGCCACTGATACCTCTAAAAAACCCAAACCAAACCACCACCACCAACAACAAAAACCAAACCACAAACCATAAACCAACCAACCAAAAAACCAACAATGTTGAATCAAAAATTACATTAAAGCGGGGATAAATTAAACGCAACCCCCCAAATCTCTGTGGCCTGCAAAACTTCATGTGGTCAACCTAAAAGTGTTACTTTGGAGAGAAGAGAGTGCAAGCAATCATATGGCATGTGAGTAGTCTTTCCTCACAGCTCTTCCTTAGGCATTCTAAGCCAGTCACTCCAAACTAAATACCAGAAACCACAAATCTTATATGAACCAAACCAGGACCCACTAGCAGTCTGAGAAAAAATATTATCCACTGCCATCCCCTTGCACATTCAAAAGCAATATGTAGAGCTACCACTGCTCCCAGGGAAGAGCAGTGATGGCCCATGGAGAGTGGGGGTCTTTCTGAGGCAATGGATGCTGTCTCTTGCAGGAGCACTGTTGCACTGAAATGGCTGTGGAAGCATCAGTGTGGTGCCCCAGGAGCAAATAATGCTGAGGCTTAAAAATCAGGCAGCATAAGCCTAAATAAGCTATGAATCATAGCTTTCAAGTGTCCCTACTTACCTCCCAGAGAGCCTGAAAGTTCACACCAAAGGCCAGGAGAAAGAAGAGGGAAAGGGCTGATACATGGAGGCATCATCCCTGGAGAACCATTGATTTACCATCTCAAGGATTTTAATGCAGCTGGAGTGCCCAGCCAAGTCCCTTGTGCTAAGACTCCTATGAATGACCTGCTTTCCTCCACTGGTCTCACATGCCACGTGGTCACAATGCAAAGCCAATGCAGCCCTGACCCCATGACGCAGGCAGTCAAGGAGTCAAAGCCACCTCCTCTGGGGGCTGCAGCAGGGCATGAAGAGCAGACAGATTGGGATACACCATGCGCTCACTGTATATGTCCCAACACAGTCCCATGGTCCCCTGCCTCTCATGATGTACCACGTGGGGTACAGCCCCAGCACTGGCAGACAGGAGATGCGAGCAGAGGGTTGACAGCAGCTGAGCAGCCAAGCACTCATGTCCCTGGGGCTCCTCCAGTAAGCGGGCACAGTGAGGACAGCAGGCTGCAGTCACTGCCTGGGGATTGTACTGCTGTAAACCCAAACAGATTAAACAGGCCAGGGGGCTGTGATCCATGGTCAAGGCTGTTATAGTAGGGACATCAAGGAATAGCAGTGAATTGATGTGGTGCGTTCCCCAAAATCAGTTCTTTGAGGTAGAGCATGGTGGGGGAGAGAACAAAAACACTTCTGCTAGCTGGACAAGTAATCTTGCAGCTGGGGAAAATTACAGATATGGTGCCTGGAAATGTACACGTATGTGTATGTGTTCATGCTCAGGGACAGGAGGTCCAAAACCAAAATCCTGCACCTCCCAGTGTTATCAGCAGTCTATCAGAGGAACTGAATTAGCCATGAGCCAGGAGGTCCCTTGTGGTTTATGCTGCCACTTCCCACACAATGCTGAGGAAAAGGAAGGTCTTTCTCAGGGCAGTCCCAGGCTCACATCTAATCACATCCATGGGGAGGACTTAGCCCAGGAAACCTATCAAGTCAGAGTTTCTCAACACCTGTTTCTGTAGGGAAACACCTAAGCTGCTGAGAAATCCTCCTGAAGAGCATGGTGTGCAGAGAGCCAGAGAAATTCTCATTTACAGCCAAATAAGACTTTTAAAGTTCTCTTATTCCTTTTTATTTTTCTCTCATTCTTTGGTTTCCTTGTGCTTTGAGTATGAACAGATAGTGTGGGTTTTCCATTAAGAGGTCTATATACAATAGGTCTGTAGATGATGCTATAATATCTTACAGATCAGCACCACAGGGCCCATCAAAGATCTCTCAGGTTAATGCTACACTCCGTCAACTTACTCAGCATCTGCCACTAAATCCTAGATCACCAATTGTTGGTAAATCTCAGGTGCTTGTCATCTGCTCCTAGGACTTTTCCTCAAATTTATTTCCCCTGTTCAATCAATCCTGTTCAATCATTCTGCCATGTGCAGAATGAAGACAGCAGCCTCAATGCCTAAAGCACTTGAAATGCTGGTATAGACCCTCCAGTTGGGCCATGTAGCATTGTAACATTGTTGAACCTTCCATTAGTATCCATGGCAGTGGTATGTGGATCTTCTGGTTTGTTCTTCATACCCCTGCTAACCCATCCTCCAGGAACATTGCAGTGGCGCGCTGCTCCAACTGCCTCTTGAAACAAGGTGATTAAAACCATGGGATGAAGAATGAGTGAGCCCTCAATGCACAGGAATTAGATGAAGCTAGAAAGGGTATAGTCCAACTCCACCTTGAGCTATGCTTGTCTGCAGCAACAGAGAGATTAGGGACATAGCTCGTGGGTCTATGTTTGCCAGAAGGGCACACTCAGAATAGAGTAACTGGGGAAGGAAACCAGCTGGGCAAACAGGTTATGAGACTGAAAGTCCTTCTGGCTGCCACATCAGCCAGAGCAAAACTGACAAGAGCCCTCAGTCTTCTGATTTTCATGTATAGGTTGATCAGCAAATGGGGTCTGGCAGGAAGAGCCCCCGTGGGGATGCTATCACACTGAGGCCCAGATGTGTTGTGAAGATTGTTTTTGCAGCTTTCTCTGGAGCATCTGATATCAGCCACTGTCAGTGTTGAGATAAGGGCCTCAAGAAATAATCATCTTGTCCAGTGTGGCATCCTCTGTGCTCACAATGGCCCCTGTTCTCCCTTCCCTCACCCTTCTGTTTACCGCTTGGCTTCACAGCTCATGTGATTTTCAATGCAGCAGTTGTGTCCTGTACATCTGAGCAAGGCTGGGCACACAGTGAGCATTACTGATGTTTAGATGTTGGTCTCTCTTTTCCGGGAAGAGTGTTGAGTTCAAAATTCTCCATTTAATGCAAAAATATAATTTGCTGGGAAAATTGCCTTGAATAACGCCTTGATCTAGAGAGATGCCTGGCCTCTGTCAGCTGATTTCCCATCTCTTCTGCCCTTCTGGCGAGAGTGCTCATCCTTCTTGATATAGTTTGTCTTCCCATATCAGACACACAACCCCGCTCCTTCACCTGGCAGCAGATTGTCCTCAAAGAGTCATCATTTATTTTAATGACAAGGCTCCAAATGGATAATGTCTAGCTTCGATAGTGGTCTCAGTACTTGAATGCACTATAAAACATTCAGCAGACTCAATAGCTGCCTTTCTGCTCAGCTGCAGAGGGTCTCCTTCTGGAGGCCTGAGGGCCTCCCATAGCTCAGGCATGCTCTGCCTTAATCTGTCTCTCACAGGTCCCCAGAGATGGAAATGGCTCAGCAGAGACAACCTTAAGCCAGAGCAGAGAGCTCTCTGGAGGGACACTGGGACTGGGACATTCAGTGTGATCTCCCTCATTGCCTCCCCCCAGGGACAGGGGCTGAGGGATCTCAGAAAAGTCCCTCTCCTCCTGCTTCAATTGCTTCTGCCTGAGACCACTTGGTCATCCCAATGCCTCCATCATATAATACAGGAGGGAATGCATTTTGTGTCCGGTTTCTTGATAGTGAGCAATATCATAACTGATAAGTCCCACCATCTGCACAAAACATGGAGGACTATGCATCTCACATTCACAGCCTGCTCTCTCCATCCAGATCCCATTCATCTCCCCATGCCTCCATCCACTGAACTTACTGCAAGCTGCAGAGAGCAGAAAGAGGAGAAGAGTTGACCAGGAGTAAAATGCAGCTGTCAGAGGAAATGTCAGGGGAAAGCAATGGTATCAGAGGGCATGGAACCTGGAGACAGTGAGAGGTCTCAGAAGCTTTCCTGGAGTTGTGATATTTGGCAGTCAGACTTCAAAATCTAAAGAGAAGGGAAGCTGTCACCTGGCTAGAGATGTCCAGGCTCAGAGAACAGTCATGTACATGAGCCAACCAGCACTCAGCCATCAGAAAGAAACATAGGCATGGGGAAGGAGGAAGGAGGAAAATACACTTAATGCGTCACCTGCTCATTTGACAGGGACCTTCCTCTTCGAATATTGTCCAGCTAAGGCAAAAACCTGCACAGAGCCCACCAAGCTGTTGTTTTTCCAACGTGGAAGTGCCAGCAGATTGCTAGAAACATGCCTGCAGGCTGACAGTGTTTGAGCCATGGAGGTAACTGGGGACCCAGCCAAATGAGGTTACAAACCCACTGCAGGAATTGGCGGAGATTCTGCTGTAACTTGGCAAGACAGAGGAGGTGGGGGGAGACCTGGATAGCATCACACGAGGTGAGGGCATAGCTCTTCCACCCACAGGGGTGCACAAAATCATCTCTTTGCACAGCTGTTGATACAGAGCAGCCCTCAGGACTTAGCCATTTCTTCCCCATTCACTTTTTCAGTTCAGCTCAATCCTGTTTCTGGGCTGCTGGTGAATGAGGAAAGCCACAAAACCCAGTTGTACGGCACACAGAGTACAGGTACAGGGCTGTGAGCAATCCACCCATTCTGAGTGAAAAAGGATTAAACATGTTCAGCTCTCTGGGCAAAACAGGCTTTTCCACTGGCTTGGGAGAAAACTGCTCGCCCTATGCTAGGAGAGTTAACAATGTATAATACCTAAAAAAATCCTGGCAGTTTACTGATCATAATAGGGGCTAAAATTTATAATCTGATGCATAGTTTAACAGTGCCTATTGAATCTGCAGACAAAGCATTTGCTGAGAATGTGGAAAATTCACAAAATCACCTATCCTCAGAGTCATTGGAGATGATAGAGCATTTCTGTTTTTATAAAGAGAATCTGAAAGAAAATGAACAATTCTGAAAACGTGGCTGGAATATAGAAATGTCCAGAGCTTTGCCAGGGTGCAGGGAATATCAATGATGCATGAAGGAACTGGGTACTCTTTGTTCAGGAAAATAAAACAACCCCCAACCAGTGACTATAGAGTGAGTCTTATTTGACCCCAAACCTGGGGTTTCCAAGAAATTGGAATATCCCTGGAAACAAGCAGTAAAGATGCCAGGGATTTGTGACAGCGTCATATGATCTGTGTAACACATTAAGCAAGAGTCTTGCAAAAAGCGTAGTGTGGACAACTGTCAAAGTGCTTTCATTGCAAGAAATGATGATACTATGAAAGTGTTGCCAGTTCTTGTAGGAACGGCTGAGGACTGTGTCCAGGTGAGTGCTGAAAGCATTCAGTGATAGAAGCAATTGGCTCTGATTGCAGATCCCCAAGCTCCATTTTCAGGTTTCAACCCAGGCAAAGGAAGGCTCACAATGGCAACAGCCTGACTGTATAGAAGGGAAATACCCTGGCTTCTTGCTGCTTTAATCCCAAACCTGAAAGCACTGTGAGGAGAAAACAGGCTGTTTCTGGTGCTGGCTGCAGGGAGCAGCAGTTAAGTGCAATGAAGAGGAATCAGGTACTCTAGCCATCCTCTTGTGCACCGTGGAAAGGGTGCCATGAGAACGCATGACGAAGCTGGAGTGGGTTCTGCTAGGATGGATGAGATAATGTCTGTGCACTAATGACTGCCTTTGTCTTTCTTTGCTTGAAAACAACAGTTAAGTGTATGTCAAGGCTGCCTAATGGACAGTGTCAGAGCACGTCACTCTGTAATGCTCCAACACTGCATGTCTATGGGAAGATCCCAGCCAGGAGTTTTGTGTAGTGGCCACAGACTGGCATGGGAATGGAGAAAATGTCCTGCTGGAGTCTGGTTATCCCTCAAAGATCCCAGACAAACTGCTCTCTACCTTGTGCATGGTCCAGGTCTGTACCAGACCATATGGCCATCACCAGGGCACATGTATCCCTTGAAGCTGGTAGGTGGTAGGCAGCTGCCTATGCTTCAGGCTAGTTCAGCACAGCATGTGTAGTGTTGGGATAAGGACCTCGAGGGAGAAGGATTCCTTAGCACGTTGTAAGTGACAAAGGAACAGATCCCCTCTCTTAGCAGGTGACACTGATAGGATCAAGGAGAGGATAGGTTCAGCAGGATGTTTTGTAGAAAGGTCCCTATGGAAAAGAACCTCGAAGGAACACCAGGGGTGCACAAGTAAGACTCAGGATTTTCCTACAAGTGACCATAACAAAACAGAGTAGAAAATTGCTTCTGCAGCTATACTGGGAGAAGGAGAATCTTCTCCACACACTGGTGCCATGCCTTTAAGATGTTACTGACAGAGATATTCTACATCTCCTCTCTGAGTGCTTTCATCTTCTTGAAAAATTGCTCTGTTCATCTTTTTCCTGAGATGGTGGCTTTGCAGATGAAGAATTGCCCACCATAGCCAGCCTGGCATCAATGCTCTGGAGCAGCGACAGGGCACATCAGTAGACCAGAAGTGCTGAACGAAGACAAAACACTCTTTCTCCTGATCTCAGAGGCCAGGGCCCCAGCAATGGCTTCCCTTGTGCAACCATCAAGGCATTGCTATGGCATCTTCCCTCCCAAGGGACTCCCACAGGTAATGGGTCCCTTTGTGTCAAAGTGCAGCTGCCCCTGGGGTGGACTATGAGGCAGCATTTGCAGAAATCAGGCAAGGAATGAAGGATAGCAGCCCCAGTGGAAAGTATGGTGCACAAAGCAGTTTCATAAGCTTTGTGGTATGCTCACAAAATCAGAGCTAAAAATTGGCCAGGCATCACTGAAGTCTGCATTTCAGGATTTAACTACAAGATTTCTCATCCTGCACCTAAGCTTTCCCTTGTGTCAAACCATGTCAGAGGTGCTGAAAACCAGTTATTTGTTTTAGCATTTTGCATGTGCCCTGCAGGCTTCACACAGGAACGCTAGCCAGGCAAAATCCTACTTATTTTAGGAGATCTGGTGAAATCCCGACTATGGGGAGACCTTTCAGAGAGTTCAAATGGTTTGAAAGACCTAGTTAGCCCCCCAAAACTAAAGAAAGGAGCAAGTATAAGTAGGTCCCACATCTGTTGCATTAGTCTAAGGTAAGTAGACTCTGTAAACTGATGGAAAGCCCAACACTCAACACACTGTGAGGAGATGCCTTGATGAGTCAGGTAGGACTGTCAACAGACACCCACATGAATTCAGAGCTGTGATTCAGCTGGCTTCCTCAGAGGCAAGGGTAGCAGGGATGGAAGAGCCTGTTCTCCAACACCCTCTGCACCCGTGGCAGGAAAACCAGCTGTGGATCAGATGTTCTCTTGGCTTCCTCGCCTGTACCAAGCAGGCACACACAGCTACTGCACAGTGGGATCCCTCAAATGAACAGAGCCATTAAGGAGGTCTTGGGAGATGTTTTGAAGTTGTCCTTGCTTCTAGTGGAAGCTGGAAGCTCCCAAGTCTGAATGGGGATCAGAAATTCACTCGTTGGGTTTGTTCTGGAAAACACTGCTTGGTTCCTGCAGCTAAAATATTCCTTCATGAAACTTTACGAGTCAGCAAGTAGAAGAGTTGGGTAACAGCTCTCATCTTTGTGATTTTCTTTTGTAACCAGGGGAAAAATCTGACCCCTCCTGCTCACCCTTTGGATGTCCACTGTACAAATGCCTTCATGTGAAATATTCACTCCAGGATCCTCTCACAGGAGAAGAGCCATTTTAAGGACAAGAGAAATCTCATCTATTCCAGATGAAAAGAGCAGATGAAGCATCCACTGAAAATGCCTTTTAGTGCACTGAATGGCACATTGTGTTATTGAGACCTTGATTCTTGGCTTTGTTGCTACATATTTCTTTTTTTTTTTCCTTTTTCTTTATGCGAAGTGGGGTCTCAGGCAATCCTGACAAGCCCAAGAAATACTGTTCCTTCAGATGAAAGGAACCCAAACAAGACCAATATGCAGGAAAAAAAAAGAAAAAAAAAAAAGAAGTTTGGGAATCAGATGCAAGTTTTGAAGGAGGCTGCAGAAGTTGGTTTGAGTTTCCCAGTAGGGAATATCCTGGTGTACCTTCAGACCCCAAACTTTTGTTCCAAGTGGCTTTTGTTCTAGCAGTCTTACCTAAAGGGAGCTCAGCTGATGAAAAGCTCTGCAGGAAACTCACACCATTGGGAACATGATGCCACTGCCTCTGATATTGTGGAATAATACAATGAATAATGACGTTTTCTTTTTTGTTGCTGCTTGGGTTTTTTGATCAAGACCCTTATTTAGCAAATATAACTCAGGTGATTAATAAGCCAGCACACAGGTATCCAGAGGGACATATAGCTAACAGTCAGCGAATGTGAATCAAGAAGTACAAGCTGAGAGTTTTCAATTCATTTGACCCACAGCAAGAAGGGAAGCAGACAAAAAGGTATCTGTGATCCCCAGTGACCCAAAGATAGCCCTGCCACCTGGCAAGGGGGGACTGCTAATACATACAGGAATCCTTTGGGAAACTGTAGTGTTGAGTAGCCAAATCCTACATGAAACTGCTAGTTAAATACATGAATTGTCAGGTTCCGGTGCCTTCAATGTATAAGGGAGTTAGTACCTGAGCTGTTACATAAGACTTGCACTCTCTGGGAAGAAGTAGGTACCTGGGGTTGTCATAGATCCACTCCAGCAGGAACAGCTTCCAACTCTGGCCATAGACTACAAAGAGGTCAGTACACACCAGGCATTTATTAACTTGCTCTAACATCAGCCTCTGGTTTCTGAGCTCCACCAACACTATTTTTTATGTTTTTTCAATGTGATGTGAAATCTGCTGATGTTACTCATGCACCCTTCATTCCATGGGCTATCTCAAGGCAATCTCTACTGCTTGTTCCTGGTCTTAAGACTTATAAAACCTTAATGTAAAATCAGAAGGAAGATTTCTTTTCTATTCCCCTGTCTGCTGAGGTATTGACTCCCCGTTGTTCCCTGTTGACCTTGAAAAATGATTCAGGCCCATTGTGGACTCCCAGTCCCTGAGCAGACTTTCTGAGCTCTCTTTCAGCATGCCGATTTAAAACTAAAAGCAAAACAAACACACAAAAGTCCACAAAAGCTCTGAGTGTACCTTGCTACCTAGAAAGCAATTAAATCCATTATTTTTTCTCCAGTAGTTTTAATGTGCAGCGTCTCAGGGGTTAGTGCAATGAACATTAGTCATAAGCTAATCAGAAACGGAGGTGCTTAAATAATTCATAGACTGCCTTTCTTCATGAAGAACCTCAATACACAGCCCTGTCATACCATGAGTGCAGTGCTACCAAAAGGCAGCTCACTTCACAGAGGGTGTCAGTCAGCTGAGAGATGACAGAGGCAATTTATGTGAAAAGCCATACTCAGATGTCGAGTGACCCGGGAATGCCTGCTTAGGGAAGCACAGCTTTCTCCCAGAGGAGCTAGCGGAGAGCTCTGCTGCACCTGTGCTCTCCCCAGCACTTAAGCAGCTTTCTGAAACACAAAACCAGAGGAATAAACTTTGGGTAAGGACCACATTTAGAGTCATCCCCAGGCAGAGTCTGCAGGGATCCCCTGTGCCTTGGGAACTGGGAAGAGAAAAAGGGAGTTGCTCCCAGAGGCAGCACTTAGATGGCATTAGTCCAGATCTGTGCATGTATGGAATTGCTTGGGAAAGCACAGCCATAGAGCAGTGTCAGTCAGGAAAGGAAGACTCCCCTGCTGCCCCATTCAGGGTTGGAGAGAGATCCCAGCAGATGTGCGTGTGAGCTTTTCCATACCAGACCAGTCTAATGACCCTGAATCACAGCATCCCTAATGCCTGATAAAGGTTGCTTTGTTCTGAGAAGCCTGGTTTGCATGATGGCAAAATATCTGCTTGCTGTCAAGAGAATAACGTCTCTGACAGGGCGGGGACTCTACTGACCTTCTGGGAAGAGTAGCTGTAAGAAAAAGTGACCCTAAAATTAGACACTAAAGCCCAAAAGGAATGGGACTGACTGTGACTTGCAAGGAGGGAAGTTTAGTGCTAATGGATGCTCCTGAGACTGTGTAAAGGGAAGGAGACCAATGTGACCTCTGGAAGTGGCATCTAATAAGGAGAGGCCAGGGAGAAGGCAAGGCAAAAAGGCATCATGGCATCAGAGAGGTGACAAGGACACAAATGATGTGCAGTGGAGGGAAAGGAAAAGGCAAGAGCCCAGCTCACACCAGGGAACACTGCCTTGAATCTGGTATGCAACTACAGTGACAGGGATGTGAAGGAGGCAGCCGAGCAGGCAGCAAACAGTGTCTGTTCCAAGCTGATGGACAGTGTCTGACAAGTTCAAAGTTTGGGATGAGGAAGCTGGGATGCAGACAAAAAAGGACAAGGAGAGTCTTCCAGCAGAAGGGAAAAGCATGCTTTTGACTGTCAGGACTGAAGAAGGCCACAAATTCTCCCAAACAACAGCCAGGCTGGTTGAGGGACTTGAACTCCAAGATTTACTGATAGCTCTGGGAAGAAAAGAGAATTTCATTGACTCCTATGAACTACATTTATACAAATCCATATTTCTGACTCTGGGTACATCAACCAAGCAGCATCCCACAGATGAAAAACATTTGTCACTTCTCTAATCCCCTGATAAAAAAATAGGTGCAAACAGAAACATGCATACAGCAAAGATGTATTTGTTCAGCAGGCTGAAAAAAAAAGCAGGGAAAGTCCTCTAGACGTAACAGCTAGAAAAGAAACTCCATCTTATGCCATGGATCACAAGACTGTATTACTACACATGCTGGTTTTCCTAGCTACATGTGTCATCAGCCTTGGTTTAGTTATTTTCACCATTAATTTCTTGTGTCAAGGAGTTCCACAGTTTAGCATGTGCTGTATGCATCAGCACAGCTTGATTTGCAGAATCGTTTTGCCTAAAGGAGTAGAACTTGCTCTTATTTACACAGCTAATTCTCCTTGTCCTACACTTGCTGAGAATAAAGGTGAGTGTGAAACATCCATTAGCCCACAAACCCTGTTGGACATTACAGCTTAATCCCCTCAGACCTGCTTGCTTCACAGCACTTGCAGAGTAAAGCCAGCAAGGAGTTTCCGCAGGCCTGCAGATTCACCTCTTGTTACCTGGATCACACAAAATCACAGAATCAATTAGGCTGGAAAAAACCTCTGAGATCATGAAATCCAACCTATGACTGAACACCTCCTTGTCAACCAGGTCATGGCATGGAGTGTCCCATCCAGTCTTTCCTTAAACACGTCCAGACATGGTGACTCCACCACCTCCCTGCACAGCCCATTCCAATGTTTAATTAACCCTTTCTGTGAAAAAGTTCCTTCTAATGTCCAAGCTGAATCTTTCCTGGCACAGCTTGAGACTATGTCCTGAGGATGCAGGTGCAGCTAAATAAAAGCCTCCATATGGCATTTGCAGCTAATCATACCAGACAGCCAGCACTTTCCCTAAAAAGTACCTTTCAGGCTTTAGGTTCCAGTGGACTCTTCCATAAATACTGCTTTTTTATCAAGCACCTGAGTAATCCACTATGCAGGGACAGACTGAGTGCAGTCCCAGAGCTTCTGCTGTGAAGGAGCTGTGTTAGCAGAGTTCTCAGTGCTAGCACAAGGGTGCAGAGTGCCTAGGGACTGAGGGCAACCCCATCCTTACATGCTCATGGTGGGGTTTGAGACTTCATGCACGCCTACTACACAATCTGTAGTCCTCAGGAGGAAGAAGATGGGTTGGGAAGCTGATTGTGAGCACTCCAGGACTACCTGCAGCATCTGAACACAACTTCAATTATGGCACCTGAGGATGCTGTTCATCCCCTTGCTGAGCCCACCAAATAAAACAAGTCTGTACCTTCTCATTACACCATTCTCTTGGGAGTCCAGCTTCCTTTCTGCCTAATGTCAAAGTCAGATTGATATTTCAATATCCACATGACCTATAATGGACCTTGGTAAAATCAATCAATACATGTTCCCTCATTTCCCCACATCCGCCTGCCTAATGGAGGAAATGGCTGCTGCACAAGACCTTGAAATTCAATGGGCCTTTTTCCCCCCCCACAAATGTACTTGATTATGGGTTTTTTAAAAAAAGTAAAAGCAGACCCTCACAATGATGCTTTTTTTCCTTTCTGTTTTTCAAAGAGAGAATGGAGTGGTTGAAGTGGCTGGTAGAGCATTAATAGGGATCTTCATTGGGGTAAGCAGGACTGCTCAAGGATTTTCCCTGCAGCTATTAGACCATCAACCTGCAACTCCTCAGAATTCAGGATCTGGAAAAGTACTGGGAACTCAGCAGTTCAGAGGGGTTTGCAGTTTGCCTCACCAGTTGTCACATGTCTCAGAAGGGTGAGTGGAGAGAGGTTCTTCCCATTCTATTTCTGTAGTGTGGGAGAAATGTGCTTATGGGGTGGAGACAAAGATAGGTTCATAGCCCTGTCACTTTCTTGTTTCTTATCCTCTTCAACTTAACTGCTATAACCATGATATAGATCCCTTTCCTCCTTTGTAGAGACACAGCTTAATGCCAAACTATTGACAAGAGTGAAAATACAAGGAAAAAACACATGCCACAGACATCAGTCATTGTGCTGTGCTTTGCTGGGAAAGCCTTACATTGAATGGGGGAATACGCAGTCAGATGGGGTGGGATGGGATGGGATGGGATGGGATGGGATGGGATGGGATGGGATGGGATGGGATGGGATGGGATGGGA
>JAWWEE010000105.1:39164842-39296149 GCA_035221455.1 Xenops minutus | reverse complement strand
TGGGATGGGATGGGATGGGATGGGATGGGATGGGATGGGATGGGATGGGATGGGATGGGATGGGATGGGATGGGAGCAGAGTTGACAGATCAAGTAAAGTGACAGAGCTGTTCCCAAATGCTTGAAAAATCCAAAGGAAATCCACAGAGGGCAAATGCTTAGCCAACATGGTGGGTCACTCTGGACCTCATAGCTAGCAATACAGGAGACAATGCAAAATCAGCATCCAGAAATTCATGAAACAACAGAAGGAAAAGGCTGAAATGTGATTAAAAGACTGGGTGACCAAGTGGGCCAAGAAGAGGGGAACCACATCAGGAGAACTTGATGTGCTGCTGCAGGACTAGGAGGATGATGGGAGGATGATAGCACTGTTAGCTCAGCAAGTTGCCAGCTGAGCCTACATGTGCAGCCATAGCAGCAGGATTGTGCAGATGCTGTCAGTGCAGACTGTGGTCCCAGAGTCTTTTATTTGCACAACTCCTGCATTTCCTCTGCCTTTTCATTTCCACCCACAGGGTGACCTCTCTTACCATCCCCTTTCTAGGCCAAGAATTGCTTTATTTATCCAGAACCATTTGATGCCTCTATCCACATAAATTCAGCTTCCCTTTATTCTCTTGCGTGTCTTCATATTCCCATTAGCACAGGTCTGAAGTAGAACATCAGCTCTTATAGCTCTTTACCAGGTTGTTTACTGCAGAATCCCTCTGAAGCCAGAGAAACGGCAGCCCTAGTGCCAAATTCCATTTTAACTACACAATCAGTTATCAGCCCATTACCATAATAAGGAGATTAAAAGCACTGAGAAATGCAGTTTACTCATAGCTGGGGACTTTGCTGTTCTCTTGATGAGTTCCACAGGTTCCACTTTGCTCTGCTTTTCACTTTCTTCCAGGATCCCTGGGGAAGGAAGCAGGAGGAAAAGGTGACAGGCAACAAGATGCCTCAGCCAAGGCTGGGGCAAGTGATTGCTCATAGCCAGAGCTGCATAGATGAACTAAATCAGACCAGGTCACCCTCCCTGGGCCCTTGAACATCTCCTTTCTTGTTTGAGAGTGGAACTTGAAACATTTCTCCACTGGCAAGGTTTTAGACTTCTGTTCCCCCTGCACTCATTTCTCTGCCTATCATTCTTCTGGGACCGGACTGGGAATCACTTCAACCATTCAGAGTAATCCTAGTTGGATCCAACTCCATTTCTGCCTCCCATCTGCAAAGGGCAGAAGATAGGATTTCAACAGCATATAATAATTCCCATGTATTTCTATTTCAAAGAGGCTCAAGGGATATTTTTGAAGTAACAGATATCCTCCATCACAACAGGAGGGAGTCAGATGGAGACCTGATGGATGCCTCCTATGAGCATTTCTCAGGAGTCTGCAAGCCAAACTTGCCTCTGGACTGCAGCAGCTGAGTGCAGCCATAGAGCAGAGCAGGAGTTGCAATTGCAAGTCACCTGCCACCAAAAGCAAATATCTCACTGGGAGAAAAGCAGTACCTGTGCTGACTCCAAATTTATTCATGCGGCATCACTGGAAAACTTTCAAACATGACACTGAAATCCAAGCATTTTACAAAAGCAATCATCTAACTACCAGGTTTGATGATATTTCATGTAAGATGAGTAAAAGCCAGATTTAGGTCCTCTCCCCAGACTCTCTGTTTTTGTTTTCTGATCAGCTGTTGTCTTTTATTTCCACCTCCCAGCTCAATGGCTAATGACTTCGGCTTCTCACTCCAGGAGACATGGATTCCTCATTTCAGGGATGGGAGACTGCATCAGGGAAGGAAGGATGGACACTTTTCCCTGTTTGAGCGCTAGTAAAGCTGTTCAACTCCCTGCCCAGGTCATTGACACAAGCAAGCCAAGGTGAACTGTAAACAAAGGCTCTGTAAGCCTTTGCCCCTGAGGTGTCTGAGCTCAGGAATAGATGCTGGGGGTAGAAGGAATTAGGGAGGGAAGGGCATTTAGCAAGCAAACAGACAGATGCTGCAACTATGGCAATGGGAACAGCACTGGGAGCATAGGAGGACATAGCCTCCCACTATTTACCTTGTCTGTTGAATTTTCTGTGGCCTGTGGACCCAGAATACATTTGTTGCTACAGCATGAGAGAGGACCCCATCGTTTCAGGACCTAGATCTCAAGCCAGGATGGGAAATTTACATCATATTTCGTGGACAAAAAGCAGTCCTGTAACACTGCTATACTGCAAAAAACTCCAGCTGTTGATGACTACTAGGTACCACTTCCCAGTTTTACCATATTTTGCTTCACTTCCTGCCCTGCCACCTCAGGTCTTGTCCTGTCCTTCCAGTAGCTGTGCTTAAGGCTGGGATCAGCTGGATCTCAAGAGGTAGAATAGCAACCTGTAAACACACACACACACACACACACGATCGCTTGTGCTGACTCAAGGACTTTTAGCTTTTCTTGCCAGCAGAATTTGAACCTGCCAGCACTAGCTTTACAATGTGTTTCTGTCACTCCCAGAAGTAATAGTAGTAGGACACTCTTACACTAATGGAAGGAGTGGTCCAGGAACTAGATATGATCCAGAAGTGGTTGCACTAGAAAGGGAATCAGCACTCAGCAAGGCAGTCGAGATGCAATCAGCTTGCAGTGCCACCCTGAGCAAGGGGCTTCACCAGCCTGGACTGCATTACCCATACACATATCCACCAAGTTTTGACTTTAAACTTTTCCCCAGCAATATTTGTCTTTCACTACTGCTGTGAATGCAGAGTTCTTCCCCTAAAATAGCCTGCAATGGTTTGGGTCTTGAAGCACGCCTATGAGACTGCAAATGACACTTGAAGGCATGTGATAGAGTATCACCCTAGTGAGAAGAGTTGTTGAGTGAAAAGACACTTGCAGGAACAAGCACTGGCTCTGGCTGAGCTGTTTATGGCTGTGAATGTAACTGATATGAGATAGCAACAAGTCAGAGAAAGGAGGAAAGCTTTCCAGGGTCCCTGAAGAGCATGGCATCTGCTGCATGTCTCCTTCCGTATGGATTAACCGCTGCTTGAGCCCAGCAAAGGCTCAGAGATGGTGGGGTGGAGTGTTGGCATTCCCTGGAGACACTTTCCTCCTGCACCTTTCTAGTTAAGATATCAGAAGTGAGATTTGTCACTTAACCATCTGGAATAGGCGATCACAGGAGGCTGCTGCTCCTCAGTCTGTCACACTCTTAAACTGTGCTAATGTCATTCAGATGTTTCACAAAGCAGCCCTGACAAGCAGGCATGAAATTAAGATGTTTGTGGAGCCGGCCAAGTGGGAAATGACAACGGCAGGCCAGGAAAAGGCAGAGAAGGGGGACATATTCAGAAGCAGAAAACTGTGCTGGAAACTATTTGCTTCTTCTCTCTCTCACAGATGTGCTACGGCTTGGACCAGCTCAGAGAGGAGGGCTGATGCAGCTGTATCTCCATGCCAGAGAAAGCCTGAGAGCATCTCCCCGACTTGTCCCTTGCTGCTCTCACATTGTCCAGCCTGAACCCAAGACAATCACTCATGCACTCACTGAACTGGCATTACTAATAGAGAATTTCTTTCCCAAGAAAGTACATATATATTGTGAGACAGTCCTGTTTGGAAACAGGCTAAGGGAAGGCGAGTTGGCTGAATGCACAGGACACCCTTGAACCCCACAACGCCACCGCCCTGTGGGGTTTCTTTGCAGGAAGAGGACCAGGCATCCCGTGCTCCTGCCTCGGTCTTAAAAGTGCTGCAAGGTGCTGGGGCAGCTGGTTTTCATTTCATACTGCAAAGTGGTTCTTATCAGCAGGGATTTGACGTGGGGCTTTAAAACACTTTCTAATTAAGGAGCAGGCCAGCCTGGAGAGCAATTAGGTTTGATGCATCCCGTGTTTGAGAAAGTCTGTGTTGCAAGCTCTGGAAAACATCCTGAGCTTCAGCAATTAAATCTTATTCCCATTCCTCCTTGGCCTCCTCATTTGCAGAAACATCCTTGTACAGCTCTTAGCCAGTGTGCCAACTGCCCTGAGCACAAGAGTGCAGCTGGCACTGGGGTGGGACAGAGCTGGAGCAGGTGAGGTCAGATATACTGTGTGTGGTGGGGAAAAAGCACAGCGCAACTTAGACTGGAAGGAGGTAATTGTTTGTAAGGCAAGTAGGCGCAGCTGCCAAAGCTGGCATTCCCCCATCCTCGGGGCAAGCAAAATGTGGTCCCCTCTGCCTCCTGGGCTTTGTGAAGCTATTAAGCTGCTAAGATGCATGGGATTTATGGCCAGCAGGGAAGATACTTCCAGTATGCTCTACCTGCAATCCAGGAGTGATGCCTCACTTTTCTACAGACTCACAGCTTGCCTTTGAGCCAATTCATGAAGCTTTCCATGCCTCAGTTTCCCCTGCTACAGGACAGAAGTGAAATAGCTATCGTGAGGATATTTCCCTTTGTCCATTCAGAATGCCAGCAGAATTGATCAAAACAAAACTTTTATTTTTTGCTCTCCAACCACAACAAAAAATCACTTTCTTCAAAACAATCCATGAAAATAATACACTTTTTCAGATGAATTGTTTTTCCCTATGAGGAAATGGGGGAAGACAAGAGAATATATATTTGTTATACATATTTTTTATTTTTCTCCATCTACAAAACATGACATTTGACAGAAACAACAATCTGCTACCCCACAAAAAAACTGCATAGGAAAGGGTTTGTTTTTTCATGCGAAAATATTTCCAAAGAAAACAAGGCAACTATTTCCAGTTAGAAGTTCTTGTGAGTAGAGCCTGAGATGCTGAGCTCACCCCGCTGCTGGTCAGCTCCTTTCCAAGCTCTGCAAGTGGCCACCTACTGCCCTCCATTGGGGAGGGAGAAGCAGGAGAAGGAAAAGGGCTTATGAGTCCAAAAGCAGGGAGAGAAAGAGAGAGAGAGAAGAAGAGAAGGAAAGAAAACAGGAAAGAAGAAAGGAAAATAAAGAAAGGGTGAAGGAGACTCCATGCTGCTCTCATTGCTGTTAGAAATTAAAATAAAAATCTCCAAGGTTAAAAATCTGCTTGATGCTACCCAATTCAGAGGAGGAAGATGGCTGCAGAGGGGTAACTGGGGAGAGAAGAACACCTGGGGAGGTAACCTGAAGAGCACAGTGAAAGAGGGAAGAGGGGTGGAAGAAGCAGGCAGCCACAGGGCCTGAGCACTGCACAACCCAGGCAGAAGGCTTGCAGTGCTCCTGCTCCTTGCTTTGGGAAGCACTAGGTCTTTTTTTCTCATCCTCTGTCATGGGGTCATTCTTCTTCCATCACCCCCACACACACCTCCCTTATCCATGCTACTTTTTCTCTCCTCTTCCTTTCTC
The DNA here is from genome assembly GCA_035221455.1 of Xenops minutus. Taxonomy (NCBI): domain Eukaryota; kingdom Metazoa; phylum Chordata; class Aves; order Passeriformes; family Furnariidae; genus Xenops; species Xenops minutus. The sequence continues at coordinate 39,290,815 of JAWWEE010000105.1, read as the reverse complement.
TTTTAATTCTTCCAGATACTTAACCATATTTCCATCTTATTTCATCTGTACCTTCCTTCACTCCCTTCTTGTCTCCTCCTCTCCGGCCTCCTCCTCCCTCTGCCTTTCCACCCTCTCACTTTGTCTTCCCTCCAGCTCCCTGAGGAGCTCTCTAATGACTTAAATGAAACGCCAGCCTTCTCTATCTTCAATAGCCCTCCTTGCTGGATCCCCAAGAGGACACAGCCATGCACAGCAATTAGGAAACTAGTGCCTGGGGCTGCTGCATTTGCAGTGTCAGCATGGAGATCCTCTCTGCCCTCTTTAGGAAGAGGACGTGGTCTCCCTAAAGTTGAGAGCATTGCCAGCACAGGGGCAGAGGTCACTGCAGAGTCTCAGGAAGGCCTTTTTAAGACACCCAGGTCCCTTTGCCTCTCTTCCTGCCCTCCACCCTCCTTCTGGCTGCCTCACCCAGCATGTGTGTCTCAGTACAGCAGCAGTATGGTGCTTTTCATATTCCTCATGGCACTTACAGCCCTTCAGAGCCCAGACTCAGTGCCGACCCCAGGGACTGGAAACATTCAGCAGGATAGAGTCTGGCCAAGGTACTGTTTCTGGGGACACCAAACTCAGATTCTAATTTCACACAAGACTCAGCATTGGTAAGCAACGAGGAGGGTCACAGTCCCTACTGCAGCACATCTGCTCAAAGCTCCCTCTCATTTGCAGACCCAACAAAATCACCAAAGCCTCTCTTCCCAGCTCCCACTGCATGGCTCTCCCAGTGAGCCAGTCACTGTAACCAAAACGCACCACCAGCCAGTGACCCATGCTGGGATCCGAGGTGTCTGGTCCTGTGTGGGATGGAGGGGGTGAGTAGGACAATGCTGTTCTTCTGCCCTTAGAGATGTGGGTGGCTTGAACAGGTGTCCCTAGGGTCTTCCCAGACATGCACAAGACACTCCCTAAAGCCCCTGGTTCTTTTAGACCTCCCCCTTTCAACCAAGCTATCAAAATACCAATGTACCAGTGGAGCTGAGGATCCCACTTACAAATTTCTAGGGAACTCAGCCCCAGTGTGACCCTTTTGGATGTGGCTGTCTCCAAAATGTTGTCTCTTTGTGTCCTCATTCCTCTTGGTAAAGCATCCCAGACAAAGGCAAACAAAGCCAATGCCTCTCTTGTGCGCTGAAAAGCCTCTTGGGAAACGCTTCCCATTATAGTTAATTCTGTTGTTCTTTAATACTTAGCTGCCCCTCTTCTCTGCTTTATCTTGGTTAGCCTCTATTTGTGGGAAAACAAGATCTCAGAATAGGATTCATTTCACTGTTGTTTTTCTTCTCTAAGCAAGTAACCCTGGGGTCTTGGTCAGGTGTAGAAAACAGGCTCTTCCATGACATCATTTTCTCATACTAAAGACAACGTCTAAAGTAAGTCAGAAAAAGCAGGTCCTAAAAACACCTTGTCCTCTTCCCTACGGAGAAGGGGAGCAAGGGCCTCAGGGACAGGCAGTCTGGAGATGTCTGAGGCAGGCAGTGAGTCCCAGCAAAGTCTCCTGAGGACCTGCCCCAGGGACAGTTCTCCACCCACCCTATCCCCACTTCTGGCAGGGGTGGACTGCAAGGAAGTGGCCAGGGTGAGACAGGGCACATGAGCACAAGCATCAGGGATCAGTGGGAGTCAAAAATCCCAGGAGGAGAAAACTAGCTATTCATGTTCCCAAACCTCAAGTCCTCAAGCAGCCAGCAGCCCTTTTCCACAGGCTGAGTAAGATACTGTGCAGGGCTGGGAAAGGCAGCCTTGGTTTTCCTCTACCAACAAGAAGAGAAAGACACTCACAATGCACCATCTGGTTCCTTCTTTTTTTCTTTCTCTGCTGCTGATGGGTCATTTCTGATGGATTTAAGACTCACAAGCCCTCTTTAAAACTGGTTTTTATTTCACGTGTGCCTTGGTGAACTGAGGCAGCAGGTTCACTGCACACTTCATTCCCCAAGTAGCCCCAGGATAAGCAATTAAGCAGCCCCACGCCAGCTCGGGATTAACCACTCTCCTTTTTGTCTTGAGACCTTTCTAATTGCTCTTTCCTGTGCCTCTCTTCTGTCTCCTTTCATCCCAGCCCTTCCATGCTCTCACTCTTCTCACCCCAGCCAAGCTCCCAGGTGCCTCGACAAGGAGTTGAGGAGCACAGGTGACACCCCAGTGCCTGCCTTCCAAAAACTGCCCCCCATGACAGTGGTGCCTCTGCTGACAGGTGTCACTCACATTCCCCAATCATCAAAGCAATGGATTTTGAGGCTGGCTCTGGCATGTAGGCACTCAGGTATTCACCAAGAGAAAGGTGATGGTTTCTGCTGAAGGAGGGCAGAGAGAAGGAAGGAAATTGAACGAAACCATAATTTCAGAAGCTCATTGTAGGGTAATTATCAAACAGCAGCAGTAGGCTGGGATGCTTGCTAATTAGGCCACATTCTTTATGACTAGTTATTTTAAGCTGTAATTTGACAGACTTGGGCGGGGGGGAGGGAACGTGCACATAAAGTTGTTTTTAATTACATTTGGTATGCTAATTTCTGATATAAAATAAATATTTACCAGAAGCAATATTTCTTCATTTCACGCTGGCTGCACCCTGGCATTTATCGAGGGTTACAAACAGGCTGCTATCACCCAGCCCTCCCTGCTGGCATGTCTTCCCTTTTCTCCTTCCCTCAGCCTGAGAGGGAGAGGGATGGATCCAACTGGGAGAGAGAGAGGGAGGGAGCCACAGTGTCTTTGCCCAGTGGCAACCTGTTGTTTTACTGTCAAAGGGCCCTTTGGATGAAGGGTGCCCAGGAGAAGCCCTTGGCCAGCTCCTGGCTGCCACTCCAGGGCTGAGAGCCTGCCCCAGCACTCCTCTGAGGAGGTGGGAGATATTGCTCTCCTGCCAGACAGCCTGGCTCTTGTGTGCCAAGTGTGCCTCTCCAACAGCTCCAAGGCTACAGATTTCTATTTGTGTAGCCTCTTCAACCTTCAGAGCTTTCACGGCTTTTTTTTTTTCCCCCCTTCTTCTGTGTATGGATTAACAAACATTTCAAGAATGGAAAGTGGCTGCAAACTCAAAGCCCCAAATAGTTCATCATGGATTTGACAGTCTGGGAACTTTTCCTTCCTTACAAATGTATACTCTTGTGCATACTTTTTTCCCCCATTCACTGAAATCAGCTCTTACTGCTACACAGTCTGAGTTTCAATAAATTGGAGCTTTCCAGTGGAAAACACCATTCCTGTGGCACTTCTTGATCAAACATTAGCTCAAAGTGGTCAGGTTATTGCAAAGCATACTTCTCTCCCAAGCAGGCAACTTCTGACCTGGTACAAAGTAGTAGCTGACTGCTTTACCTGACCTAGGCTGTCCACCAGGAGCCAAGACAGTCAAGAGACACTTGTAAATCCATGTCCTGCTGTTCTGGTGATATACCATGGAAGAAAGTGGAGTGACCTGGGTTTCAGACATTTGGATTATCTGGAGATATGTATTATTTGCACCAGTCTTCCAGACATTGTTTCCATCACCTAGATCACTTTGATCTCTTTGATAAGTTATGCACTTCTGTGGGGTAGAGGGAGCTCATACTACCACTGTACTATGCGAAGAATTATGTCAGATTCTTTGAATTGCCCAGCAGCAGGAGAACCACCCCATTATAACCAAACTTCCTTATTCTTTCTTTTTCTTGTATATGTGAACCACCTGTCAGAAAATTCCTACTCTTTTGCAGTGCCAATATTCAAAATGAAACCCTTCAATACCTTACCATTTTGAGGCACTATGGAAAAAGACATGGAGTTTGGGGTCTTGAGAAAACTGTCTATGTGGGAATCAGAAACAGCGGCAGGGAACCCATCTGAGGAGCACAGCTCTGGGGATGCCTCACACTGTGCACAAGCATTTAATCTACTCTGTTGACACAAATTACCGTTTGGTACATCATCCACTCATTATTAGTTCCATAAGTTTTCACATCGAAGCTGAAATTTCTCAAAAGCACTTACTGGTTATATGCCATTTAATGCTTAATACATGCTTTTACCTGCCTTGCAGGCTAGTTGCATTTGTGCTGATGGCAAAATCTGTCAGTCTAATGCCTGGCTGTGGGGTGGACAGGAGCAGGAGTGATGGAGACCTATGACATGGAAATGGGTGAGTTAGCTGACATTGTCCTGCCTTGCAGGTTGGCACACAGAGTGGAGCCAGGGCTCAGTGGAGTTCCTTTTCTAGTGCCACATTCCCTCCAGGAGGGCCATTTGCCTCTTCCCTTCAGTCTAGTGCTCCTTTCAATGAGGAAATTACATGATGGGATGCTGTGATGGAGATAGCCCATTTATCCCATCTGGTCCATTGCTAACTACCAGGACATGGTTGTTCCTCAGTACCCCTCCAGTCCTATCACCAAGCACCCCAAGACAAGTACCCTCAAGTCTTCTCTCCTCCAAGGAACCAGGGAGGAGGTTTCCAAACTGAGGGACCACAATGACAGATAGTCATTTTTCTTTGCTCATGGTGACTCCCATTGCTCCAATCCCCCAGTTTTGCCTCAGCCTCTCTGGTTCCCAGTCATTCACAGCCTTCAACAGGAGTCAAGACCTGCCTCAAAGCCTTTTCTAAGTTCTGCTCCTGATAGTTTTTGAGTGCCACAGGTATTAATGAATTATTCATCAGCACTTCCCCTGTTGAATCAGGTGGCTTTATTATCTTCATACCTGATGAACTGAGGGACAGAAACAAAGCCAAATTCATACAAAATTATCATTAATTTGGGATGCTATATTTGCAAAGATCTTAAAGTCTGATTTTTCAGGGGTTTTATGTGTTTTTCATGGGATTTTATGTGTTTGAAGTATGAGTCCATCTGGTTATAATAATGGACAGCACAAATCAGGCTCATTATTCAGGAAAGGAGGAATGAGTTGCTCTCAGTGAACATCTTACCTTATACCACCTTTCTCTGACAGCAAGGAACAAAGTGACAGGAGGAAAGCAAGACAGTCCCTTGGGAAGTATGAGATCATTTTCCTACTTTTTTGCATTTTCCTGATTTAATCCTTTCTAATATCTTACATGTGCAGCAGCTAAGGCAGCACTTGGAGAGGGAGCCTCCTCCTGCCTTTCCTCACCCACTTGCATTCCAGGGAATACTCCTCTGGAGCATAGGAAGGTGAAGAGGGAGCTTTCATCAGTAGTGCTGTGGGGTGCTTTGTGGGCTGAAAACTTTACCATGACACAATGGAGTAACAGCTGCACCAAAAAAATCATCCTGTAGTTGCTGGAAGTCAAATTGGTCTGTGGGAGCCACAGGAAGGCAGAGCAAGCTCAATATACACAGGTGCTTCCTTCTGGGGACAGAGAAGTCCAGATACAGCTGGTCTCTACAGAAAATAGATGAGCAAGGGTGTTTTCAAAGACACATGGGTTTTCACTGGGGCAGCTCTAGTTAGGCTGAGTGGAATTTTACAAACATTGATTCCTGTCTCCAGCATATAAGCTTGTGTTTTTCCAACCACCCATCTGTCAGAATTTTGTTCAGTGTGGTCAAAGCAGTGGTGTTTGTTTTTCCCCTAATCTTCTCTTTGGAAATGAATGACCCACTTTAGATGAAACATTAAAACAGCCCAAGGCGTATTTTCAGCTTTGAAAAACCCAGCTTGCACAGTTAACATACAGATCAACTTTGGAGCAGACACAGAGGAATCAAGTTTTTGAAACTAGTGGCTCTAGTGTACCAATGAGGCTGGATTTAAGGAAAAGAGAGCAGAGTCAGGCTAGTGATCAAGCCATGGGATTTCTAGCTTCTCTTTTTGTTTTGAGTAACACAGATGTGCCATCATGCTGCTGTTGGAAATCTCAGAGATTACACAAGACCTGTACTGCCCCAGAAGGCTTCATTGGCAGAGCAAAGAGGTTCTCAAATGCTATTTTCTTCCTCCCTCTCTCTCAAGGCCAAAGCAAGGTCCAGTTCTCCTGTGCTTGAACTATAGGCTATTTTTTAATAGAGATGTAGGAAAGACCTTACCATACAGATTACAATATGTAGGAGAAACTTTTACCATACAGATTGCCATACTCATCCCTATCCTCAAATTTCATCCCTTACTCCTTTTAGTAACCCTTTAATCTGACTCAGAAAACAAGCTTTTATTAAAAAGCATCTGCTTTCTCTTCCACCAGGCTCCCCAGCAGAACTGCAAGGTCACAGAAAATCTCCAACATGTCAGCTCCGGCTCTACTAGTTTTAACCATCTGAACACTGACCTACTGATTTCTGGACATCCAAGAGCCCTGGCTGCCAGTCAGACAAATATCTGGGACAGAGGTCCCTTCCTTGTGCGTGCTGCTGATATTGTCACCTCAGCAGATGGCTTCTCCCTTGATATTCTTACATAAGGCCAGCACAGCCCTTTCTCAGCAATAGGGAACTGGGATGCCAGGTGGACTGCTCAATTTTCTGGGCTTGCCAGGATGAAGCATCAGCAAGCAGGACACAGGTAAGGTGAGGAACCAGCTCAACAAGGCAAAGGTCTTTCCTCTTGAAATGATAGATTCAGAATACCTGACTCTATAAATTCCTACAAAACAGTGTGTATTGGGAAGTGGGAGGTCTTTTCCATTTTTATAACTTTTTTCTCCATGATGACATCACTGGGAATGATGGACATGGCCAGTAGATAAGTGAAACTGTAGAAAAGGAGAGAATTCACAGAGGCAACCCTAGAGAAGAGAAGGACAAGTTATAAAGTGTCTCCACCTCCCAGAGGAAGCGAAGAAGTAAATAACCTTGCAAGTAGAGTGGGATGGATGCAAGTCAAAACCCTTTGGCTGCAGAGATAGTGTAGATCCAAAGGGACATTCACCTGGGATCACATCGGAGACAAATCACCTGGTCACCCTGAGTGTCCACACCAAGGTGTTTGTGGTTGCAGGTTAGTGAGTGTGTGCTGGAACCAACCAGAGCAAGCCAGTGACTGAGTGATAAACTGGCTGTGTTTAAGTTTCAGGGAAGGAAATCTGTCTTGCCACATGCTTCATCATTGGGGAGGAGGAAAGAGATCTAATCCTGCAGACATCTTTCTCCATGCTCCCAGAATGGTTTCCCTTGGTTTGGAGGTTCTCCATCCCTGCATTCTCCCTCCACTGCAAACTCTGCCAAATCTCACTCCATTTGAATTAATTTTAAAGGCCGTTTTTAAAGCCTCTCAAAAAGGGTTTCATAATGTGTTCCAACAGGAGCCATTGGGGAAAAAAATCCCCTCCTTTATTATCCCAGCTGGAGAATGCTGTTTCAGTGCTCTATAAAACAGTTGTGTATCATGCCCAGAGGGTCTCTTCTGCACATTAAAGCCCAGGGTGGGTGAAATGTCAGCTACAGTTCAGCCAAGATGGGATACCTTAGGCTTTGAAATGCAGTCTGCGGCTCTCTTAATGTCACCCTGTCTTCCTAATGGGTGTAAAAAGGACACAGGGGGCTCCAAATTATGAAAAATTAGCATCAGAGGCCACATTCATCCTTAGTCAATCTGGTATGTCATCACTCCTAAAACAGTACAAACTGGCAGATAAGACAGATACAGGGGCCAGCCCTGTTAGTAGAAGCATGAAAGCACATGGAGAGGACACATATCACTGTCCCATGTATGCTAGAGGCTAATTTCTTAGCAAATCTCATAGAATTTTACAGGTACCAGCTCATTAAACCAGAAGACTGATGACTGGGATCAAACCCCCTGCAACTCTTCTATTCATATACATCAGCCATTTTTCTTCCCAAGCAGGATTGATCCAGAAACACAGTGTGGAGAACACAAAGCACACTGAAAGAAGGTAACTTCTCTGTAACAGCCCAGAGGCAGGGAAGAAAAGCCAGGACTGACAAGAGCTGAGCTCCTGTCCTCAATACTAGCCTGTGGCCAAGTGAAAGCCCAGGCACTTATTCCCATGAGTCTGGCTGTGACATTGTCCTGTCTGAGACCTTGCCCAATGCATTACCTTGGATGTATGCCTGGCTAATGAGATGACAGGAGACAGACATGAAGAATGAACCTCACATGGCTAATCCTCTACCTTTCAAGTGAACAAAAAGCTCTGTCAACAGCCCTCAAACAAAAGGAAAAAATAAAAGGATGGCTTATATTTAGCTGATGCTGTGGAACCTGCAGGCTGCATGCTAATTAGCTGGAAAAAGTAACAAGCTCAACCTGCAGCACGGGGAAGAAGAGAGGGTCTAAAAACAAAGATTTCATCCTAACTGTTGAGACCACAGAAAATTATTTCTGATGGGTTGTTTGGTTTTTTCCTTGTTTTTATGGGAAACAAATCACAAGGACTTCAATGGATAATGACAGTTTGGTAAATACCTGATTTCCAAAGAGCTGTTCCTTTTAACACTTACTGTTAAATGATGGGGATTGCCGTTGGATACCTTGCCGTGTGGACAGCAGCAACGCCATGAGCTGATTCTGTTGACTGTGGTCATACGGCACAGGCACTGGAACAAGCAAAAAGCTTTCTAATCCCTTCATTTAGATCAGGGCTGTTTGTCACCGCAAGGCAGAAGGAAACCCAAGTTAGCATCTGGTGTCAACCATAGCAGAAGAGTCATAGTCAGTGCTGTGGTAACAATGGATACTATTTCCCATGTTGTTTCAAGATTCCTAAGGCAGCATATAAACAGTAAGGGAGGATTCTCTGCTTTCATTTGGCTTTTACTGTGGATGGAACAGAGGTCTTCTCTGAAATGCTGTGGCATTGAGAGAAGTTCTCCAAGCAACAGTTTCACCTTAGGGAGCTCTGAGCCTGAGCAGAAGGCACACTTAACAGGGAAAAGCTGAACAGAGCTCCTCTTGGAGTCAGTGGAAGGAGAAAAGAAAATGCCTTTCTATTCCCCTGCCCAAGGGCCTTTCTATTCCCCTTAACTCAAATAATAACTCAGTTAGGTCTGGTGAAGTCAAGGTCTCTGGTTTGGTTTGGCTGGGGCTGGACTGATGGGGCCTGTTTGAATCTGGTCTGGTTTGGCCATAGCTTAGTTTATTTGGATTTCACAGGGCTTGCTTTAGTTTGATTTGCTTCAGCATCCTTCAGTAACTCACGACCAAATAGTTTTCTGCCAGGCTGACAGGTTCCACCATATGAAACCCCAATGAACACAAAATGAGAAACAAGTTATTTTCTGAGCAGACTGAAAACAATAAGAAGAAAAAACAAAAACCCTTAGGATAAATTCAGATCATTGCAACCAGCCAAGCTAACAATGGGCTCAGTAGCAGCCTTGGAAAACTCAGCCTGTTCTGCTAGGAATGACAATAAGATCAGCTGCTGCTTTAATCAACAGATTGAACACAGTAGGAGGGCTCTTCCAATTTGCTTTAGCCTAACAGCTTCCAGTAACTTTTCCCCAGGGCGCAGTGAAGCCTAACCCCTCTGTTCCCTGTCTGGAGGAGAAAGAGGGACATCCCCGGAGGATGCCAGCATGGGACTGTCCACAGCTCAGGAGGAGAAACCCCTTGTCCCAAAGGTCAGGGGGAGACCGCAGAGGACACCACAAAGTGTTGAAAAAACCAGTTTGGTTTGGCCATTCAATTCAATTCAGCAGAGTGCACCAGGGAAGAAGATCCCCAGTATCTGTGATACACCACACACTCAAGTTTTGTATCACCCAATCACCCTTATCAGGTTCATGCCTCATCTCAGCTCTCCACTGTCTGGTGCTTTCCTCTGAGTCCTTTTCCCACCTGCCATGGAGGCAGGAAGGAGTCTCTCCTCTGGACATTACTGAGGAAATAAATGACACAGCAACAGTGACAATAAAAACAAACCCTTATTCTTCCTTCTTCTGCCAAAGAAATGATGCTTGAATGCACCAGCTTGAGGACTCAGATAACTCTAAAGTTTGCAGGGCCACCTTTTGCACTTTGTGAACATGGGCTGCCTCGTATACACCCAGGCTTAAGAGCTCCTTGAATTGCAGTGACCTTGCTGTCTGTGAGACAACAGTCCCAGCTCAATTTGAGATGTTCTGGCACTTTGTACACTGGACCAAGGTAAAGGGAATTGCAGTCTAATGAGATGCCGGTCCCAACTGGCATGCTGCTCAAGGAGGGAGCGGGCAAAGGAAGCTCTGACAGTAAAAGGCAGAGAAATTAATAGGAAGAACAGCAAGGCAAAGTGACAGACCTATTCGCTCCCCAGATAACAAAGGGGCAAGGAATGGAAATGAGGAATGGAAGGGATAACGTGATAAAGGTTAATGTAGGCGGGATGCTGCATTGAACAGATAGCACAGCTAAAACCAGGTGAGCAGCTGGTGTACTCTAGAAATCTCCATAACTGCTGAAACAAGAGACACTGTAGTGCTGGAAAGGCTGCCAGGACCCCCAGGTCATGGGCTAGAAAACAAGAGCCACTGTGGGTGGGAAACTGCAGCTCTGTCTGTCACTGGGCACTCAGGTTGCCTGGGTTACACCCCTGTCAGGGCTGATCATTTGCCCAGACACAGTCTCTGCCAGATACTCTGCCACAGAAGACAGTGGTGGGTAATGGGGCTAGAGGAGAGTGGCCAGTGAGTCCGGCATGCAAGTTCACTGAATCCATTCAGAGGGATGCAGCAGAGCAGGGGCAGGGGGCAGGGTCATTGCTCAGGAGCCTGGGATGACTGTCAGGACAGAGTGGGACTAGTGCAGAGATCACACCACCTGCACAAAGAACAGAGATTTGGAAAGAGAGACGTGGGTGAGACAAGGGAAAACCACAACTGGGACAAGGGTCTCACTCACCTGAGCACAGAATCTGCTCTCTGCTGCCAGGTCTGGCTCCCACGCTCACAAAGTCTTCTTCCCCTGGGATCCTGGGCCAGTAAGATCCAGAGGAGCATTTTACACAGCAGACCCTGTCTGCAACAGTAACTGACCATGCAAAGCCACATCTGAGCCATGATTCTCCCTGCAACCTTTCTCCTTCCCTTCACATCATCCCCTCCAGTCTGCACTTGCTGCCTGGCTCCTTTCCTGCACAAATCATTTTCTTGAGCAAACACAATTTACAAGAATGGCAAAGGGGGGGCTGTGGAAGGGAGGGCTATTATTGTTCTCTCTGGGTAAAGTGGGCCTCATTATAAGCTCTCTCCATGGCTGGTCAATATTGCTTCCCCAGAGGCTAAGGGACATTTCATTATTCTTCACATTACCTTGTTCATCTCCTCCACATTTCAGGGGGTATTTATTGAACGCTTTGCATAAGCAGCTTTGGAGCAGAACAGCACACAGAAAGAATGGATGGAAAATACTCTTGACTAACATGGAGAAAAGAAGTGGGGTCTCCCAGCATTGTACCCCCTGGCCAGTAGCTGCCACCCTGTGCTATGGGTGGTATCACCATCCTTCTCTCACCCTGCTGGAGAAACCAGCTTCCTTATCCTTCTCTGTCCTGGCGCTGCATATGGAGACAGAGGTGGCAGTGAGGATGAGGGAGCAGTCTGTTTCTGGCTTCAGTCCCAAGCCACAGAAAAAGTCTTTTGTCTACACTACAGACACACCACAAGCCCAAAGATGGGGCTGAACACAAACTCATAAAGCACCTTCTGTTCAGATTACAATAAAATGTGTTAAACTGCTGCTCACCATGATCATTTTCCAATTACATTTCAGTTTAGCTCAATTACTTTCCCATTACTGCTCAGTGAATCTTCTCCATTTTTCCCTTTAAATGGCTGTTCCGTGTTTTTTCCCCTCCTTGAGGCCAGCTCTGCTGTCTGACCCTCTGAGAGAGCAGTAGAGACCAGGTCTTAAGCGTCCTATGGATCTTCAGCTTGGCACTTTATGCCAGAGAGTCTGGGATACCACACAGGCTGCCCCTTTGGGGTGGGAGCTTCCTTTATTCACTCTTACTTAGGCCCTGGGAGCTTCCTCTTTCCCCCACTCCTGATCCCACATCCTTCCTTTCCCTGACATTGGATCAAAGGCCCTTGGTGCAGAACTGCCACCCGTCTGGGAGGCTTACAAGCCCCAAGGGCTCAGAGCAGCTCTTCCCTTTGCAAGGCAACAACAAAACTCAGTGGGCATTAGTCCCTCTTTCCTTTTGTTCAGTAACCCTCATCTCTCCCTGCCTTTGCACAGGCCTGAGAGACATAGGGATTTCTCTTTGTTTTGGATACATCCCTATTTAGGAGGTTAATTACAAAAACTGTAATTCTATGTCCCTCCTAATGTTAAATGGAACAAAGGTTAATTAATGTGATTACTGCTCATGAGCTGAATTGCAGTCCTTAGTGGGATGGATGATTTCAGGCATATGGACGCAATTATTTCTCCCTCTTGGCTCATCAGGGTTCCGCTTAACCCATAGTAAGGACCTAATGATACTTAATGGAATGAGGATAAAGCAGTTAAGTTACATAACTTTCTGAAATTTAGTGCTCTTAGAGCTGAGCTGACGACCACAGGGTGTTTTTGAGCAATGGACATGAAAGTGCAATAATGGTCATATTAGGTAAGATCAGAGACCTATCTCACTCTACAGGCTGTCTCCAACCAGCAGCAGGTGAGGGCAGGGCAAGTATGCCATGGGAATTCCCCAGATTACTGTCCCAGCCACCTTTGGCTTCTAGAGATCCTAAGTCACATGTGTCTCTCATGTCTTTAATAGTTCATGATGGATTTTTCCTCCACAGAGTTGTTCACTCACATGTGGAATGCTCCAGATGCCCACTGCCCAGGTGTTTCACAGCTCATCAATGCCCCTGCCATGGATTCACTTCCTCTGATCTCTTCTGAAACAGCCACCTGCCAGTTCCCTCTGACTCCCCCACTCTTGATGCTGGGATAGAACAACTGCTCTTTGTTCTCCTTCTCCATGGTACTCACAATTTCATAGCTCCTCACCTGTGCCTTCCAGATGGGGGAGTCCTAGCCTAGTTAATAATTTTTCACACACAAGTCATTCCCCACCTTTGGTCATCCTTGCTGTTCTGAGCTTTTTTTAGCTCTATTATATAAAGGGCATTTGAGTTGGAGAAGTCAGAGCTGTACACCCTACTCAGCACGCGGGCAATGGCATAATGCTGTTCTCTGTTCTCCTTCCTACGGTTGGGTTAGCAGGAGCTTCCTCCACCTCCAAACCATCTCATTGAACTGCCATGCAACAGGCTCAAAAGTATCACATTGGATTTGCAGCAGATGAATGACCCTCTGTGGTGTGAGATATGGACGAAGAGCTTAAAGAAATGTAACAGACCCTCCTAGCACTCAGATATAAAAAGAATCTTCTGCACTCAGGTCTTCCAAATCAATTGCGTCCTCACAAACAGCTCATTTATTGCTGTCAGTTCTCCATAAGATCCATAAAACAGGTGAATTCAAGCAAAAGATACCTCACTGGTGCCGTTACACCCAGATATAATTCTGACAATGTACACAAAGCACAGTTATAGATAAACCTATAGGTTTTCCTTGCCCCTTTCCTCTGTACTTTAAAATCTTCTCTGGGCAGAGAATAAGCTCAAGAGGGACTCTAAGCCTCACAGGAATCAATATGTGAGAAGTTAGAAAAGCTAAGAAACTGTACTTTCTCTCACAGTGGGCATATTTCAGCATTACAATTGCAGTCACTGGATCCAGTCATTCTAGATATACAAATATTGAAATTCCACACAGTATTTCCATGGGTTGCTGGAAAGACCATTTCCTCCAGCCATGCACCAGAATTTCAGATGTGTTCTCTGAATTTCAATGATGACCATGCAGACGAACAAAATAATGCACATTTTTGATGGCACATTTGGCTAGAATGGCATATTAAATTCACAAGAATAAATTCAATTAGTAGAACCGTTCATTCCCCAGTATTTAACTTATTTACACTGAATAAACACATCAGACAAGCCACTCTCTAGAGATTATGCACAAATGCTTGGCAATGGGAATGTACTCCTTGGTGCGTGTGAGTATAATGAGAGGAAATTAATATTTTTTTTCAAAATTGTAATTATTTTGCATTTATATCAAATGTTGCATTCAGTGATCTCAAAGCAGGTGAAGAAAGGTGAAGCAGGTGAAGACTGGTTGAAGAGTGATACAATGCTGCCTCTTTGGAATCTTGAACATTTGCTTATATAAACTTATATCTATAGCATCCCAGTATTTTACTAACTGCAGTACATAGGCTCTGAACACAGAACTCCAGCCTTCCCGCAGGCACCCTCCCTCTGCCCAAGCAAAGGCAGCCTGTGATCATGGATACCACAGAAAGAGTAAGCAGATCTGCAGTCACACCCTGGCTCTTTGCTAGGGCAGGGCTCTGTGCAGGGAAACTGCTTTAGATGGTGCTAGGGAAGCAGCCAGGCTTCACTGATATAGGAGGAAGAACAATAATACCCAGAAGATCCTACCAAGCAGTCCCAACAGAAGTTGTCTCTAAATTCAGACATAATTTTAACCTTAAAGGGCTTTGGCAGAGAGAGGTAGGGTGTCCAATCCAATCTTACTGCACTTTCTTACACACAGACCTTTTTTCCTCACTGCTAACATTGATCAAGAGGCGAGATAGCCTCACACACAGCCCCTGCTACATCAACAAGCAATGTGTTTTTGTTGGGACAATACACTCATTCTCACCTGTTTCCCGACAGCCTGAAAGAGCCAGCTCAACAACCTCTGCTGTCACCTTTAGATTTCTCTGAGGTCCCTTCTCATGCTTACTCACCTTCCTCTCCTCCTGGCAAGAGCTGCTCTCCTCCAGAGGAGCAGGAACCCCAGCAAGATGCTTAGGCTGGGGCTGAATGGAGAAGGTTGTGATGCAGCTGGGGCTATGTGAGTCACTGTTTTCATTAGGGAATGCAGATGGGAATGCTCAAACTCTTCACAAATGGCTATCACAGCATGGCTGACTGATGCGTGGCAAGGGGGGTCACTCTGAACTTGGTAGCAGAGAATAGCTGTATTATACCGACTGACTCCTCCCTCCCTGCTCTCCACCACTGTGCTTTTTGTTTTCAACACCACAGGCCTCCACTTTGCTTCCAACTAATGGCTCCTCCAGCAAGTCCCTTCAACAGGCTGCTTGAAAGGCACAGCTCCACTGGAAAGGATGAGATCAAACAGGAGGGAGAGACAGGAGGGAGGATGAGGAAGGAAGGTGGAGATCAGGAAGGAAAGAGGGAAGTGTGAGAAAGCAGGGTGCAGGAGGCAGTGAGGGGGAGACAGAAGGAGTGATGGAAGGTTTATTTTCAGGTTGTTAACAGCATAGTCCCAAGCATACCTTCCTAAGCACGCCTAGAGACACTGGGGTCTTTGATCATGAGCAGAGAGGCAAGCAGAGCAGTGCGTTAGGCAAGCCAGCTGTAGTGCCAGTGGCTGCACAAAGGTTGCCTCCCAAAGAGAGGCTGGTTTTGTTCCACTGAGATGCTGACCACTCAGTGCTCGGGTTTCCTGAATGAGGACTCCATTCTTCCTCCTTTGAGAAAGCTGGTCTTGTTTCTGTGCTCTCAGCCCCCCAGCAAGAAAGGGGCCCAGGGGACCCTCCTCCTTTGGGTGCCAGGAGTGTTTGGGCTGAGGACAGCCCAGGCAGAGCAAATCCATTAAGTTTCCTGTTCTCTGTCTGCAGGTTCATTTACTCAATCAAGCCTTGGCCATGGTCTAGCAGAGACTCCCAGGGTCACTTTATCTTGCCTGTTTGTTTGGGCAGCCAGTCAAGCAGCTAGTAGCAGAAACAACAGGATTTTCTCTTTTGTCCGTGCAGGCAAAATTAAATGAGATTTGAACTCACTGCTGGATCTGCACCAAATGAGCCCCCCAGGGCATAAGCTGTCAGGCAGTCGAGGAGGGGCCGCCAGCAAGTAAGAACTTTCCCTGCCAGAGTGGCACCAGCAGCACAGCCAGAAGATCACCCCCACTCCTTCAGATTGCTAGCTGCCAGAAGGTTGCCTGGGCTGCCTGCCACAGCAGAAGCTGATTGTCTCTGTCCTGCTTCCTCCTCCACCTGTGTTGAGAGGGAGAGGAATGGGACACGCACCTCTGCATGCCCAGAGATGCATCTCCAGCCCACACAAGCTCACCTGCTTCCCAGCCTTCCAAGGGAACTTGGGTGTCCCTCACAAAACTCACTGGACTCAGGCTCCTCTCATGAATTCTGCTTTGGGCCAGCTTCAAGACCATGAAGTTCTCCTTGGTCAGCTCCAAGAGGAACATTCAGCATTGTCCAGATGCAAGGTTTGCCTTGCAAAGATGCTGGAGGTGGCTTCCAAGAGTCTGAGGCTTCCTCCTCTTGGCTGTCTGCCCTGGGAAATCCAGTCCCTGGCTGTCTCAGCAGCCAACTGATGCCTTGATATGCTGTGCCCTGAAATCTGCAATGAAGGAGAGGTACTAAATATGGATCTGCTCTGCAGACATGACTCACACTCCAGCAGGGTCATCCTGTTTTCTGTGTGCGCTCAGGACTTGCTTTTTTTAGCCCACTCTTTTCTCCTATTACTGTCCTTCCTACCCACCCACCCTCCTGCCAGGGCTGCCTAATGTGAGCAAGAAGACAATAAAATCTGTTCTTATTCTTAAAAGTACTACTAAAAGAACCACCTCCAGCAGGTACCCAAATTTGCAGTTTCTGCCCTTTCCCAGCCAGGCCTGGTCCAGCAGCCAGTCAATTTTTGCCTTCCTCCTGCCTGCTCTGCTGGCTCCACTTGAGGTGCAGAATGCCAGAACTAACACCCACAGTCCCAGACTCCCCATGTGCAGGTGAGGAGTTAAGGCCTTCACAATTAGGGCTGTTCCCCTAACTCTGTAGGGGGAGCACTTATGGACATGGGTTTACTGGTGTACTGGGCAGTGCTAAGGTTAATGGTTGGACTTGCTGATCTTAAAGGTCTTTTCCAACCTAAATGATTCTATGATTCTAACAGTCTGGACAGGCTGCATCAGCTTCTGCTACAGACCCTTGCTCTGTAACCCCAGTCTCGTGACAGCCCCACATCCATGATGTTGCTCTGTGGAGCAGCTGGCTGAGAGCAGCCTCCTCCTCCAGCCTCCTGGGCTGGCTGCTGGCAGAGGGGTCTGAGGACATCTCCATCTCTGGGAGTGCTGACACAGAAATCAAAGACTGATCAAGTCGCCAGGTTTGGCAGGGAAAGGAGCATGCTTTGCCAGCTTCATTGCCTGGAGAAGCAGTCCCTCCTTCCCCAGGTTTAGAGAAGGAAGGGTTGAGTGAGCAACCTGGCTGAACCCTCCAATTTCCAGGGCAAGGAGCCTGCAAGCCTCTTAAAAAAGGCTTCAGATATGTCCTAACACAAAAGCCCCCTAAGCCACACTGCATGAGGAGTGCTGGGCTCTGAGGACCCTATCCTCTTTACAGGGGTATCTATGGGAAAAGTTGAGTTGGAGAGAGCAGCACTTCAGAGAGGGAGAGAGGCAGTGAGATAACTCGTTAGGGGGAAAAATCAAAGCAGTGTGTATGCTAATGGAAGGATGAGGTGAGAAAAGGCAGCATTCCAGACAGGCAGCAGGGTGCCCTCCCTCCTCTCCCTCGGGGGTTCATTACCGGCTGGTATTTCCGAAGCGGCACACACGTCCGATCTGATGTCACTCCCTGCCACCCCGCATATCAACAAATCCCTTCCCACGGGATCCTAGTTAATTTGCTTCCCATCTATTGATCCCTGTGGCAAGTCACCATTAGTGGCTGCTCCGCCTGCCTCTTCCTTCTCGCTCTTCTCCGTGCGGTGGAGGAAGGGGAGCAGCGAGCTCATTACTGGAGAGAGGCGTTTAGGGGCGACTGCAGATGAAAGGTGCTGAATTGCTCCCTGGGCCCACTCCCCATCAGAGAGACCCTCCTTATTTATAAGGCTGGCAGCATCCCCCTGATTAGCGAATGCTTTAGGCTCCCTCTCCCCTGCACTCAGCATATTGATTAGCCTTTGTTCACTGCTTTATGAACCCTTCGGTAATGAGCTGGGAGCTTCTAAATGCACATTGGATTTCCTTTTATATCTGCCTGAACTAAGGAACCGCTGAGTGTTTATGAAGGGGAGAGTTTCAGCCCTGCTATCACCCCTTTCCCGCATCACATCCCTATCCCGCTCCACCTTGGATCCCCTTGGGACAGGACATGCTGTGCTGAGGTAAAAGAGGGGACGGACCAAGGAGGTTTGGGTGGCTCCTGCTGTTTGTGCCTTATCCCACTCTGGTCTCTCCCTTACCCCACACTGGTCTCTCCCAGGCTGAACCAGACAGGGCTGTGGAGGGCACCAGGGAATACCACAGCTTTCTCCCTAGACACAGGTGTCACCTTTCTGCTCTCCCTGGCTCGTCCTCTGAGCTCTCTGCCCATTGGTGTTAGCTGTCTGTGGTTGCACGTGTGGGATGTTCTTTCACCTCTTGTCCATGGCTCTGTGAGGTACCAGGAGCATCCCCATCCTCTGCCCCATCCGTGATAGTGGAAGGAAGGAGAAGGCACCAGTCCCAAGGAGACAGATGGAGAGGTGACTTATGGCAGGCAATTTTCTAACCAGCTGACAGAAGCAAAGCAGATAGTACATGTATCTAAGGGAGGGTCCTTTCAGTGTCACACACAGGGCTCCCATGGGTATGGCAGGAGAAGTTTGGGGAGTAATGCCAGAGCTTTGCCACAAACCACGGCAGATCATACCCTGGCAGTTGATCTTTTTGCTGTCACTTATAAAAAATATGATTATTTCCCCACTCTGCAAGTCTCTCCCATTATTTTGAATGCTAACAGGATTCACTGAAAAGGCAGATGGCTGGCATTCCCCCAGGAGGAAAAGAGGCTGAGTTGTCTGATATATATTGCATGTTCAGTTCCATTTGCTCATCTGTAGATCTGCCCAACCTGGACTGCACTAGGCCATCCATCCTCTTACTATCAGACACATGGTTTGCTCCTAAAAATTTGACAAAAAAAACTGACTCAGAGCATTACGGTCCACGGTGCTCCTTCCATTGGGTATACCCTCCAGTTTCAGACTGCAGAACCTCTGATTCCTTTCCTCACTACAGTTTGATTTATGAAGTTGTAAGGTTTCTTTTCAATGTCACTGAAGTGGCTATTTCAGGGTCATTTTGATTGCAGATTTTCCAGTTTGGGAGTGTTGAAGCGTCCCTCATAGAGCTCACAGCAGCCTCTGGTACAAGGGAACCTCCCCTGTGCATAGATGCATCTCTGTTGTCCAAGCTGAGAGTCACTCTTTCTGCAGAAAGTCAGTAGAAACCTACTAGAGCTGCTTGAGCTGGCTATTGCAGGGAAACTATCACTTGTACGGAGTTAATATATTGCTTTTCCTGGCAGTGCTCTGAAGTGTTGCTTTTGCTTGCAGTTCACTTGGTCTTTCCAAGGAGGCACAAGCCTAAACTAACATTGCAGATGTGTTGTTCAGATAAACTATACTGTTACCTGCACCCCTTATTCAGAAAGCAGGACAGTAAACATAATAGGTTTGATGTAGAGTTCTCGGCACAGTGAAGCAATAACAAAACCAGGACTCTCCAGCCTCCATGTTGCTATGAAAGTGGGAATCTGGTTTGTATCATTTAAAGTGGAAAAAGTTAAGGACTTACAGCATTTTCAGATATGTCTTGGGGCTCTTGTCTGTGAGACCATTTCTGTGGTGTGAACAGCATCCCTGTCAGCCGGCAGTATCCCACCACTTAATCTGGAGTCTCTTCTAGTGCAATGGGCCCCAGTTTGGCTGAATCCTGTTTGGTCCTAATATTCATTGGAAACCTTCTGCCTTCCAGGCATCAGAAACCTTCACCCTCATACATCTTGCTCAAATGCTGCAGGACACAGCACATGGCAAACAGCAGAAATCCCACACAAAGGGACAGGAATATCCACGGTCATGACACTCCCCACCAGCTGCAATATACCCAGCACACACCAAAAGCAGAGGCATTTCATCCATGTGTTTCTTCCCAGATTTCACCTACCTTCATTACTGTGGCAAGGCAAAATTCCAAAGAATTTTCACAGAGCAGAGCTCATTCTTTGGTTCTGCTGTCTTAAAAACCCCACTGTGGAAGTAGCTGGAGTAATTTTTTTCTCCAAGGATGCAACTACCCACTGTTCTCACTGAAGAAGGAAACCTGCACTATCCTCTGCACCACATCTACACAGTGATGCGATGCTCACATCCTCAGCTGAATCCCCAAGTTGGCTCTGAGACAAGAATGTAGCAGGAGAGCCCAGAAGCCACAGGTAGCATTGAGGAATGAGTAACAGGTACTTCTAGTCTGTTACAAGGTACCGCTCTGGATCAGTACCGATTTGTGCATCTTAGATCAGCTACAAGTGAGGTGTTGATATCAAGGAGTCCTGAGGATTGTCACAAAAGTTTCAGTGTTTGCAGGGACTCTCCCTCAAATCAATATCTGATTATTCATGCATGGGAAGCATAGTATAGCTTACATCACTACAAAAGCAAACACAAGCCAATGCAGAAATCACTCTGTAGCTAAGACAGAAGACTAACAAGAAGTTATTTATCTGATGACATAGCTGCTCTAGGCTTACTGATGACGCTCAAATCCTATTAGGACTCCCAATTCCCCCTGAAACACAAAGAGAAAATCTGACTGGAAGAAGTTTTGTTGATCAGCAGAAAACAGCCTTGTGGAGGCTTTCTACTAGATCAGCAATGCCCAAGGGGACCTCATGAAGACTGATTCTCCAGAGACGGAAATACGAAGCTAGAGACCTCATTTGGGGATTTTTCATTTTCCTATATGGAAATATAACAGATTAGATTCTTTCAATGCCATTTAATTTAAGGCTGGGACAGAAATTGCCATCCATCTACAGCAGAACTAGAGAAATCTCATCCAGGGACTTGTACCAGGAAGCCAGAGAACTGACTTGTGGTTCTCTTCAACGAAGTTGCCTGTGTTCCCAAAGATTCAAAAAGTCAGAAAAACAGCTGACACCTAAATTTTCCATTTTAGTGCATACAACAAAAGGAAGGGGTATGTTTGTGCATACAATCCACAGATAACCAAAAGCATACTGAGATGCTCTTCAGAGGGGTTCTGACTGGAAGCCAATAGCATTTTTATGAAAGGTTATATCTCCTGAGACTTCAAAAAACTTGCTGCATTCCCTCAAGGGTAAGTCCTGCCCTAGAAGCTGCAGCAAGGTCTCTGGAATAAACTGCACCAAAGAAACACTGTAATTTGTCAGTGCCTTCATTTCTGTCTGTAGCCTGTCCTACTGCAGCATCCCAATCCATCCCCTCGTATATCTAGTCACATTTAGGCAGCAAAAAGAAGTTCCAGGGGACCTTCGGGGCTGACTTTGTGAGAAAATAAGTTTGTTCTTTATATCCATTTAATTTTCTTTGCAAACAAGAGACAGAGAGGCACTTCTGGCCACTGCCCTTTCTGCAGCAGCAGCTGACAGCAGCATGTTTCACCTGAAGTCTGTGACTTTGTTCTTCCTAAGAATGCTTCAGAGTTGTCACCATCAGGCATGCCAAAGACTAAAAATATGTTGGGTGGGGAGAGAGAAGTAGCTCAACTGCTGTAAGAAAGTGGAAGGGGAAGAGCAGAGAAATACCTTTTCTTCACCAGAAATGACCCCGTTCCTAGCAGTCCCATCTAGAAAGACTCCAAGCCCAGCCAGCACTTGATCCACATTATCATCTTCAGGGTGGAGAGGCTTAGCTCAGGAATCTGAGTTGAAACCTGCTGCAGTGTCTGGGTAGACATATCATCCTCCCTGGTCAGCCTCAAGCCAAAATTAGGAGGTGCTAATCCTGAAGTAAAAAGCAGACAGCACAGAGACTGCCTTTGCATTGCCTTGGAGATATCAAACAAACACTGCCAGCATGTTGTGGGACTGTTTCCCACCTGGTACAACCTGTGAGAGAAGGCAGGACATGGATCCAGGAAAAGATAAGAGATAGTAAAGGGATAGATGAATAGGATAAGATTAAATAATAAATTGGATTGGGGTAACACAGAGGTATCCTGAGTGCTATAAAATGCCACAAAAGGGGAAGCAGCCACATAAAATGTAGTGGCAGTGTAAAAATCAAAGTCAGGCACTAGTGGCTGTGATCTTTTTTAATCTATTGATGAAAATAGTGATCCTTTTCATGTCTAAATGCTACTAATCTATTGTCCTGGGAATAAACTTGGAGCTGGGAAGGAGTAAGTTGCTCTCTTAGGAACATTTTTCAAAGTTTCATCATGCTTTTAACTTTCTCATAAAGAAAAAAAAAAAAGAAAAAATCACAGGAAAGGTGACACTCCTCCAATAATCAGAGAATCAAACCATAAGTAGGGGAGCAGTGCACCCCAAGTTTAGTTAATACGCAGTTGTCAGCTTAGGAAATACTGACTGAGCCCTTGCTGTCTCTCCTGGTGGAGCTGATCCACATGGTAACAAGCAGGAGAGACCCAAGTCACATAACACACATACAGAGGCAGAGATACAGATAACCTGGTGAGACAGACTTCACTTACTGAGGCAACTTGGAGGAGCCAGCTCTTATTGTAAGTAGAGCTGCCACGTGCAGGTGGCACCTGAGCACATTTGTGCATTACTGTACATTATTTAATGTATCACAGCAGCTCTTCAGAGCCACTTTTGCCAGCATAGAAGAGGTGCCTACCCTCACTGTGGTACCTGGTCCTTCCTACAGACTGTACCTGGAGCATGGCTCGGGCAGTGGAGGACCAGAGTTAGGCTGAACCCAGCCACACCAGATGTAACATCTGCAACAGCAAAGACATTCTGAGAATTATGGGAATGAAGGAGACTGGAGTCAGCCAGGAGTGGGACCAAGGCTCCTTTCACTGGACCTGAGTCTCCATCGAGGCACACTGGGATCATCCATGTGGATGTCAATGTTGCTAGACCCTTCTCAATGACAATGTGCAGATGTTGACCAGCATGAGCAGTGCATTTTTGTCTCCTCCTTTTTGCCTCTGAATCACACCCTACAAATAAAGATTTTTTTTCTCTCTCCCTCCACTTGCTCTTGTTGAAGTCTAGAATCACCCCAGCTTCCTCCCTCCACTCATGCCTGGGCCAATTTAGAGTGTTAATTAGTGATTAATTAGCAGCACAAATCCCATTCAAAGCCTCAGAGCCACTATGATGAATTCCTATGAGGGACTTGACAAATCTTATGTTAATATCTTCCTTTTCTTCATCAAGCAATTACTTCTCACTTCATTTGTCTGCAAAGGCTGAGCCCATACCCTCAGCTCTGATGCTGGCATGTGCAGTTCGACTTTGTCAATTAATTATTGAATGGCTTAGTTCATTCTGTTAGACTATGAAAAAAAAAAAAAGGAAAGAAAAAAGTGAGAGCACCTCCTTAATTATTAAATTTCAACATGTTGGGCATTAGACCTCTTAGAGGAAACACTGACACCAGCCTTTCCCCTTCTAAAACTTCCTGCCATCACCCCTGCAGCTGGCTGTTCTAATCATGGTGGCACTTCATCTCACCATGCAGAGACTGCAGTGACACCAGCCCTGATCCAAAAACTGTTAAGTTAAGGAAAAGATTTATGTCATCTTCAGAGGGACTTGAGTGCTTCACAAAGACTTACTTGCTCTCAGGACATCAGTGCTTTGGGAATCTACAACCTTTCTGATATGAAACATTAGGAGACTAACTGGGGTAGTTAACAACAAAGATCCTCCTCCATCCCAGTGTTTCACAGAGGTTCAGGGCACAAGAAACTTTTGATAATCTTTGCCCTTCCTAATAGCCTGGTTTGTCAATCTGCAGTCAATGACCCTTGAATTAAGTCCAAAAACGTGATGGCTAGGCTTTTTTTCTTGATCAAAGAGGTGAGTCCCAACCTTAGTTCTAACTGTCCATATCCAAAGGGAAACTAAGTCTTTCTTCCCTGCCCAAGTTGCCAAGGGGAGGATTCAGTGCCAAGGAGCTCCCTGCTCACAAATCAGAGAACCCGGCTCCTGGCACCTGTCCCTTGGGCACTTTTGTTCCAAAAGGTGAGTTCTTGGATTGTGACTTGCTGAGCTTGAAAAGAACATGGGTTTGAAGCAGATGTTTTGCTTTTGCCTGTCAGCTCTGCTCAGCGTCCCACTGGAGAGGTGTGGGCAGAGGTCTGACTCACTCCACATGAGCATCCTAACAGCTGACCCATGTCTTAGTGCTCTCCAGCTGACTGCCAGGATGACTGGTAGCTTCAAGTGACAGGCTGCCCCAGGAGACCCAGTGATAGTACCCCATCCTACAATCTCTTTTCCTGGCTTCCTCCAGGGTCAGCTAAAGCAAAGTCTCTCCTGGCAACAGGAACAGCCTATGTACCTCCTACTGAGCCCCCTCTCTGGTTTTACCCCATCTTCCCAGAGCATTTGACAAGAGGAGGCATCTCAGGACCCATGACCACTGTGGTCTTGCATGCCCACCACCCCTTAGCAACAGTGACACCTACACCACAGCCTCAAGAGTGGGGCAGCAGTCTCAGCCCAGCTGCCAGGATTGCTACGCTGCATCCATTTTTTAATGGGGAATCAGACTATACAAGCTGTTAGGAGGCCTTCCTGATCCAGGTAAATTCAAATTTAGAAGGCATCACTTAGGTTCAGAGTAAGGGACTAATATCAGGAAAGGGGTGTGGGGATACCTCCAGCCTGGCCCTGGCTGCAGGTATCCCCATAGCCATGCAAGCCCCTAAAGTGCAGCCAGCAGTGTGGCCCAGGGCATCCAGCACTGCAGCACTGCAGTGAGACCCACACTGCACTTCAGGGTGCCAAAACAGCTACATCTTTTGAGAGCAGAGAGTGAAAAAAGCAGCAGGACTGTGTGTGGGAAGAGAGAGGTGAAAAGGAGCAAAGGCAGCCTGGGCTTCAGAAAAGCCTTTCTCCCTTTCCTCCATGATGGATTAAAGACTCCAGAGCTGTCTGCCTGACAGTAGGCAAGGAGCATCTGGTGCACAGGCACCAGAGGCTGAAGGGGTTGCTTTGGATGCTATGGCTGGGACTTGCTGAGCCTTTTCTTTCACTGACATCCAGTCTGGAGCAATAAAAATGCCCCTCTGTTCACTCCAGCTGACTTGCAAACTACAGCCCAGCACATCAGAGAGAAGCGAGCAATTAAAGAGACAAAGTGCTGAAAAATACATAACAAAATGGGTACTAGGAGCCTGGCTAACAAAGGCAATGCATGTTAATGACGAACATGATTCTGTTAATTTTTAATAGTCCATAACAGAAGCAATGGAGAAACAAGTGGGTGTCAGACAGGAAACTCTTCTTTTTTTCCCAGCGTCCTGCTCATCTGGGATGACAGCTTGCCCCCTCCATTCCCTCTGTAGAATGTCTTCACATCTCTGACCCAAGAAGCTTTCAAGGGAGGCACTGCACATGGGCTTTTCTGCAAGCAGAAATACAGCCCAAGAGTTCTGAGGAAAACTCAGGATGCTTTCAGGAAGTTTAAGCGAAAAGACTTCATGGTCAGCGTGAAGGTGTGTGTGCCAGGAAGCTTTCTTGGGCCTCTTGCCCCCTTGTCTCACTGCAGGACAGATATCGCAGCCATGCATGTGCTGATATACCAGAGCCAGGGATGTGCATGCTGGTTCCCGGCTGGGCATGTACATGCATATATCCCTGAGTTTGCATCAGCATATCCCTGCATTTGCATCACCTGTTTCTTGGTATCCACCAGTATGTTACCTTGCATGCACACATTAGAGTGGCACAGCCCCTTGCTCACAACCCCTGCCCTTCACAGATAGCAGCAGAGTCCCTGCACTGTGCTGGGCTGGGAAAGGAGGGACAGAGTGACTCTGAAGACATGTAGTACTTAGCACAGGTCCATAGCTTCTCTTTGAACTTCCCTTCATTCCTCCACTCTTCCCTGCTCTGTCATTGCTGTCTTTTCTGTGACAGATAACGAGGCTCCTAACCCTGACTCTTAACTTGCACACTAAACCCCCCATATGAAAATCCCAGACAAGCTGAAGCAAATTGAGCTCATGGATTTTGGGCTGAATCCCTCACCTCTCTGCTGGAGGATGGGTGGTAGAGGGGTGTCCTCCAGTGCTGAGTAGCATGAACAAGTCTGCCTCCCCACACAATGCAGTTCACTCTGCTTACAGCACCACTGATAGTCCCACACACCTATACCCACACCCTAGCAACATCCTGATGACATGCAGAAGAGTGGGGACATGGCAAAATGTGAATGGGGCAAGGGGTAGGCAGCTGGGCATGGGTCTGGACTGTAAGGATGGACGAAAAGTTGAACTTGGCAGTGGGACAACCACATACTGGAGAGCCACAAAACTTGGGGTTGTCATCAAGCCACTTACTCAGGTCAAAGACTGTGGCATGGTCATCACAGCCAGCCCCCCAGGAACAGACAGTCCCAGAGAGAGCCCATCACCCTGGCATGATAGTGTAAAGCAATCACAGGCCACTCACACAGCAGCCTGTGGACCCACATGAGCTGGTGAAGCCCAGAGGAGCCTCAATACCTGTTGATGTACCCAGTGTGCTTTTCCCAGCTCTCACCAGGTACCTAAGCCTCCAGGAGCATAAGGTCCATCAGGCAGTGTGGTCATCCCAGCTCCACCACGGGAGAAACTGGCACTGCAGATTCCAGCCGAGGGGGCTGCCATGGGGACAGGAGAGGGAGAGGATGCATCTTCCCAGGAGCTGCAGCCTGGTGAGATGCTACGGAAAGGACTGTCAAAAACTAATTTAAAAATGTAGCGCTCTGCTTGATTTCATGTCTGAACATGTCGCTTAACAGCAATTTAGTCATTCCCTCTCGCTTTTTGCTGAGGCACTGACACTTTTTTAATAAAAACACGTACAGAGGCTTCAGGCACTTTATTAAGTGCACAGCAAGGGTGCCGGCACCCATGGCTCTGCCCGCCATGCTCCCAGTTAGTGTAATGAGAGCTTTCAGGAGCGCAGAAGCAGGCTGAGCCCCTTCCCTAGCTCCAGCTGAATACTCCCAGTGTGATTTCCCAGAGCACATGCTTGCCTTTCTCTAGAAATCACATCTTCAGCTGGTGCCCAGGGCTGAGCCCTGCCTAGGTGAAAGGCATTCAGCAAACCCAATCTGCCATCAAGCTTATATAATTATTAGAATATAATTGTTTTTCTTTTTTCATTTATTTTTGGTCCTTCTTTCATTTTCTTTTTTTTTCTTTTTTGTGTCCCCAAGCCACGTTTTGATGAAGAAGCTGCTGCTGCCATGGTTACAGTCCCAGCGACGCCCAGGTCTCAGCTCCATCCTCCAGAGGGTGCTGATCCTTGGGAGCCTGTACGCCATGCTGACCTCTTCCTGGGGGACAGGTCAGCCTGGTGCAATCTCCAGTGGATAACTTTTCTTGCCACCTCTGCATTGGTACTCTGTATCTGCAAACTTGCTGGCTTTGAGCTGCACACAGCCCTGTCGCACAGAGGCACCCAACACCTCCCACTCTGAGGTGAGCCCTGCACCCAAGGGAAGCAGCAGTACTACTGCTGGCAGCCAGCACAAGTTGGTCCGGCTAATGCTGGGGCTGCCCATCAGGAGACAAGCCCCAAGCTGACGTGCTGTGCAGAACCATCAGTGGGCTGGAGCTGCACAGAAACCTTCCAGTGCCTTGGGGTTCATTTCATAGGCTGCTTATCTCCCCCTCACACATATATATATATCTGTCCTTACTCTTTCTAAGAGGAAAAGCCAGCCAGGGACCAAGGAGGCATCACTGCACATCAGCTGATGTCATCTGGAGGCCTTTACTTGATGGGAAGAAAATTACTGCTCTTTCTTTATAGTCATCCAGTAGCATGGCTCAAGTTTCTATCTGGCTTTTTTAGGGGCTCAGGCTCATACTGAGTGCAGGTAAAGTGCTCTGTGTCATTCCACTGGTAGCCCAAAGCATAGTCTGACCTGGGGCTGCATAATCATCCTCCATGCACTTCTTCCACTGGTCCTAAAGAGATCTGAGCTCAATTCCTCAATTCCTATGATATGTCAATTATCCTGCAAATCCTGACCTGATTTCAAACTGGGACTCTCAAGGAAAGTCCTCTTTTCCCCTCAGCCTCCCAGGTCCGTATCTACACTACAAACAGCCCAGCTAAGTCTGTAACCAACCTCTAGATGCTCTTTGCACTCTTGCAGCTTTGTCCATGCTTTAACTAACCCCTGCCCTGGTCCTGGGTGCCCAACTGCACACCTCTCCTCTCAAGGATGCTAGCTTTAGGGAGCAGGAACATTTTTCCTTGCCCAGGTCAGAAGAGGAAAGGGGTTAAGCCCAGGACAAGCAGACTGGTATCTCCCCCAGCTGACTCCCACTACCAGCAGTGCCCCTGGATTCTGGGAGATACCACTGTTCTGTGTGCCAAAGCAATGGGCAGCTGTCTGAGCCTCCCTCCTTGCAGGGATGGGGAGTAACTATGGTAACTGTCTCCGGCTGCATCCCAGCTCCATCTTTGCCTCTCCTCAATACTGCTTGTGTTATCTTCAGTGTTCCGTTCACAGCTTACTCCTTTCTCATGACAAAGGCAGAAAGCAAGGTCTTGCAACAGCCCCCAGCCTCCCTTCCCACAGCCAGTGTTAACCACAGACAAGCAGATCTCCGCAGGTAAGGCACTACCTCACCCAACACTTCCCGTGCTCGTCACCTGAGAGTCCCCATGGGTTCAGAGCAGAGATAGTTAATCACCAAAACACAAAATGAGTGTCTGAAGCCTGGCAGGAGCCTGGAGGTGCCAGCAGGCATCAGCAAGCTCCACACAAGAGGCATGCTGCAAAGGTTGGTGGGGCGGCACGCTCACGGCTAGCTTGTGGACACACAGCAGACTGGGTTGTTTCCAGAGTTACCTAATAAAGCAATATATGTGCCACCCTTAATCCCTGCAGAACTTAATCCCTCAGATGCAGAACAGGGTGATTGAGCCTCCTCCTTGCACCTACATGTTCATCAAAACCTTCTGGTCACAGCCACTGCTCCATGCTGCAGCTCCTGGCACCAAAATTTATGCTCCAGTCTTAGCTATGACTGCTCAGGTAAAAATTTTCAAAAGCATCTAAATGACATGGAAATCAGATTTGGGAGACACTTCTGAGAATGGATCTTGGGCTGTTGACACTTTTGAAATGTTCCCCACAATAATTTTAGAATGTCTAAACTACCAATTAGTGCTTGATTAACAATGGTAAATAGGAGCCTTGTGTTCTGCTATCTCCCTTGCTGTTTCAGCTATTAATGACAACTACACTACAAGCTGCCAGGGGAAACATTTAGTATGGGAAGCCATGATTTCTTTTTTCCTTTTGTGTTTAAAAAAAAAAAAAAAAGATGACATTTCTTTTCCCTTCTTTCTCTCTGCTTTTTCCCCCCTTTGCTTTGTCATTCCAAGCAGCATATCTGACACCAGCTAAAAACATCTGGAGTGGTTCTGATAGGAGCAGAGCCAGCTGCCTCTTCATATTTCTTTGGGACTGGGAGATATATATCAGATGAGAGTGTCTCTCCTCACTAATAATATGTTATCTGAATAAATAACTGGTGTTGGCTTAGACCTGGCTGAAGCATTTGCACTCTGCCTTCTTTTGCAGGATTTGATTTACAATGTCTTCTCTTGCTTCACACTGATTCTTATTTTACTTTAGGGGTTTTTATATTCAATCATTTCTTTTCTGCTCCTCCTCTCCCTCCCCTCTCCTCCCCTTCTCAGGCATTCAATCACAGCTGCCTGCAAGGGCGGTTGCAACCCAGCTTTTCACCTGTTTGTACTGCAAATGGAGGAAACTTGAGAAGCAACAGTGGAAATATTTTCTTTGTAGTTCCTGCCCAGATCCATCCTGAGAATAAGGGCTTACTCGAGAGGCATTATTTGGACTTGAGTCTGCTGGCATGGGGGGACGTAGGGTAAGATCTGGCCATGCCCAGTCACACAGAGGTGACAGGGAGATGCAGTGTGGTTATCCATGGGTATTAGGGGTGCAAGCATTGAAGTCCTTGTGGGACTTGCTTTCCTCTACCCTCCACCCCCACCTCCCCCATCAAGGGTGCTTCTGCCCATGACAGGAACCCTTTTTGGTGTCACAGGGGACCACAGATGCCCAGTGCCAACCCCCAAAGGAGTTGCCTTCCTCCCCACTGCACCCAAAGCACAGCTGCCACCCCTCCCCATGAGCCGAGCAGAGCTACCCAGCATGCAGCTAGCAGGAGGCTGAGCCACACAAGCACAGAGCCCCAGAGGCATTCCCATATGTCTCTGGACCACTAAGGTTTCCCATCATGGGTCCCGTCCCTCTCTCATCAGAACCATTCAGTCACCCCTGTGTGGACGTCCCTGCCACGCTCAGATCATCCCTTCTTCCCATGATGAAAGTCAATGCTGTTGTTTTCAGCTGTCAGAAACAGAGGACTGTCATGAATCCTTCCTCTCAAGATGTCTGGGGGTGCTGCAAAACTACAGAGGCACCTGATTCCAGCAGGCCATCACTGGCTGGGTGCTGGTGAGGGAAGAACACACCTTGGGATGCCAAGGGCATTTCTGGCAGCAGGAGTGGTTTCAGGCAAAGAGGAGAGCAAGTAATGTGACAGTGATGAAATGTGAAACCATCTGCTTTTAAGGCCTTTCATCCATCATCCTTGTGAGCCTGTGACAGTGACAAGAGGGAGGGTGGGATGAAGGAAGAACTGAGAAAGACGCATCCTGAAGGGAGTTCGCTTTGAAGGCTTGGCATAGGTTAAAAATAAACAGCTCTTCTCATGTGTCTCTGCACCTCCATCCATTCCTGTCTGTACAAATAACCCCCTGAGAGTGACACTTCCAGTGTCAGGTCTCTATGTGGGTCAGTGACAGCAGGGAGTGGGGTCTAACAGACTGTCCAAGTCACCTCACAGATCTCCTCCACTTCTAAGGCATTGCCTTTCCTCACACAGATCCTCCAACTATCCATACAGGGAGTCTCTTCCACTGCACATACCCGGCCTCAGCCCCACAGGGCAGATTCACACCACAGCAAGACAAACCCCACCACAACATATGTTGGGAAGCAGACCCCCTTGAGAGGATCAGGTGGGAGCTCTGAGGGCCCTGGCAGCTTAGGTTGTTCCTCCTCCCCACCAGGACCTCTGGAGTGTATGCCATATTGGAAGAGTAGTTTGTTCCTCTTGTACTATATGTCTTCCCAGAGGTGGGGCATTTTCCTCCAGGACCACTACATTTTCTGATTGTGGGTGGGAAATGTAGGTACAGTGAGCTTCTGCCTTTCACTACAGAAAAGAAAGTGTGTCTCCTGGAAATGCAGCCACTCTTAGTTTCTTCCAGCTGTCCAGAAGTGGGAGTCCACTGTGGACAAAATTGTCTTCTGAGGACCAGAGCATCAAGGACACCCCCACCACACCGTGTAGAGAAAACCCTGCAGAGAAGTACCCTGCAGCAGGCAAGCTGTAGCCATGGGTCATTGGCTGAGATCCTATTTGTTGCCCCTTAAAAAGCTTTTGCGGGATTAACTGGAGATTGGAGTGTGGAAATACCTTGTGTCACCCGGAAGAGGAAAGTGAAAAGCAAGGCAAGGGGCATGTTTCACCCCAGTGAAGGGTTTCAGATGAAAAGCAACCATGGAATTGTCATGCAACTGTTTGTTTGCATTATTTTGGACTCAGATGTTTGCAAATACAACCTGTTCTAAATTGATTTATCTCTTTTTTTCAGACCATGTGTGATAAATGTGTTAATTTTGCATTCAGCTCTGGGAAGTGAGAGGGGCCTGAGGGGAAGAGCAGCTGAGAGAAGGGACTCTGCTTGCCTGGAATGTGGTTTAGGGAGCAGCCAGATCCCTGTGAACACAGGGGGCACTTACAAGTGACTCATCACCACCATGCCCTCCCCAGAGCCTCCCCCGATGCCACTGCTGTGCTCCCTGAGGACACTAACAAGTCCAGCCTCACAGCCCCCAGGGAAAGAGGTTACCCTCTCCGCCCTGCCTGCAGGGGACAGAGAACAGACTTAGATGGAGGAAATCACTTTCAAAAGGATATGCAATCTATGTGCAGCAGAGCACGTAAAATCTTGCTCTGCTGTGGTGCACCCCCCTGTGCCCGCCAAGCAGGCCAATCTTCACCTCATCGTGGGCTCCAGCTGGCTGTGTCCACACTGTCTGTGGGCCAGCTTCAAGGGTCAGGTGCAGCCAGGGAGTTTGGGTGCAGAGCTAAGCCCTGAGCTACCACAATGGCATGGGTCTACCCAGTGCTCTCTCCTGTGCTTGAAATGTTCCACTGTCGAGTGAACCTCTGAATTGACAGCACCCACTGCTCCTTATCCACCCAGCACTGCAAGAATAGAACCAAATGCTCAGCATCCACATCTCTTAAAGCAGCTGAACCCACTATGTGGAGCTATCCTGGAGGTCTGCATAAGCCCTGTCGGATCCTAGGACCTCCAAACAGATGAAGTGCACACCGTGACCCCTCCTAAACAACACAGGTCTCCACAAAGCTTCTGCAATCCTTGCTGCTCCTGCTTTTTTTGCACTTTCCATGCCAGGCAGCAAAGCAGGGACCATGACAAGTGCTGTGTGCTGTCCAGCTGAAAGCATATCTGAAGCCACCCAGTCACTTCTGAAAAAAAATTATAAGGACCCTTGAGAATGAGAAGGCTGAAATGAGGCAGACAACCCTGCAATGGCTTATTTATTAGAAGACCTTCACCAGGGAAGCAGTGTCTCAGTATGTGCCACAG
Organism: Xenops minutus; assembly: GCA_035221455.1. Taxonomy (NCBI): domain Eukaryota; kingdom Metazoa; phylum Chordata; class Aves; order Passeriformes; family Furnariidae; genus Xenops; species Xenops minutus. The sequence continues at coordinate 39,258,126 of JAWWEE010000105.1, read as the reverse complement.
AGACTATTAGTGGCAAGGACAGCACTGCAGTTGCAGCAGTTGAATATCAGCATGATCAGTGTGGCAGGAGCAGGAGTATATTTTAGGGGTGGTCCTGAACAGGAGAAGGGGCCAATTTTCAGGGTCACTGTTTCCCAATGAAAGAATCTTCTTTGGGTTGAGCAAGCTAAGTAACGCATCACTGCAAAAATCAGCAAATTATTTCAACTGAGGGGAAGAAAACTGAGAAGTTAAAAAGGCTCTAATTCAACATTTTCTGAATTAGCTGGTTTAGCTTCTTGAAATAGTAATTTATTTTTACAGATTTCTAATAGCCCATTAGACCTTTTTTTTTTTTAGATCCATAAGCAGAACATTTGCTTTCAAAATGAGTAATTTACTCAACACAAGTTGATTTTTCTGCTTTTCATTTCAGCAGGAAACTGAAAAATAATGAATTTCCCAAGGACCCCCGTTTGCAGGCTTGTTTTGTTTCTTGGTTTGTTTTTGGGGGTGTTTTTTAATGCTGCTTTTCCTGTGGCAAACTAAAGCAGTGTTTATTTGCACAGCTATAGTCAAATGTCACATCCTTCAAAAATCTCAGCTGGCCAGGTTAAGAGCCAGAGACTGCACAGCTGGCAGTGCAAGTGGCACACTCTCCCAAGAAACACAAAAGCCCAGGCTGCTCATTGTCTTAGCTAATTTCTTGACAAAAGACAGCAGGTCTTTTATTTACCATTTTGCTGTGGAGTGAGGTTTGCAGTGAGGAAAATGCTGTCCCCTTCACAAGAACATTTGTAGAGTATCCCACAGGATCCCAGAGGTCAGGGACCAGGGGCCAGGGCAGAGCAGGACAAGCATATTCAAAACTTGCTCTTCGTTCCTTTCCATGCAGTTTCAACACAGGAGGCTTGCTGAAACAGAGGCAGTTTTGTCATGCTCAGTGACTAGCTCTGGGTTTTCTGGTTTTGGACTTAATGGAAACTTTAGCATAACATCCTGCAGCAAAGATTCAGGCAGAGTAATTATCTCATTTGGGAAGAGATGCTTCTCTTTCCTTCTTTCGAGCCCAGTTCCCACTAGCTTTATTTGATGCTGCTTGCTCTTGAATTGGAGGATAGAGGGAACAAGCCAAAATCCGGTGGCACTGTTGTTCCTCCAGAGATTTTTGGAAATTCTGTGGCCTGATTCCCAGGCCTGCAAGGTTTTTTCTGGGACACCTGGCTGGGATAAGGGAGGTCTTACCTACAACAGAGCAAGGTGAAATCTGCATCTGGGAGACCAAAACTTAGGCAGGGAAGCCTGTCAGCAAGTCTGAGCACTAGGAAGGAAGACATTTCTTTCTTGACTGTTTTTGTTTTGTGTAAGAGTGGCAGGAGGCAAAAGGTATAGCTCGAGGAGCAAGCTCTGTCTGGTGGTCAAGAGAGAACTGTTATGAGAAGAGCTGGTTATGAAATGTTGCCAACAATAAGTAGCAGAGTGAAGACAGCTATAACCGGGTAAGAATTCAGGGTGGAGACCTCCAAAGTCACCCAGTCCTACCTTCTGTGAATATCTCCAGGACAGAAATCCCAAAGAGTCTCCAGGCACGTTTTCCAGTGCATGACTACTCCCGTGGGGAAGATCTTTCTTCCATTTATGCCTGATTAAAATTTTCATGGAAGTTGCTTGTCCCTTGTCCTTTGCATGCATCTCTGAGAACAACTCAGCTCCATCCTATTTGAAACAGCTCTTTCGACAGCTGAAGATAGCAAAGAGTTCCCCAAACTGGACCCAGTAGCTCGATCTCACAAGTGCCAAACAGAGGGGACTGCTAATTGAAGACAGCATGCTTTCCCTGGGTTTGCAAATACTATCTTTGTGCTTCCATGAGCTTTCCATCATGATTATTGCAGGTATCAGTGCAGGCTCTGCCAGCCAGCTTTGCCTGCCTGTCTTCTGATCCCAGAACCAGCCATCTGTAATCCAGAAGCCATGTAGCCAGTTTATCAGGGTGTGACACTTAAATTCCTAAACCATACTGAGGAGACAGGGGCAGGACAGGTGCAGCTCAGCACTCTGCTAGCAGGGGTTAACAGCAGGGAAGGGCTGACTCACTGTAACCAAGAGGGGAGAACTGGCAGTCTGTGCTCTCCTCCATCCACAAGACACGGTGTAGACACCTCTGTCTGGTGGATGTGCAATGGGATAAAGATTTTATCCCACCTGACACAGGCCTCTCACCCACTCAGTGGTGGAAATCAGAACATAATGCAAGAATGGAGTTTCTGACAGGGAAAGTGGGTGTTTTAATGAATCATTTGAGATGCAGAGCCATGAATGTCCAGACATTCATTCTTGGAGATGTTTTAATAAATAACAATGAAGATAACAACTTAAACATTGTGAGCAGAAAATGCATTATTGAACATGCATAACACAGTACAAACTTAGAGCCTTTTCAAAGCCTTCAAAAGACAGCCAGGCAAAATTCAAATGAATAGAAGCAGACAGGCACATTTGTGCTTTAAAGTCTGTCTGTGGCTTCCAGAAAGCAAGCACTGTAATATTGACCTGCAACAACTTTATATATTCGAGCAGCAGCCTGCTCTTCTCACCATTCTGTAGGAATGTACTTGCCCCCTCAGATGGACACAGACACAGAACATGGGTGCACACAGCAGTTTTGTCTGTCTGCAAGGTGGACATCAGCCCAGCCCACCCATCTGCCAGAAAAAAGGGGCTGTCAGGGCCAAAGAGGAGCACAGGTACTCATTGAGATCTGCCTCTGGGTCCAGTGTCTTTTGGACCCATATGAATTTTGGAAGCTTAACATTCTCAAGTGAGAAATTCCTCATCTTCAGAGCGACACAGATCTTCACCGCATTGGGTCTACTTAGAGAAAAACAGATTATTTTCACATTCCTTCTGACTGTATGGATCTCTGAGCCACTGATGGATGACCAAGATCACAGAGGGATCATTCCTGAGGTGTTTTCAAAATGAAAGAAGGGTTGATAGCAAAAATGCAGGTGGGTAAGAAGGTTACTAATTGCATGCATACACCTGCAGGCCAGGCTGACTTTGAAGAATGTCACTTTGATTGCATGGTCTCCTAGGGCAGGGAGGGATCCAGGGACAGTATTCAAAAGAGCCATAGCCAAAGCAGGAATCTCTGCTGCCCTGACAGCCAGTGCAGCATTTAGAAGAAGAATTCAATGTTTGCAAAAAGTGCCAAGGGAGCTGTATTACTATGCAACAGTGATGCCAAATTAGAGCGTGATCCCTAGCTTAAGGTCTCAGTCTTAACATCCAAAGATCAGTGCAAAGTGCAGAGCAAGATAATTAAAATTTTGCAGTAACACAAAGAGAGGGGAAATCCTGAAAATGGCTTACGATCTCTCACTTTCTTGTCCTTGGGGTTATTTTTTAATGACTATAAAACACGACCTGAGTGGTTTAACTCAACACCTGTCATCAACCAAAAGCTCAAAATCTTAATGAAACTGAGCCAGGCACGCAATCTCCGTAGGTTTTCTTGTTTGTATCTGCTATTACAGAAAAGCCACCTTTCCTTACAGCCTTCTGCTTTTAGTCACATCATGCTTCTCCCTCCCTAGAGGAGGTGGAGAAAAGAGGGGCCTGTTGCCTAGAAAAAGGAGGAGCAATGGATGTTGAAGCTTGGAGGTAAGCCAAGTGAGCTCAGGCACGTTTTTTGTGGGCCAGGGGAGAAGGTGATGTGGGAAGCCTGTGCACTGCTGGGCAGGAGCACAGTAGTGGTGTTAAACACCCTCCATGCTGAAATCAGTGTGACAGCCTCCTGATCAATAAACATCTCTGATGATGAGATGTGGGGCTTTGTATCAGTGCAGCTCTGGTCTGACTACGTCTGCCAGTGCTGGGTCTACTAGAGTGGGCTCTCTAGATGGGCAAGGTTTTACATGGTCACTGTCCTGTTTAATAATGGCAAGAGGGCTGGGGGTTGTAGCCCCAGGCAGCCGGTGAATAATAGGCTTCTCCAGCCTATTGCCTTCTCCAGCAAAGGCATGGTGTGCACAAGGTATAGTAGCTGCCTTCCTCACAAGTGCTCCCTGAGGTCTCAGTGTTAACCTTCCAGCTTTCATAACCCATCCAGGGGCTTCATGGAACGCTGCCCGTGGCCCAGCTGTATGCCTTCTCCTTCCTTTGCTACAGATAAACTCTTGTATTCCAGTGGCTGGAGCTAGATGGGCTTTCAATCACTTCTCCTCCCAGCAGACAATGAGGCCAGACTTCCAAAAGACAAAGGCACAAGGTGAAACAGCAGCAGTATCTCATCCCCCTGAGCTGGAATTCTAGCAGGAGAGAACTTCAAACCAGTTTTGATCTGGCCAAACTTTTTCCAGTCCATTCAAATCCACCTTCCAGACAAGGGGCTGCCACATCCCTCTGTACCCAAGGGGCCACAACTAAAGACTCTGCTGTGGACACATCAAGCATGAAACAACTCACCCCACAACAGATTTCAGATGCTGAGATCCCACAAGAAGCTCTGTATCAAAGCAGCACATCTGATTCACTCATAACACTCTTGAAATAACTTATCCTTTGCTGGAAGTTCAGAGTTGCCTGTTTTCAAATGCTACTTGGTGCTCAAACCAACTTCAGGATCACCTGGTTTCTCATCAGAGCTGCTTGGTCGCACGGAGCCCTCCCCTGAGAAGTAAGCAGGTTTTTATTTTAAGCTTAGCCCTGCCATAGCCTTGCTTTCCACTGAACAGCTGAGGAAATGTTTATTTAAACTTGGTTTCTATTGCCACAGGCCCCACGGTCTGGGTTGACAGAGAATATTCCTCAAGTACCTACTGATGCATCAATCTCCAACACGCTCCCAAAGACTTTAACTTTGCCAATTCTTTTTAGATGGACTTGATTTTCCACTTGCTTACACCTGCTTCACAGCAGGGTAATTCCACTAAAAAGACTCCTCATTTACACCTGAGGAGGGAAGAGAAGAATCAAGGCCATCGCCTGCAGGAAGTCTGCACATAAAATACTGGCTGCATGATGTGCTGGAAAAAAACCAATCCCCCAGCTGCTTCCACCACCTCAGCAGAGAAACTCCTCTCTCCAGTGTTGTTTTTAATAAAAACCTTATGAAAAAGAAACTGCCTTCCTGAGCCATCCTGCACTGACTCAGGAGAACCGTTGGGTTGGATCGTGACAGTATAAACTGGTTTATTGCCAGAACAAGCAACAGATGCCAGCAGTGTGACACAGAGCGAGGATTTGGCAGTTTGTTCAAACACTCTGACAGCAGCAGGCATTTTAGACTCTGACAGATAAGAAATTGGCCAGCAAAATGCATTGATGGAGTATGTGGACTGTGGAATCTGCCCTGCTACCTCCCTGAAATAATGCAGGACTCAGTCCAGTGGGAGCATGCATCTTTTCAGGCTAGTGGGACTGCTGGATCCTGTACAGCAAATAACTTAGTTTCTGCAAGAAGCCTTTGTTTAGAAAGTCGGCATCTGCTGTATATTTGTCTGGAGGTTTTCAGAACTAGAAAATGGTTCATCACCATATTTCACAGGTGCAGAGGCTTTTCTGAGCCTTTTTTGTATGTAGGTGATGCCATGATACTGTAATTATTGCCCCTACAGAAACAGTACTCAGAGAGGGAGATGCTACCATCAAACAGTATAATGGGGCATTTCTCTCTTATAGAGAGATGGATGGATTGGTGTAACTGTAGAAGAAGAAAGGCTGGAGTGAAAAATAGGTAGGTAAGTAGATAGATAAACAGACAGATAGAGGCATTCCACCATTTATGTTCTGCCTATTTGCCATGCTGGCTGGCCAGCAACACCTTGGCAGGATCTGTTTTCTTCTCACAGCCAGGTAACTACTGACAGGGCCAGGAGACAGAGCACAACTGGTCTTTCTGGACTGAACCCATGCTTCCTTGTAAGCAGAGATCCTTGCAGGGTTCACAGTTCAGATTTCAGATTCTCCTTGAGAAGCCGAGTCCTCTCTGCATGGGTTGGCTCACATCTCCTGCAACGTAACAACAGAGACAACCTCCATGGGTTTACAGGGTCTCATAGGAGGCACAGGGCTGGGGTACATCTAGCTATGAAGCTGGATCACAAGAGGAGAACAAAGACAGCAGGTTCTTAAACTACAGCTCAAAGGGGGAATGAAGCTGGGTGGAAAAATGCAGTATCCTACTGAACAAAATTGTACAGCATGGCCAGGTGTTTGCCCTTTGATGAAAAATGGCATAGTATTTCAAAAGCTTCTCTGCTCCCCTCAAACCTGCCCAGTTTCTACACCCACCTCCACCTAGTGATGTAAGCAACCACTGAAATGTTACAAGTCCCTGCAGATACTGGATCCAGGTTTTGCTCAGTGCTATGCTCTGCCTCTGCAGGCAGAGGCTTTTCAGCCCTCTAGCATATCTGGACATTTCCAAGAGAAAACAGCCTCTTCCTGTGGCTGAGAACAGTACTGGAAGCAAGACCAGTCTGAATCCAAGCCCACACCCCTGCCTTTTGCACCAGACCATCACTTTCCAACTCTTTCTGCCCTTCCTAAAAAAATCTGCTAGCAGTTCTCTGTGGCAAGCTTCTCACAAGATCCCTTTCATATTGGCTGCAAACAGCTCTTTGTCATAGCAGGGGCTGTATTTTCCTCCAGCACTGCAAGATGCAGAGCAGCAGCATTCAGGACAGCCCTACCCAGCATATGCAACCACTGCCCCATCTCTACCTGAGGCCACCCTGGCACACAAGAGAAACCTTCGCCTCTGCGCAAGAAGGTTCCTCATCCATTTCCCAGGCTTTGCTGGAGGGCAGGTGGTGTAGCCTGACACAACAGCAATGACAGCCAATTACCAGCTTTAAAAATTACCCCCCAGGTGAGTGGGTTGCCCAGCTGCTGTCAGACTGATTTCAGGTTAGGCTGGAAATTGTCAGCCAGCTGACAGGCCCCTGGTTAGTCTCTGCTGCCCGGGAAGGATGTGTGAGTGCTCCCCATGCTGTGCTCTGCTTGACTTTCATTCCCAGCTCTGGCGTTTGGGAGGGGATCATAGGAGAAATGCATGATGCCTTGTCAGCCATGCAGGGGAGAGCAACCAGTCAGGGAGAAAAACCTCTCTTCTGCCTGCAGCTAGGGCCAGGCAGTGCTGGGAGAGTCCTGGGGAGCCTGAAAGCAGAATAGCCAAGGGCTAGAAGAAGAGATTATTGCTGTAAGGGGGCAAGGGCAGAACTGGTACAGAAGGCTGTAGCCACGGGCAAAGAGAGGGAAGGGCAGTCAGGCAGCATGGCCAGGGCTGCAACAGCTGCACAGCCAGACCCAAGAAGAAGGGGACAGGGATATGTTGGCACAAAGCCCCACCAGGGGTGCTTCACCAGGCACAAGAGACATTGTGGGAAGGGGCTGAAACCACGGATGTGAACAAATGGACCTTGCAGAGCAGGCTTCCCAGGAGGGAGGTTTGAGGTGCTATGGGGAGTTCTAGGGCACCAGGGAGGTTTGGGATGGAGATGCTGAGGGTTAGAGCTGTGAGCAGGGTATGTGCCCCCCAACTCGGAAAGAAGCACCAAGCCGGTTTATCTCCAGGGTTTTGGGTGCCTCAGCTGCTGTGGAGGGAGCCCATGAGAGGACAGGACTGCCTTAGCAGCATCACCACCCCTGGCTGGTCCCTGCCTCACTCCCAGAAACAGCCACATATCACATTTGCCATGCAGGGGGTTCCATTTCAGACACTGTGATTCAACTTTTCTCTTCAGATAAAGTTATTAAGGTAAATTTGATCAAAATGACACATGAATTACAGTGTGTGTTGCAGACTCTAATTCTGTTTACTGTTCTGGGGGAATGGGCAATTATTACAAAAGCTGGGACAGAGTGTTTTTAATAACATTTCTTGTTAAGATTTAATTACAGGAAATTGTATTTTCTTAATCACTGAAAACTCAACTGCCTAGGAAATTTTTTTTATATAATTTTGTTTGCAGTTTATTAAATCCTTAGGTTATTCCTTTTCTGAGGCTTTTAGTCACTTGCTAAGTGCTTCTTAACATCTGTAGGAGCAGATTGCTCAGAAGCACAAAGAAACTGAAAAGAGCAGACTCTGGGAGGTTTCGCTGGCCTTTGACAAAGCGGAGTTCTGAATAGGATTTAGAGGTCCTAATCTATTCCTAAAAAAAAAGAGATAGATAGATAGATAGATAGATAGATAGATAGATAGATAGATAGATAGATAGATTCTACCACTTTTCTCTGTCAAGACCTGCCTACCCTGCAGCCGGGACCAGTTTATCACTATGTGAGTATAACCAAAACTGTGTATTCTACACCCTCTGTGGCATTTCTGATGGACTGTTAATAATGGATCATTTGCAGCAGCTGCCCAGGGCGCACCTGACACCTCAGGCTACAAGCTGAGTGTTAAAGAACCTTGTGAGACAGGGGAGTGTTTCTGTGTTCACACCAATGACTCAGATATGGTAATTTGCCTATGGGGAGGCATTAGCACCTTCACACCCAGCCTGAGGGGTCATGTCTGTTAATGGGCCATTAGGGACTGGCATAATAGGTGGCTTCAATGACCTAGATCATCAAAGATTCTAAAAATATCCCACGACTCACAGAGTTAAATCACCCATTGTAAAACTCCTGACCCTGGGGATGTACTGGGCATTCCCATCTGAACATGAGCATATATAATCTTAGGGGTTTGGGACTTTGGGTACCACTTGTCACATCCAGAGGAGGACCAGAATCTCAAAAGAACTGTGACTGTCACTCTTGACAGGACTGCGACCATCATCCTCACCAACAGGTTATCCTTTCCTTTTACTTTGCTCTCAGGAGGACCACATGGCGCTCAGCACAGGGGCTAACGAACACCATTCTATTCATGTCCCAGGATGCCAGGTTATACATCTGTTTTTGTGGGTTAAAACCATTTTTCTCTGTATCATTGTATTTATTGTAATCTTTTCAGTAAATTTCAACTCTAATTTGTAATCTCTCTTGAGCTGGGTTTATTTTTCCTGCCAGTTTACCTTTAAACGAGCACTCACAGGCTCCCAGAGTGAGTGAGTCCCTGGGCACAGGAGTGCAGAGTGGAGCAAGGCAGCTGAAAGCAGTGAAAGGGGTAATTGTGCTGCTCAAAGCCCAGGCTCGCTCCTGCTGATGTGCAAAGCAGCCTCCCTTTGTGTGCAAAGCTAACCCTGAAAGGACAAGAGACCCCAGGAGAGATGAGCTGCTGCTGCTGTCATTCAGTGAATGGGGCAAGTCTGCTTTCCACCCAACTGCAGCCCTGGCTCAGTCCCATCAGCTGACTGCCTTATCTCTCCCCTGATGCACATGCCAATAAGAATGGGCTTATCTCTGCCTTATGCTCTGTCTGGGATGAGGTATTCAAACCCTATGAGTGGCATAGCCAGGCAGGGATCCTATCTGATCACAGGGGCCAGCCAGGGAGCCTACAGGGTTGTGGGGGCTACAATACCAGGACCTCCTCACACCTGCGGTCTCACCCTGCCCTACTTCAAGCTCTGCCTTCAGAGCAAAGACCTCTTGAGCAGCCTGTGCTTTGACTCTGGCATTTCATGAGAGCAGATGTATCTGGTAATGTCTCCCTCTTCTTGCTAAAGATAAGCTGTAGGGTGACATCTGAGTCCAGCTAATGTGCAAATTCTAAAAGTGATGGGCAGTCTACAGCCTGCAAGCTGAATGTAGCCTAAGCCTGTCATTAGACTTGCCAGAGTCTAGGGTGAGCCAAGCAAATTTCAGTGCATTTGCCAAAGGCAGAGATATTTGCTGTCTCTTCTTATACCAGAAATAGGCTGGGGAGCATCAAATTAATGTAGGAAGTGGCTTGTCTGAAGCAAAAAAGAAATGGTCGCTCTTTCGTGCAATGCTTTGTTAAGCATTGGGACTCCTTGCCACAGAATGTTGGGGATGCTCAACATCAACATGGATGCAAAAGGCAGTGGACCAAAGTCAAGGAGGACAAACTTATTGATGACTTAAACAAGCAGTTTTTGTCTCTGAACTGCCAGTCTCTGGGATGAGGCAATATTTTGGAGAGGCTGCACTGCGCACTTGTATTTTTCTCGTATTTATCCCAAGCACACACAACCAGATGCTGAGATGCTAAGCTGGACAGTCATTTGCCTGGATCCTGCACACACCTGCATGGGATGTGAACATATGCAGGGCATGAACACCGTGTTATGCCTCCTCCACAGCAGTCATCAGCTCTGCTCTGCTGGTTGCTCCTGCATTTCAGTCTCCACAGGAGCCACATATCCTTACAAACCTGGGGCAGGCAGGACAAACAAATGCTCCAGGGTTTGACTTGAGGCAGAAGTGTGTTCTGGTTTCATCTGGGATACAGCTAATTTTTTTCCTAGCTGCTGGTACAATGCTGTGTTTTGGATTTGGGATGAGAATAATGTTGATAATACACTGATGTTCTACATGTTGCTAAGGACTGTTTACACAGAGTCAAGGACTTTTCAGTATCTCACCCCACCCTACCAGTAAGGAGATTGAGGGGTACAAGATGCTGGGAGAGGACAGAGCCAGGACAGCTGACCCCCACTGTTCAAAAGGATATTCCATACCTTATGACATCATGCTCAGTATATAAACTATAGGAAACCTGGCCAGGGGTCACTGCTTGTATAATGACTGGGTATTATTCAGTGAGTGATGAGCAATTGCATTGTGCAACACTTGTTTTGTATATACTAATTATTTTATCCTTATTTTTTCCCTTCCTTTTCTGTCCTATTAAATAGCTTTTACCTCAATGCAAAAATTTTACTTTTTTTCCTAGTTCTCTTCCACTGAGGGGTAGAGAGTGAGCAAGCAAATCTGTGGTACTTACTTGATAGCTAGGGTCAAACCACAACAAGTAGCAAGTTTATCAAACCAATCAGGTTCTGCCTTGGGCATCCCAGTCTGACACTCTGCTGTACTCTTCAGGATATCCATGACTTACGCCACTGGAAGGGAGCAGGGGACTGAGACAGCTATGTGGAGGAGGGCAGAGGGGTGCATTTCTTCCATCCCCTGCTTGCTACAGGTGGCACTGCCAACTCCTCGGGCCCTGTAACTATTCGTCCCTTTAAGATATTGATACTCCCCCTCAGGCAGTCAGAGTTGGCTGCTTTGACACATAGAGGTAAAGGGTAAGGAGGGCTAACCCCTTCATCCCAACCTTTCCTAGATACTTCACTTAATGCTAAGACCTTTGGCTACCATAATTTTAGGACGTGGCCATAGTTTTATAAAAGCATCCCCATTACATTTACTTCTGATTATTCTGAGCACCATCAGCCTCAGCTCAGGGCTCACTGTTCTGTCCCCACCTCAGGACAGTGACAATCAGTGACTTGCCAGCTTCCCCAAAATGTTGTACCTTTCATTTTAGGACATAAATATTGAAAAGAAGCAACACCTACAAACAAACATGGCAAGCCTATCATATACTGTAGATCAGCCCCAGCAGCCCCTGGTCAAGTTGGATATGAATATCTCAGTTCTCTGTTCCAGCTTTGTCTGGGTATTTTTCAGTCAAGGCTGTTTCTTTAAAGCCATCACTATCTTTCTTTGTCTGCTTTCTTAAACCAGAGTAAGTAATTTCTCCCATGAGAAATTTCTCCTGTGTTAACAAATCAGAGACTTGCATTAATACAACACGGTGGACTTACTCAAGAAGGGCATAAGAAAAGAAGGAGGCAGAGCTCTGCCACCTCCATTACCCTGTGCATTGCTTGCTGCAGGTGGTAGAAGGGGAGAAGAGTCTAACACCTTTCCTAGCTGCAAGCTGGCTACCCCACTCCCTCCCCTCTTCTCCCAGCCAACTGTGTCCATCCTGTTGGGCTGAGGAGCCCCATGACACATGGCACTGAGGGCACTGATGCAAGAGTTTCCAGTCACTCTGTGTGCGTCTGGCACAGATCACATCTCAGGGTAATCGTCTTTGAAGTTTCCTTGCTTCTAAGGTCTTGCATCTGTCACAAAGGAGTATTTTCCATCTGCTGGGATTTACTCCGGGTTCCTGGGACTCAGCTGATTCCTGCCTACCCACCCTCAATCAAGAGCAGTCACATCAATCTCCAACCCAGCTTCAGCTAATATCCCTAGGGCAGCAGGGAATGCGTGGGCTTGCACACCATGAGTTTCAACTGGTAACTCTGCACATTACTTTGCAGAGGCCACAGCAGTCTAAGGTTACAAAAGGGATCCCACCTGCTCCCAGACCTTGTGTTTTGAAGCTAGTGGGCTCCCATAACCCAAGAGGGTAGATACATGCAGTGCAGAGGAAGACCAGGCTCAGACTTGTGGGTGCTCTGGGACACACTGGGGAGTGCAATACCTGCAAACCCTTTGACCCTCCAGGATGGAAGGATAACATAAGGAACAGGCATGCTTCCAGACCAGGCCCTACCTACAAGGGTGGGGCCAGTGCCGAGGATCCCAGTGGCACAGGCAAAGAAACATAGATCAGCAATGATTTTCAATAAACATTTAACTCCACAGTGACCTTTCAGCACCCATCCCAAACCATTCTAATTAGCTAGTTCCTCAAGACTTGCTGTCAGACAGCAGAGATCACTCTTCACACCTGTATCTTCACTTTCTGGATCCCAGGAAGGAAAAAGAAGCCCCTCTGAAAGTGAAGGTCCCTCTAGATGCTCTGGACTTGTGGGCTTCCCTCCGTGGAAAGCTTTGCTGGGAGACTGCAGGCATGCAGCAACATCTACAGAAATTCAGGGTGTACTGCAGGCTCTCAGAGAAGCAGAGCCAGCAGCAACAGGGAGCCAAACCGGCACTCTTTTAATATACATCAGCTTTCCACATCACCACCTTCCCATGGCAGCCAGAAAAGTGAGAGACACATCTCAAGCACTGAGCAGTAATTAGAAAAGGCGAAGCTTGGGTTTGTTTCCATATTTTGCGTATCTAAGCTCTGAAGCGAGGGAGGCTGTGGTGCAATGAGTCTTGAAATATTCTCTACAGTCTCCTGAATTTTAAGAAGCTTAGCCTGCTTCCACAAGAAAAGAGGAACTGATGGGCTTGGTGTGACCAGTTCTTGGCACTGGTTGGTGCTGGACTCTTCCAAGGGAAACAGAAAGAAACCTGAAGGTATCACCTATCCCTTGGGGAGTTTCCCCCTACTCCAGTCAGCCTGTATTACCTGCTGTGAGAAAAGCAGTAAGAGATTTGTGAGGGTCATGAGCCCTTAGGGCTCTGCGATCCCCATGTTTTTGCTCATGGTGCTGCTGCTATCTGGCTTAAAACACCTACAGTGTCTGTGGAAGGTACCAAGCTTGGGACATCCCCTATACCCAGGACTGATGTAGTAAGTTATTATATTATCCAGCATATAATAGCAGGCTGCTGACTATGCTGAGGTAATCTCCCAGCCCAGGCTGGAGTTTACAGTGCAGATACTGGGCGAGCCAGGAGTAGCTGTGGAGTATAACTAAGTGAGGGCACAGATAAACTCCAGACTTGGTCAATTCAAAGATCATTCACCTGCACAGGAGGAGCTCAGGTACTGCTCCTGGTGTTGCACCACTGAGCTCTGGGGCACATGGGTGAACTTTTGTTCTTCAGTTAAGTCCCTTCCAGGTTAAGCTAGGAGATGCAGCAGCGTCACAGGCTGCTCCCATAATCTTTCTCACCTGGAAAGCTTTTGTGGGTTCCTAGGCATCCAAGGATTCAGATAGCTTGCAGAGAAGTGCTGAGTATGTGGCCAGAACCCTGCTGTGCACCCATCTTCTGAGGAGCCACCAGGAGCACCCCGACAGAGTAATACCCCCCTCATCTCCATGCTGGGTGCCATGCTGCCTCCGTGGGTTTCTTGGCCCAGAGCTGTTCAAATTACAGCCCACTGAAGAGAAATCTACAGATTACTGCATGGATATTCTGGGTGACCCTCTACCTATCACCATCACTTGCATTAGGGTAGCACTTCAAACAAGTCAACCAGCAACACAGGCAGGAGTGAGCTCTGCAAACTGGAAACAGTAGGGGAAACAAGAGGTGAATAAAGTATTTGTTAGTGGACTCATTATCCCTTTTTTACTGACAGGGGGACTGGCACAACAAATGTGGCTGTCAGTCCTTGCTCAGGAAAAAGAAGTTAACCCAAGAACACAAGACCTGAAAAGTTTCAGCTTCTTCCAGAAAGCAAACACTGGCAGGCTCATATGTTGCTCCCTCGTCACACCTGTGGTGCACAGGAAAGGATGGCAACTCTCAGCCCCCTCTGCTTCAACCCCCAGCTTTGACAGGGTTCCCAGAGCAAGGAAAGGCTGGAGAAAGCTCTGAGCACTGGCTACAAAGGGAACTCCCTGGTGCTGCATCTCTCACCCGGTGTGAGCCTGGACAGGGGAGACTTTGACCATAGCCAAAAATGCCATTAGTGCCAGCAGCAATGCAAGCCAGATCCTTTCACATTTTTCAGTTTCTCTGTGTTCTCAGTGGCACTAGAAAGCTGAAGCAAAAGTCAGCATCTCAGCCTCTCTAAGCCTGCTTCGCCAGCTTACCACAGCTGGGAAAGCCAGAATGCATGCAGCATATTCACAGAAAGGAGACTATCCCTGAATAATAGTCCTGAGTGCAACACCATCATTACTCTGAGCTGCAGCATTTGGGCTGCTGCTGTGGTGGTGTTTCTGTTCAGCTGGGGAGATGCACTGTGACATTAGTGTTATCTATGATGCAGAGAGCAGAGTGACGCAGATCCCCAGCATGTCACAGATTATGGTCTTCTAGCACAAACATCTTTCTGTTGTTCTTTTACAGCTGAAGCTGTCAGTAAAATACACACCTCCGTACCAAAGGAAAAAGGAAAAAGGAATTATCCTTCTCCATGGACAGATACATCAGTGTTGTGTTGTTCCCTTTGGCTTGCAGTTAAGTCTGTGCCACAGCTCCTCCATTAGCCCAAAATAAGATGTATCACTGACCATGACCCAAGTGTGGGGCTGGATACTAGGGTACACTCATCACATCCTTGCCTGGATGAAGGCACCTGAATTTCATCTCTGTTCTTCCTGTGTTGAACTTCTAGCAATCTGCAGTGGCTGGCCTGGGGGTCATTGCAGAGGTTGGGGTGGGATATGTGCACCTGCCCGAAATCAGCTTCTCCTTTGGAAATTTTGTCTCTCTAGTGCTCTGAGTACTGCAGCAGGCTGGCTGGTGCTCAGGAGGCTCTGCACTGCAAAGCAAACACGAAGGTTCATGCCAGGCATTTTCAGAGGCACGGCAAACAGACAGAAGGACAACAGAGGCTGTACCTGGAGATCAGCTCACAGGGATGTCCCTGACCCTCCACTCCCTCAGCTATTGTCACCTCTAAGTGACACAGAACCTGCACACCTCCACCTCTCTCCCCACCAACCTCCACACACCTGGCAAACTAGTTACAACTCCAGGAGAGCAAAGGTGGATGCAGAGCAACCCATGAGCCACCACAACTGAGCAGAAAAATTCAAAGTGGAAATACAAACATTTCCTGGTGGAATGTGCAGAATGAGGAGCTTGAGCTCACTGCTCATGCCCTCAGAGTGCTACATTTCTTAGCAGGTGTCCCAGAAATGTGAAACGGCTGAATGGAGTAATTTTCCCAGAGAGCACAGTTAAATATATGTGGAATATCATTGTAAATTATAATCCTCCAATAATAGGAAATACTGCACAAATCTCTAGTGGGGAGAAGGGAGCATCAGGGAGGCAGCCCAGGCCAATTATAGTGACACATTTCAGTTCCCAAAACCTAGACTTACAACAACCTAGAAAAGTATGGAAAAATCTGCTATGCTTGTACTTTTTCCTAATTTAGGAAGCCAACAAGAAGAGGTGAACTTTCAGCAAGGGCTTAAAAATTATGATCTAGAAAATGAAAGAATATATAACACTGGCCTGCTGATAGCAAGGGACCCTCCCTGAAGCTTCAGGTTTGAAGAAATACTCTAAACAGTGGATTTGTCCTTCTTGACATTTTAAAAATACAGGGTTGGAATTGCACTATCTGAGCCCAAACTCCTGTCCCCTCTGGTAAACCTGTACTCTTCTTACATGTTGACAAAATCCTTCTTGGATCCCAGTGGAGCTTTTCCTCCTCATTACATCTGCTGAGAAACCATTGCAGAACTGCTTTCTGATGCTCACAAAGCCTTTTTCCAGCCTACTTTTATTTGTAAGCAGCCCTTATGATGGCAGTAGTAATTCCAGTGCTTTTCAGGAAATACCTTGTTTGAGAGGACTGGCATTTGCCTTTCTTCTAGCTGTATCATTTTCACACAGGATCAGAGAAAGGTTTGGAAAGGTGGCCCTGGACTGTGTCCAGACGGCTTCTGAATATCTGCAACAATGGAGATTCCACCACATCTCTGCAACCTGTGCCACTTCTTGGTCATACTCACAGTGAAAAATTGTTTCTAGTTGGTCAAGAACCTCCTGTGTTTCAGTTTGTGCCCACTGCCTCCTGTCCTGCCACTGAGAACCACTGAATTGAGCCCGGCTCTGCTTTCTTTTACCTTCAGGTACATGTACACACTGACGAAAAACCAATCATTTTTCCCAGCCATTAGGAAGCAGAACCACTCCCAGTATCTCTGTCTTCATGACTCTTTCAAAATAGACCTCCAGCTTATAGCTCGGGTTTTCATAAGCAGTTTCTCAGACTTTCTGGTACCATAATTAGTCGTAGCAGACCTTACATTTCTCTAGTCTTGAAAGCAACCCAATTTCTGTTGCATGATATTATGAGCCTCTTCTGTCCTGCTGATGTCTTTTATCTTTCTGTATCAAATTCTACCAGAGGACACCTATATTTCTGTTCATGAAAACATTAGATCATTCCTTAGATCTCTAAGAAACACCTCTAGATCCTTAAGCCTAGTCAGTACACTCTTATGCTCTGCTGTCATTTCCTCGAGTCAGTTTTTTACTCTAACTGTCAGCTCTACTGATCCCCATATACTTCAGTTCCACTGGTTTCTCAGTGGCATCCTATCAAAATTGTAATTGAAGCATAAATAGATCTCCTACATATCTTTTGTCTGGAAAAACAGCTGCCTTCTCAAAGAAAGATATCAGACTGCTCTGTCATGATCTGCCAAGGGCAAAACTCATGTTTCTTTGTATGACCTTTTCCACTTACCTCTGCTAATTTGTCCATCCTTCACAAGTTGTTCAAAAGCTTTAAATATTGCTGAGGTCAGACATGGCCATGTACATGCCCAGAGCACATTTATCACCCTTATTAACTAAAGATACTACCTTTGCTAATCTCTAATCAGGTGTTATTCACAGTTTGAAGGACATATCAAAGCTCCATGCCAGATGTCTGTCATTTGCATGCAAGTCTTTCAGAGTTTGGAAATGCAAGTTACACGAACTGACCACATCCAGCATTTGAAATCTGCTTCCACCCTGATGTGATTGCTCTGACTATCTGGTACCTGATGCTCTCTCTCAGCTGGCCATCTAAAAAGGGAGAATATGCTGATGGTATAGTACAGCTGCCTCTAGCTGAAAAGCAAATTGAGAAAGGCTAGAGTGGGAATGAGATGGCAGCAGCCCTCAGTAGCTTGTTCTCAGAGCATGCAAGATGCTCAGAGCCTCTTCCAGGTGGCATCAAGGCTGCTTTCCCTACAGGCATCATCCACAGGTTTGGTCTAGGGCTTTCAGGAACTCCAACACAGGAGGAGATATTTTATTTTATTCCCTGCATTAAGAAAGGTTGTACAGCTGGCAGATGGGTAACTGTTGTGGTGAAAGGTTGTGCTAGAAATAAAGTAGGTTAGGAGTAGTAGATCAAATTAAAAGAAAAACATGCTAGCAGCTTGGCTGAGGAACAAATGAGGACAGCATGTAGCATCGACAGTTAAAATTAAACACACTGTCCTCATCTGTCCCTTAGCTACCCAGGCAGGCTTCTTACATGTTGCTGCCAGATTATTTTCTATGCACACACAGAAAAAAGTTCATAAAGTATCTGTGCAATAATCCATCTCTCCAGAAGCTGTGTCATCACTACATGTCCTCAGGACACTGACTGTGTGCAGGCATTAGGTGGATGGCTATAAAAGAGGTATCTGGCACTTTGCTGACAATATCAGCACATGACTTTATTTTATGGCTTTTATCCCCCCCCCCTCTTTACTAGAAATCCTGTTGAGCAAAGAAGCAGTTTCTGATGCTTGTTCAGTGCCTACAAAAATGGGCAATTCTATTGATATTCATAAGGATACTCTTTTTTTTAAGTTTGAGAGCTCTCTAACATGCATTTTTTTGAATCTTTTCCTCTCTGAACCAATTTGACACAATTCAGCAGAATGAAGATGTTCAGATACCATTGTCTGAGTTCATACCCTGAGATTCTATGAATGCTTTCTGTCATTATATCAATGCCTATGACCACCTACTACTTGATGTTAATAATCATTTTCCCATCTGAAAATCAGTCTGAACCCAGCGTAAGAGTTCAAGGTAACACATTTCCCACTTAGTTAAGCCATTCAATACTCTAGTATGATGATTTTGCAGACTCCCAGCCTCCCTGGGCTGCTAGGTCCACGGAGAACATCTTGGATGCCCCAAGGTGTCTCAAACAGCATGAGGCATCCATATTTCAGCAACTAAATCCTACCTTTGTCAATGCAGCCTTCAGAGATGCATGGCTTACTGCGTGGCATTCCCCTTCAGACTGTGCTGGCTGCCTTCACTCCATCTCTTCTGGTTGAAATGGAAGCAGGGAGCCCCTGCTGAGCACTGAACATTTTGTGCCTTCTCTTTCACATTCCCAATCATTAGACAATCCAAGCTTGATCAGCAAGCTGCCTCCTGCTGAAGAACAGCAGGTGATAGTATGTTTGCCCCATCTTGAGACAGTTTTGGACACAGAGGTTTGACAGTGCTGATGCTCATGGTGTGATAGGTGCTATTAGCCACCACAGCTTATCTTGTACCAGCAAGACTGAGTTTGTGTATAGATGTCATACTCAGACACATACTCACACTCAGGTCTCAAACACATATATTAAAGTCCCTAGGTGTGACATTACCCGGAAAAACTAGGAGAAAATTCAACCAGGGATCATCCAAGTCCCTGTTTATAAACCACTATCGGCTCCATGACTTCTGATATAGCAGCCCGCAGGAATTGAGAAGGCTGTTGAAAAGCAGAAGCATACACACAAAATCAGTATATTAAGAGGCAAAAGACTCATTTGACAGATAGCGAGCATGAGAAAATGAAAGGCAAATGGGATGCTAAAATGTTTTATGCTGCATACTCATCACAGAGAAAGGGAGTTGTGTTTTTAATGAGCAAAGATGTATCATTTCACTTACTGAGCCTTCCAGCTGATGATAAAGAGACTTGCTTTAGAGCACCAGGATTAAACAAGGTGCAGATATGGATTATAAATTGCTATGTATCAAATGTGAACAGATTGTCCTTAAATGTCATTCTTATGTAGATAAATCAATTCTATTTGAAAAGAACAGTTCAGCATGGGAGGAGGTGAAAGAAAAAGCAATGTACCTGCTTCCTCTCATGCCTCATAAAGGATTCAGTTTTACTAAGAGATCTGCTCCAGACTTTATTCACCTGTAAAGTCATTTGTAAGGCCCTCAGCATGTGTGTCAACTCTTTGCAGTGCTGAGGGAAGCTGGACAACAACAGACTCTGCAAGATCCTGACATGGCCCATGCAAAGTTTCTTCAGCCTCCTGCACCTGGGCTTGGAGATACTGTGGACCACCTGGAGCCTCCAGGAGGAAAGGCTTCTGTCTTATCCCACAAGCAGCTCAGCCTTTCCCCTGACTTAAGACACCCAGCAATCCCATCGCCTTGAGTCAGGCAGCAAACCTTGAAGTCTTCAAGCCCTGAAGACCTTATCTTCTCTGGGGCCCTTCACCTCACCTCATGATAACTCACCACTACTGAAGAAAGCAGAAAACAAGACAGCAGCATGAAGACGCAGAAAGTGACTTAAAGCAGTTTATCCTCTCTTTGCTTCTATTGTCTGCAACGCAGGTCCTGCCTTGGCACCAGCCTGCAGCAGTTCTGCTGCGCTTTGAGAGCTGACATGAGGAAATGCTGGCCCCAAAAGCTACTAAAGTGATAGAGACTCAGACTTAAAGGAATGAGATTTGCAACAAGGCAGCTTCCCCCCCCACAGCCTTTGTGCTCTCCTTGAGGATGTAAGAGGAATAAGGAGTACACGCTGGCCACCTGAGACCTTACATCTGGTCTGTACCACCACTGGAGCACCACAACTGTCAGTCCATGGATCAAAATGGCTGTGAAATCTCTGTTCAAGGCACTGCCAGGAATAGGAATCATTGCCAGGAGTTGACTGAAAGGGACTGAAAGGGATTGCTAGAGTGAGGAAAGACACTGCAGGGAAAGAAGGTGATCTCTCTCCTCAGAATCCTTCCCAGCACGTACTTGGGGGATGGGAGTAAGAGGGTGGGTCTAGCCCAAGATCACTCATTTTGAGCAAAATGGAAGAAGGAATGCAAAGGACTGTGGCTCAAAGAGTAGGTGTCAGAACAATCTAAGGCACTCAGAGGTCAGGAAGGCACAGAGCTTCAATCCAGGTCTTCTAATGCTTATGATATTTCATTAAAATAAGCTACTGTACTGAAGGAGGATTAGAGGGCAGTAAAAACATACCTATCTTTAAAATTGGCATTAGTGGTGATCCTGGGAATTACAGACCAATGAGCCTTACTCTGAACTAGGCAAATTAGCTGAAAAGATAATTAAAGCTCAAAGAATAAAACATCTAGATGACAGTGGTGATATAACAGGAACAAACCAACACTGCTTCAGCAAAAGTATTAATGTCTCACACAGCTTCTAGGATGCTTTGTGCACGTCAGCAAAACAGCAGATAAAGGAAAAGTGAGGTGGTTTATTTGGACTTTCAAGAAGTCTCCATCTACACTCCTCATGCTGACTGGCACCATTTGAAAGCAAAGTAGTCAAAAGGAAGATGTAAGCAGCTATTGAAGATCAAAAACAGGTTCAAAGAATTGCTAAAACACAATCAGTGGTCAATCTGGTGAGTGATTTCACATGTAGCAGCACCTGTACAGGCAATAGAATTAACAAGTGATCACAGCGGCAAGGAGTCTTTAACATTCTCCTCCTCCCTTTATGCAGCTCTATTACAAGAGCACCTCTGACACCTCTTCAGAACACACAAGTGTCTATGTTCACCAGTCCTCGAGGAAACCGTGGAAAGCCAGTTGAGCTTGTGTTATCAGTCTTTACCTTTCTTCCAAAAATCTTACATTATTCACAGATAGGAAAAGGGCGAATATGAAATCCTCGCTTCCTGGTGGCATGCCATTTCCTAAGCATCTCAGCTTGTCTTGTCCCTACAGATTTTCAAACCACATGATTACAGAAAAGGATGCTGAATGGTGCATTTCCTAAACATTTTTAAAGCCCAGATAAAAGGAAACTCAATTAAAAAAAAATTTAAAAGTCTTTACAGCAACATGACTGAAGCCAACTTAATTTTGGGGCTGCCTCCTGCCTTGCCATGTATAGGGGAACCACAGCCATGATGATGCAGGACTCTAATGACAGGCACAAGTGGGGCACAGCAAGCAATGCTGACAGAAAGCACCTTTCCCTGCCAGATGTGGCATCCCCAAGGGTGTCCGTAAGGCAAATGCCATCTGGGCTGTGTGTTGCCAATGTAAACATAACATTCATGTGCATAAAGAATGAGATATAAAGAATATAAGCCTGATAATGTCTTGTCCTTGCTCTGTCACTGTGTCACCCAACTGCAGCCCTATTTGACTCTGTGGGATTGAAGCCTGGGACACAGAGGGGTGAGTTCCATCTTCTGGCTTTGCCTGTGGCAGCTCTGCAAAATGACACAGCAGAAACAGAGAGCATAGCAAAAACTATTAGAAGCCCGTAGAGCCTCCTGAATGGGGAGAGATAGGGAGATTAAAGTAGAGTAATATACAAAGAAGATGAAATACAAGGGATGGGAAAAATAGGTACAAAATAACCTCTGGACAAGCAGAAGTAAATCATTCCTTCATAGAGACTGCCCAATAATACCAGAACAGAGGGCATGCAATTAGAGTGAAAAGCAATGAATTTTGAACTGATAAAAGGAAAAACTATTTTTAGACAATGAATACTTAACCTGTAAAGTTCACTGCCAAGTGATTTTACCAAGGACGGAGACTTAGAAGCATGCAGAAGAGAAAAAGCCATTGATATGAATAATGAAAATAGCCACCGTCACACTTGACAGAATAAAATCTCTCTGGGAGAGATTTTAACTCCTCCAGGTTCAGTATAGGACCTCTGTTGCTTTACTAGGAGGGGAGAGAGGAGATGCCTCCTGAACACATGCTCTGTTCTAGACTGTGGCTGCCACCTTCTCTGCAACTCTCAGTGCCAGGAAGAAAAAGAGGACAGATACCAGGCTGGGCGACAGCAGAGACGCTCTCATA
Source organism: Xenops minutus (assembly GCA_035221455.1). Classification (NCBI taxonomy): domain Eukaryota; kingdom Metazoa; phylum Chordata; class Aves; order Passeriformes; family Furnariidae; genus Xenops; species Xenops minutus. The sequence continues at coordinate 39,235,648 of JAWWEE010000105.1, read as the reverse complement.
TGATAATTCCAGCGGTATGGTAGAAGGGATTTTAATTGCTTTTCATTTACATCTCTGCATTGTTCAGCCACCTGTTGGTTCCCAAGGCCAAAGAAGAACCTTAATGCCTCTGGAGGAAAGGAGAATTCAGCATGCTTTCTGCCAGATGAGACTGTTAATTTTTCTCTTGCAAATCTGACCAAAGTATCTCTCCTTGGCAGAAGAGCTGGCTGGTTTTCAGCTAGTCATCTTGACATCACCCATAACTTCAGCATTTTCACAGAAAAGCTTAAGTTATAAAACAACTACATTTGTCTGAAGTTGGAGAGTAAATACTTTGGGGCTAATGAGTCTTTAAGGGATTTACAGAGAAGACTGGCTTGTTTCTGTGCCATTTTACATTCAGTGTTTACCCTCCCTCAGAAGAGCTCAGCCTTGCTTACCGCTGCTCACTGAGATCAGCATTGATGGTGTCACGTGAGACATGTTTGATTATCATTTCTTTCCAGGAGGAACAAGTGTGGCAGAGGAATGTAGTTTACCATCTGTCCCAAAGAGAAAATCTGTAACAGATCTCCTAGGCCCTCATCTTAAGGCCACTTTTCCCTGACCAGTGATGATCATATCTCAGGTCTTGCCTCTGTGGACCACCTTCCATCCCAAGAACACAAAAGATTTAATTAATATTAACAAGGCAGCCCAACACACCAAGGAAGCAGGTGGGTGAAAACCATCTCCATTTGGACCGGAAAACTTAACACATGAATTAAGCAGCATGTGTGAGCACAAAATGCAGATCCTAACAACAACCCTTCAGGGCCTATAAGCGACAATTAATGCCTAGTGAGCAGCTAAGAGCATTGCAATACATCAGCCAGGCAACCCTCCACCTGCCTCCTTCCCCCTGCTAGGTCTGTTCAGAGTGTGCTGCCAGAGCCAGCCACTGTGAAGAGCACAGCTGGGGAAAGACTCTGCTGCTGCCATTCCTGCAACACCTTAGCTCAGCTCAGCAGGTGCAGGCACAGCAAAGGCATGGCAAGCCCAAGTCTGGTTTCTACTTCTGTTCCTAGAGAAGGCCTATTGCCACCAGCTCTGGTGTTCAGCTTGGTGGCTCTTGCGGGATTTGGGCTTCATCTCCCCAAGCACACCACTAGGAGATGCACCCATTTCTCTATTGGGTCAAGGAGCATAAGAAGCACCCTGAGGCTGGCTCAGTCACACCAAAGCCCATCCAGTTAGTTACCCTGGTTCCTCTAGATTTAGTAAACTAATCTAAATTCTTTCTCCATTTACTCCCGAACATAAGTAAAGTTTAAGTACACACAATACCTTGTGGGCAAGGACTTCTACTTCTTAGCTACACAATGTGTGTGAAGAACAAGTGGTTCCTCTTTTAAACGTCCTAGCTGTCAGCACAGTTTGATGAGCTCCTGGATCTTGCATTGGACAAGTGAGAAGTGAACAGCTGTTGTGAGAAGAGGCTGTGTCTTGGGCAGTGTTTCTTGCTTTCAAGGGAGGATTGCAAAGGCTGAAGCAGGTGCATGTGTCCCAGAGGAAGGTTATCTGTGACCTTTTCTCTCAGAAACCCAAGGTGCCTAATCCAGGGCTGGGGGTGTTCAAGGGTTTCTAGGTGAGATACTAGTCAATTTATCCTTGTACGTTCAGCTGAGTGGCAGATGCTTGCTCATTCTCATGCACCAAGCACAACTGCATTCAGTAGCCCTTGCTCCCAGGTAATGTTGAGGGATACACAAGTCACATCACAGGACCACCACAGGGAGTAAATCAAACCTATGTGATAAAAAAGGGGAAAAAATAGGAAGAAACTGAGAGCAGAATGCATAGCAAATAAAACCTGTTTGTGATGGAGTGCTGTTAAAATATTGGAAATGATGTTGAATTTAGCAGTACAGTATATACCAAGCATGGGGAATAGTCCAGCACCACGTTGTGATAAAATCAGGAAATTATTAATGTGTCTGAGGAAAAGGAAGAAAGAGATAAAAATGTTCTTACTACAGAGGATAAAGTGGATTTTTTTATAACCCATGCAGCAAGGTATCAGGACTGTTTTTGTGGATTACTTTAGGTGATTATATTCACAGCTAAGTAGGATGAAGTCAGAAGATGGTTGATCGTCTTCTGGGAAGACATGAATTAAAGGGATTTTAGAAAAATGAATAAAGAAGTCCAGATAAGGCTCTAATGGATCAGAGGATACTGCAGCCATGCTGTTTCTACATTACGGTAAGAGCTGCCTACAGGAGGCTTTTCAGCAGCAATTAACCCTTAGTCAGTCAACCACTCTAAAATGAGTAGCAAAGGCATAGTGTTAATGCACTGCCCACAGACTGGGCCTGTCAGACCCTGAAATGCCTCTTTTTGGCTTCCTAATGTAGCCCCAGACAAAGGTGTCCAGCTGAAACCTCCAGAAGGCCTGCGATTTGTATACAGAGAAGCTGAGAAAGAACACTGCCTACTTCTCTCCCTCTGCCTTGTCTTGCAGTTGATCTAGCCCACAGTTTTTAAGGACTCAGATCTCAAGGGCTGTTGGATTCTTCAGTGATCACAGCCAGGTAACAGACAGCTGCTGGTTTCTGACATCTATACCTACAGTCTAGGATGTGAAATGAGTTTGCCAAACTCATTTCACACAGAAGCTGCCATGCATTCATGAAGCCTTAATAACATTAACTGAAAAATACTTTTCTAAATAGAAAATAGACTCTTCCAAGAGACTCTCTTCTCACCTGAATAGAGGACAGCTAGCTTTTTGCTTGCATGAAAGGTGTCCTTTACTGAACTCAGATAAGTCTGAAAAAAGTTAAAATAAATGACTTCCTGTCTCCCTCCTGTGTCCAAAATCTCACTGTCCTTCACAGCAGGGCTTATGCTAGGTCTCAGAGTGGCTACCCCAGCAGAATACTTGGAGAACAGGTCCTTGAAGAAGCAGTGCTCAGTAAAAGGGTGGGTGGGAAACACCGAGCCTGTCACTGCAGAGGAAAGAAAGCCAAGATTAAAACATCGGGAATATTTCTGCAGGAGAAACAAATCCTCCCAGCTGGCAGTGAGGAACAGAGCTCAGTGAGAATGGAGAGGAGTGGAGGAGTGGACTTCAATGCCTAATGTGTGTGACTGCTTCCACAGCTGGACACAATACAAGGGACCAGCACGAAGTCCTATAGCTTATTTTATGCAGGTGGGATGAGCTATTGGTTTACCTAGCCTACAAATCACTGGCTGTACCTGCAAAGCTCTGAAAGACAAACCTCCAGTGTGGCCACAAAAGAGTCACTGCCTACATCCCATCCACGCATCCCTCTCACAGCCAGGCTGAAGTACAGGCAGGGAGTCACACTCACCTCAGGCATCCCCAGCCTCACCTAAAGAGCAGTGCTTGGTCACCTGGAGAGCAAAGTCCTACTCCCAGAACTCTTTCACGTAAAAGCACTCCATTTGGTGTGTTCACTGGGTAGGACAAGGGGGATTTGACTGTTGGTTGTGCTGTCGAATGTGCTGGGTTTGTAGCCCAGCAGATAGAGGCATTTGGTAAGTCATGAGCTTGCGATGAGAAGAGAAAAACTTGCACAGAGTAATTCTAGAGAGGCACCAGCTACCCAGTGACAGGGAGATATCTTCCTCATTCCTCTTCCCTACTTTGACTCTCAGCAGAGGAGCTTGCAAAGCATTCTGGCAGGTACTCAGTTCAGGCTGTCCTTCAGCAAACAAAACAGTTTTACTCATCTCTGCTTCCAGCTTTCTTTCAGAGCAGGGCAGCCAGAGCTACCAGAGTCCAAGCTGAGAGAGGCAGACAGCAAGGGTTAGGATTTCCTACAGTCCTGCAAGCTGCTCCTACAAACCCTGGGACAGTTGCCTCAGGTGATGGCTGCAGATCACCCTATGCTGCCTGTGTTCCCACACTGGTCTGCTCTGTGCAAAAAATGCACTTCCCCCCAGGGCCTCCCACCTATTCACCTGCTGATTTCTGCTCTCCTGGCATTATGTAGGAAAAGCCTTGTCCTTCTTCCTCAGTTTCCCTAGATATAAAAGACAGATTAAGTTTTTGCTGTGTTTTTCCAAGGAGTTGCAACCCATTACTAATTAGTGTCTGCAAAATGTTTTCAAGCTCCTCAAAGGGAAGGTGCAAAAGAAGGACTAAATATCATTAACAGCTTTATTTTACACACAGCAGAAAATTAATGAGGTGTTGGCTCCTTGTGAACTGCAGCTACCATCCTGCTGAGTAAATTTTGCTTTCATAGCAGATATTACCCACATCTGTATTCCTGTAGCGCTACCATTTCGAATGTTTTCCTCTGAACCAAACTGCTACCAGTTCCTATTGTCTGCTCTCTTGCTGAGGCCTGTGGATCTGCCATGAGCAACTTTTCCTTTCATTACCCTGGAGGTTTCCTGGGATACTGATGACAGATGGAGAGCAGAGAGGGGGAGTCAGGGGACATTTCAAAGGAGTGAGGTGACTGCTTCCAGGTTCCTAATAATAAATGGCAAGGGGAGGCAGAAATTAGTTAATACCACTCTCTCAATTGTATTGCTCTGAGGGCTTCTCCAAGCAACATATCCAGAGTGTTTCTGTTGACAGCCTCACATTGTCAAGGCTTTCAAAGCCTTGGATCCCTGCTGTTTGCAGGGCTTGCAACCAATCAGGAATGATAAAGAAGTCATAAAAAAAAAATGTTCTTGCTAATTTAAAAGTCAGGTCTCCTTCTGAGCATGTCTGAACTCGGAAGGAGCGTTGCTTCAATACAGTTCGCAGAGTGGGTATTACCTCAGTTGGCATACCTGCTCTCTTCATATGCCAGCTGGGGAAAAAGTGTTTCCCTCATCACAGACAACGACACAGTAGGTCCCAGCCATGCCTCAGGCTCCTCCAGGGAATGGCACCTGGGGCTCGGTGTTGGGGACTCCTGCAGCTAGGTGCTGCAGCACCCTTTTTTCCACAGGGACCCTCTGCCCCCACGGTGGGGAAGGACAGAGCCAAGGGCTTCACAGCCACTGCTCTCCCTGTCCCTCTTTTTCACCCTGATGTCAGTTCACCTGCATGCTCCACTACTCCCCACAATCCCTCAGTGCTGCAAGGAAAAAGCAAGCAGGCTCCAGCCAAAAGCTGGATTCTCCATCACACTATCTCTTTCTTGCCCACACTCTGGGTTTCCACTGGATGCACAGCACTTGGACAAAGCTGTTAGTTGCCAGGGCTGCCCAAAGTCAAGACAACCTGCACAGGGAAATGCTGCCTTCAGTGCATTCCCATGGGAAGTATGGGAAATGCATGTGGGAAATCCCAGGAGAACTGAGATCCCTTCCTGGGCTCCTTGTCTCTAATGCACTAAAAGCTCTGCTGCTGGCAGAGACGTCCAGAATATGAAAAGTGAAGCAATGTGGAGTGTTTCTTTCAGGGAAGGAACCACATGACCTCTGTCTTCAAATTTCCCTGCATGGGAGGCAGCCCATCTCACAGGAGCAAAGTGGTAGGAGTGGCTCTGGGACCTCACAGCTTCATGGTATTTAAACATCTCCAGTCCCAGCCTGGGTCCTTCTTTAAAAGAATTTACAGCAACATTAATACATCAGAGACTGGTGGTCTGGTCCACGGTCTCAACGTGTTCCAGTAAGATACGTGTCAGTTTATCCATTCAAAAGAGAATCTGCCAGTGTAAAGCATGGTGTTCACTGGGCTGCATGTCAGCCAAAGCAAAGCACTCCCCTCTGAGTTCAACTGCAGAGATGAACATGTGTGGAAAACACCTGGGTACTCTCCATCTGAGAACAAATTATGGCTAGGCCATGTTTGTCAGTCTTAGCAGCAGCTAGTACACAAAATGGCTCTGTCTACTCATTTCCCCTATAGATTTCTACTCCTGTTTCATGGCACTTTTCCATCCTCTTCCAAACCCTGATAGCACCTCTGAAGCATCATGTCATTTCAAGGCCTGGCCGTTGGAGTTTGAAGCTAGGTAGTTTGCTCATTTCTTTCTCTTTCCAGGTTGTAAAATATGGAAACTGTGGAGTGCTTTTGCAAAGTTAGCAAAAAGCATTCAAATCCCACCTGCATGTGCCACACACAGATCAAATCCCAAATTAGAGAAGAAAATGCATGCCTTATGCTGCAGCCTCTTTCCCCCACTGCTTCCTTCCATGCCCTGATCTCCCTACTGCCTGCCAAGACTGTATTCACAGCCAAGGCAATGGCTGTGAGACACAACCTGGAGTAGCACAGACAGGTGCATCATTGCAAGAGCATGGTGGCATATTTTTCCTGGGAGAGGAATGAGCTCAACCAGGACAGCTGCTTTATCCCTAATACATAAGGCAGGAGAATAATTTTTCCAACTGGAAAAGACAGATGAGCTTTTGGACATTTAAAGCTTTTCTTAGGTCTGAGACACAAGCAGAAAACATCAGCTGAAGGACAGAATGCAGAAAATGGTGCTGATGTTTAACTTCTTTACATTCATCAGCCAGACACTCTGAGAGGAGAAAGTAATAAGGTTATTAGCCTGCTTTGCACAGCCACAGCCTCTGCTGCGCCCAGAAGGAAAACACTGCAGCAAAGGGAAGTCCCCTTTCACACCAGCATCCTGATGGTTGAGGTGCCACTTTTGAAACAAGGCAGGAGCATATAAAACTGTGCCAGAACCACCTCCCACCTGAGCTAAAAAGTATTTTGGACTATATCCACATTGCTCTGCCAGAGCAGCCTGCAGAATCAGCAACAAAAAGGATGCTTCTGCATTCTTCCATCACAGCTTGTAGACAGAGCTCCATCTGATCTTTAGACTGTGTTTAACTTGTATGCACAGGTTTACCTGGTCTCCTAGGAGTTCCCATATTTGAACACATTTTGACTGGACTAAAAAAATATAGTCAACCCTGAAGAAATGCTGAGAGGCTGGCTGGAATGGGCTCTCAGCAAGAGAGCTGCAAGTATCTCATGCAAGTGTGGGTTCAATTCCTGTTCCCACAGTCAACACTGCTCAGGCCCAAGGAAGGGCAACATTGATTGCCCAGCACAGCCCATAGCTGGTGGCTTGAGTCCACCTCCCTGCAAGGGACAGGAAAACCATTGAAGTTTTGTGTGTCAGAAACACAGCCTTTGGGGTTTACCTCAGCATAAAAAGGGAAAACACTCACTTCTCAGCACTGACTTCAGGAAGATGCCTATCAGGGAAGGCACAGCTGGCAGTCTTGCTTGTTGAAGGGAGAGGATTGGGGACACTCCTTCCTCCATGTGCTGCTCTGATGCTCCCAATTCAGGAGCCTGCAAAACCTGAAGAGTGTGCAAAGCATCTCAGAAACAGGAACGGTGTTACATTGCCAGGAAAATGAAGGAAGTGGGAGCCTGAGTCTCATGGAAACACAGACCTCTCTTGCTAGCAATTTCACAAGAAGTATCTTCATGCTGTGTCGGAAGCATCCCAGCAGCAATTGACATGGAGGATTTCAATCAGAAATCCATCTCCTGTAAGGACTGCTTTTAGGGCCAAACAGAGAAAGCACCCTGTAATCTACTTTGTATTGTTGAGCAATAATGGAGCCATGTCAGATGGAAAGCAGATGGAGAGAAAGTGAATAAGACCCCAGTCACTGGGGAGAGGGGAAGCAATCAGAGTCCTGACTACTGCAATACAGTCCAATGTTGCTTCAACCAGCTCTGCAATAATAGGAGCCCCATCTCCCTCTCTCTCCATTTGCCTCATGACATTCAGCCACTGAGCAAACATTCCCCTGACCACAGACTCGACTTAAATCCACTTTGTCTGCAGCTTATCTCAACAAATAAAAGACCAGGAGCTGGTCTGAGTGCATGACTCCAGTCAGCTCTGCCTTCAGGCAGCTTGTGCACAGCGGCTTTCACTCTCCCTGCAGGATTAGCACCCAGAGTACACACAGCCTGATGGATAAGGTGCTGTCTGACCATTGCTCTGTGTAGTCCCTAAACCAGAGCCACAGCAAGCTGGTCAGGCTGTTGCTGCCAGCTGAACAGGGGACAATGAAGGGATCATCTGCAGGGCATTTGGGAAGGAAAGCAACAAGTGAGTCACCATGCACATCCCACCTCTTCTCACCAGATGGAAACAGCAAGCCTACTTCTCCCAGACCTCTCTCTCTGGTCTGGCCTTCGCTTTGCCACTCACTTCTGACCTCCTGTCAGGATTTGGCCAGCTCTGCCTTGTCACCTCCACCAGCTGCCTACACTGCAGAGAAGCCTGAAGCTGCCTCTCAGCAGGTCAACCAGGGACAGCATCACCCAGCCAGCTCCACCCAGGCACGTTCCAAAAGCTGCCTCGCAGACAGATTCTTGGTCTGGAAGGAAGCCCAAAAGACACACCAGTCAACATAGGGCAACAAAGCCCAGCTACCACCTGTCTTTCTCAGGCTGTCAAAGTAGAGGACTGTGATCTTTTTGATGATCTCTGCACTAAATGGAAATCTTCTGGAACTGATTTTATTTCCCAGATCCCTGCCCCAGTAGGTTCAAGGTTCAAAGAGACAACCTGGAAGGAACACAAACCATAATTAGGCTGGAGAATGGATGGAATATATCAACTGAAGTAACACAGGAATGTCTTGCTGGTGCCTGCAAGAATTTCTGGACAAAACAGAAGGAACACAGACCAAATTAAGGCCCTGGAGTATCCCATGTGGAGAGGAGTGGCATCCTGCTCTCCTCACCATGTGCTTTTCACTCTCCTTCCACAACAGGCAGTGTTTGCCATGGGGCCCTGCTGAAGCCAGGGCACTGGCCAGACTGGGCTCCCCATCTACCCCAGTACCTCTGCTCTTCCTGAAGAGCTTTGGGAGGCCATGAACACACCTCTCTGCAGGGAGGGAAAAGGGACTGCAAAATCTCAGAAAGTTTTACATAACTGTGAAACCATTTCCCAGGAAGCTGTATTTGTGCCATCTTTTCATATTCCAAGCCTGTTCCTGTTCTCTTATCTTTTTTTTCCCCCCAACACTAGCAGCAGCAGTGTACTTAGCCTGGTAAATAATGCATACTGGTCTCGCTGCTATGCAGACAGACAAAGGCAGGTAGTGTATCAAAGAATAAAATTGTACAGTGAATTGCAGTGTAATAGCTGTAATTTAGTGCCCTGTGGGCGATCCAGAGATTCAGAAAGTATCAGAGACCCATGCTCCGCGCTGACTGGCAAGGTGACTGGAGATACTGCATAGTGTTTGACCTTTGGATTGTTTCCAACCTAAGCAGAGCCATAAAAAATTCAGGAAACCATGCTGTCTCCCAGCAAAATGGTTTGTGGGGTGGATAAATAGATGGATTTTGTGTGAACATACACACATTATATTTATGTGGGTGCACAGAGATAATCAAAGAAACACTGATCAAGACCTGGACTACTTATATAACAGAAATGGCTGGGGAAGCTGGGGATGTATCTGGGTTGGTTTTTATTTTGCAAGAACAAGGGGAAGTCTTCATTAGGGCACCAGCTGGATCCCAGCTCAGGAAATCTCTATTCATTTCACATGCAGGCTAGCGGCTAATGATGTGTGCGTGTGTCTGTCTGATTTCAGCTCTTTGGTCATCTCAGACTTGGGGGCATTCAGATTCCATGCCAGGTTCCCATTTCTGAAGCATTTGTCTCCACCAATCACCCAGTAAGTCATTTGAGAAAGCAGAAATGATAGCAGAAGAAATAATGCTATTTTCAGACTCCCTACTAGCCTCTTGATCAGAGGCAGCGAGCCGCACTTTCCCTTGGAGCTCAGCAGAGACTTGGAAGGATCTAATCACTCTCTACCTAAACAAGACAAGAGCGTGCAGGGATGCACAGGGCTGTCATCCCCCATTTGCAGACATCTTTGTGTAGGAGCAAACTCGTTTATTCTCCCTCCTCAGGGAGCCCCAAGGATCCCCTGTCCTCACAAGCCTCTCTCCCAATACCCCAGGGAAAATGAGAAGCAAATCACGTCCTCCTAGGAGCACCAGGGCCTGCCCACAAGTACAAGCAACAAGATAAACAGGAGGGGCTTTGAAGCAGGAGGGTGACTGGGAAGAACAGTGCTTAGCAAAAATACTAGGCACTTTCTTTTCAAGGAGCATCTCACCAATCCAGAAAATCACAGGACACATTTGAGTCCCTCACTGTCCCTGCAGACGGGGATGGACTCAGCCTAACGGCACAGCGAGATGTATGCATGAGCCAGGGAATACATTTACATGGCTGTCCTCTCTTACAACAAGTGACACCTCTGCTTGGATAAGCCATGGCACTCAGCAGCCTGTCCGCCACATGACAGGCCTGCAGAAGAGATGATGTGGGAAGAGACACAGATTTGACTTCTCCTGCCTCTGTCAGCAAGGCTAGAGAATCCTTGAGCATTTCAACTACTCTAACAGCACCTGGAACCTTGTAGGACAAGTTCCCCATGGGATCTGCTTAGAGGAGAGAACAGAGTGTTTTTGACAAACAGTAGATGTGGTTCAGCTTCCTCATGCCTTTACAGCACAGTCAACTGAAACTGGAGGTCTTAATGCCCCTGGGACAAAGAGGTGGGGGAATGCCACACGTAAATTGAGCGGAAAAGATGGAAACAGAAGAGAATTGGGCACTAGCCCATTATCTCCTAACAGCCAGACAAGGAGGTAGAGGAAGTGAGAAGGAGGTGACTAGGGCAGGAAGGGAGACTGTGGTCACCAGATGACTGAACTAGAAACTACCCACCCCAGTACAGGACCACAAACACAGTGTGTGAGCTCTGTATCACCAGGGCAACCTCACCACCCTAAATCTTTGCAGTGTATTTGCCAAAAAAAGTACTTTCTGGCTCCCTGGGGCCTATTCAAGGGAATAAATCTCCACGAAAGGGCTCAGGTTCTGAAAATAGCTGAGGCACTCAAGTTAAAACATTGCTATAAAGCCAGTCACACAATTTTGAACTGGCAGGGAAGCCCACAGGGGTTTCTTCAAGAGACCCTGCAAGATCCCACACGCAGATCAGAAGTAAACTTGTCCGGGGCAATTGTGATGGCCGTCTTCCCTTCCCTGATATCTGCCAAATATAAAAAGCAAGACATGCTGTTCCACTCAGCCATGCCCTGATTCAGAAATACAGAGCTCCCTGTGACTTCCCAGGGAAAACAGCAGGACCCTGTACTGCCTCTGCATCACGCTGCCCGTCTCTGTGATGGATGTACCTCTGCTGGATGCAGAATAAACCCAGCCATGGGGTTGTGACCCCAATAACACAGCACTTCATAAAGTTGCCTGGGTCTCTCTCTCTGTTCTCAGATATTTATAACGGACCCATCCCCCCAATATATCTGACCACTTCACACTTGAACACATATTTTTTTCTTGTAACTCTGCTCTTATCCTTGCTCAATAGATAAAAAACATGCCCACACAGTCTTTTAGACCCTCAAAATGATGCAGTGTGGTTTTGAGAGGATAGCAATGCTTTCATAAAGCAAAGAACATAAATAACTGGGACAGGCTCAAAAATATGCCTCCAAACTGGCACCTGGCTTAAGGAAACTTGGGCTGACACATGCAGGGGGAATAGGCAGAGACTAAAGCAGAGGGGAATCTCTAATTTTCAGTAATTCCTTTGGGTAAATCTGTAACTCTGTTCCCAGGTTTGCAGAGTGGGACATAACCACTGGACCCATGGATTCCTCATAGATCACATCTCTAAAAGCCATTGTTCCAGTTCTCCTGCTTCCTCCACACTAACACAGCATGATTTGGAGTTCAGCTTCATTCAGCATCAAAGTGAGATCTGTGATTACACGCTGTGCCTGGCTTGGTGAAAAGCAGGACTCCATCTGTTCCCATTGCAGTTACTGCACTGTGTGGACAGACATCATCTTGCATGAGGCACACAACTCCTCAGAGCCCCTCATGTTTGACTGAGGCATGTACGACATGGGATTTCATCCAAACAGAATCTATTGATGAGAGCAGGCATTAGCCCTGACTACAGAAACCCTTCTTGGCCCAACTCTGCATTTCACTGATGCCAGTTTTGTCTCCGGGTAGGTTGTTTTGATTAATTTCATTTAATTAATTCTATCATCTCAAGCTGTTCCCAGAATCTGTGTGAAGCCCATCAAGGTGGAAGCAGAGAACATGATGCAGGCAAACTGAAGATGCAGTCCATTGGCTTCTCTATATTTATCTTCTCAGAGAAAAAAAACACCCCACCCTACAGGAGTACCTTTCAGCCAACTGAAATCTCACAGTTCTTTCTGTTGCTCTTCTGCTCCCTGGTGGCATTTCTGCAGCTGTCTGCACGGGAATTTGTATCCCCTGGTCATCATCACAAAGATGCAATTTTATCCCTGCTTATAGTGCTTGGGGGAAAAGGAGGGAATTTATATGTTGGTCCTCCAGGAAGGAAGTGGTGGAATAATAAAGTTACATAGCACAGTTCTAGCTCAGGGCACCTCTCAGCTTCTTGTCTGCCTTCCTTGCACTCAGTTTTTCCTTCCTCCAGGAGGTCAACACATAACCTCTACTCTGGTGGCATTTTCTACTTATTGCTTTGTGCTGGGAGTTGTCCTGTCCCAGGAACTTCCCATCCTTGGCTGCCCTCAGCAGCAAGATCCTTGCCTCCATCTCTCCACAGGTAGAAGTATGCAGACAGAGGTAGCCTCACCCTGCCTGCTCTCACCTTCACTTTCCCATGCAGACAGGCTTCTCCACGTACATGCCACAGTGCCTGCCTTCCTTCTGTGATCCCGATGACCAGAGGCATGTCGTACCGCAGAGCTGGGAGAAGAGAGGAGATATGGCACTGGGCTAGAGCTGGACATCCTCTGCACTGGGGAAACCTGTTCTCAGAAGGCGTCCTGTCTTATGGTCCATGAGACATTGTCTGACAAGGTGGGGAAGGACATGCTTGGAAGATGAAGGGCTGTTTCCCATGGTATAGCCAAGGATAAGAGATCAGGCTCCTGATTCAGTGCTAGTCCAGCTACTTGCTGCAGAGATTGGGTCAGATACTGCCCTACATCTATAAAATTAGGGCAGTTGAATGTCTGACTTCAACTTCCTCTCATACTTGTCAGTGGACTGATTCATTTGTGCTTACAAAGCACAGTGAATCTTAAAGATGGAGAAGGCAAAAAGAGGTAGGAAGGTAGTAAATCAGGAGTGCCCAGGAACATTATCCTAGACACATCCTGTAAACTAGCACCAGATGGCTCACATCCCTATTACTAAATTCTCTTCACCTCTGAAACAGTGATCTCATGCAAAAGCCTATTTGGAATGTTCCTGTGCCTATAACTCCCAAATCATGCCTGGAAATTTTCTGGGAGAGTCCTAGTGCGACCAAGTCAAACCATGCCAGGGGTGTGCCGACACTTAATTCTGATGATTGAGTTTGTATTTGAGGAACATTTCCTGATTTTTTTTTTAATTTACTAGTAAAGACTTAATTACAAGTGAAGACTTAATCTCTGTTCTATTAAATTACCCTCAAAGTCAGCACTGCCCTGATAAAAATCAGAAAGTGTTCCCTAAACCTTCCTGAAAACTTTGATTCCTCAGTTATTACCTTTCCATCTCCTCAATGAATGTGTAACAAATTATTAAATAATCAATTTATCACTTAAAGATAATCAGGTGATTAAAAAAAAGCCAACAGAGAGAAAGCCAAGAACAAATCCCATAACACTGTTTAGCTTTCTTTGCCACAGTAACTGGAATAGTGGAGAGAGTAAGCCCAGCAATGCAGGTTATCCTGATGTGTAGTAAGGCTTTTTGAAACAATCCGGTATGATATTCGGGACGAGTATGCGCTCTGAAACTACTTACCAGTAGTTTTCTCCCTGACCAGAAGGACTTACAGAGATCAGTCCCAGGGCTCCTGGCCAGATCTATCAACTAGCTTCCTCAATGACTTAGAGGATGAAATAAAGTATGTTTATAAAATGCATAGCTGTCCCCAAGTCTGGAAGAGCATGCAAGACTGAAGGTATGATAGGAAAAGAAAATGATCTTGACAAATTGGAGAAATAGCTCATAATCAGCCATCTAAAATTTCATAAAACTGGCACAAAATGCTGAACTGAGAAGGGGAAGAAATTAAATGTACCAGTAAAGAAATAGGGAACACCTTCCTAGACCTGAGCACTGAGGAAATGGATTGAAGAGTTACAGGACCATGAACTGAATATGAATTACCATTGTGAAGGTATTGCATTAATGCAAAATTTCCTTCTTGGCTGTATTACTAGGGCACACTGCCTATAAGACAAACGGGGTATTATGATCCACATATTAAAATTATTAGAAATGTGTCTGCCTGAATTAAGGTGCAAACAAGACCATATCCTGAAGTCAATAGCATGGATTTTATTTAACAGTAAATGTGAGGCAGAGAGAGATTGAAAGAAATAGGAAAAAAAACGGAGGTGGGGGGCAGAAGTGGAGAAAGAGAGTGACAGAGAGAGATTAAATAGGAAAGGTATCATCACTCCATGGAACCTGGCAGTGTCCCGTGGGGCCTTTTCTTCTGGTCCTTTCGGTGGTGAGGATCCCACAAAACAGAATCCAATGGATTAACCTACGTTCAGGAGATGCCCAGGCACCTGCCCTGCAGTGGAGCAGCTTTGCAATCTCTTGCAACAGCCTCTGGATTTGTTGCATCACGTGGATCGTGTGCAGTCCCCTCTGGTCATAGGCGGCCTTAAGAATGAGTCTGGGGGCGCTTTGGGGATCTTTGATGGTTTAGGACCACTTCTCATCTTCCTCTCACGTGAAAGTCCCATGTGTACATGGTCTTCCTGGAGGCGGGGTTTACTCCTATTTTGTGTGGAGAAATTTCACTATCACACACCCAAACCCCACCCGCTGAGCCTTGTTTACTTCTTCTTAGATCTGAGATAATTAGACAATGGTCTTAACTCAAGTTCCTGTCATAGTCCAAATTCCAGTCAGGAGGCATATTGCGGGGTGGAGGGGGGAAGGTGTGCTTCAGTAGATGCATATAGGCAGTTGTTTCCTTGAAGTATGGCAAAAAGTCTTTCTATGATTTTGGCAATGTTTGACAACAACATTTCGGTCTCTCACAGAGGGTAGTTTTTTTCTTTTGCCATACACCCAAGTTAAAGAGGATTAGTCTAGGTTTGGACAGAAGAAAGGTAACAAACAGTATAGGAAGTACAAAATTCCTAGGGTTGAAAGGAGAGGATTGAGTCTAGCAGGAAGAAAACAGAAGAGGGTATATGATAATGAACCTCAAATATATAAGTTTTTTAGAAGATGCTGACCATTTGCTCCCCATGTGTGCTGACAACAGGACAAGATGCAACAAGCTCAATTAGGTTAAAAAGAGGAGGGAAACCTTCCCACCTACTTGTCTGTGAGCAGTGCAGCAGGAGGTGGCAGCATCCCTGGCATCGTTAAGCACAGATACATGAAACACATGCCAGGGTGACATGAGGGTACCTGTTCCTGCCTTTGGGCACATAAGTGGAGTATCTTCTGAACTTTCCTTTTAGACTGACAATTGTGTATTTTTAGTTTCTAACATCACTTCATCACTCATTTTGGCTGCAGGGATGTGACCCCTTATGCAGTAGGAATAGCCTAATCAGAGACCCTGAGTAGGATCTTACCAGGACCTTACCCAGTCTCATTACTGGATGAGTTCACCCACGTTCACCCATACGTCATCGCACCCTGCACCTTCCTCTTACAGGCTTTTCGTTAGACCATCCTGTTCAAGAGCTTAGTAGAAACTATTCCACTCTTTTTCTCCTACCCCTCTGGCAGGAGGTGTATTTCATAATAACAGGATTGCTCTCACAGCTAGAAACTTCTGACTTCCCGCTTAGATATGCGTATGGCCAGTCAGCAGCTGCTTGATACGGAGTAGTTCAAAATCATACCCATGTCTGTGGATATTCTAAAATACAGAAGCTGATTACATTGCATGTGAAAAAATTCCATGTTTGTTCCTCAGGTTTCAAGAAGGAAAATATTATAAATTTGCTAAGGAAAGAGAACAGGGGGGTTTTCTTGCATTAGTACGTAGATGACCTGAATGGCATTACAAGGAAATGAAGATGTAACACAGGGAAGGACGAAGAGAAGGTGTCAGGTGAGGGCAGAACCAGGAGAACCAAGACCAGGTAACAGGCATAATGAGGTTATCAGCTTGATGGATTCAGGAGAGCCAGGAGGAGTAACATGTGAATTGAAAACTGCTGCTTGCAATAGTGGGAATGGTGGCTTGTTTGTGAGGGAGGAACCAGTTCCCCTTTTCTGTCTTCCCAGAAGATGTGACAACAAAGGTCACAGTCGTCTGCCTGCAAAATGGTGTCTGTTTGTCTCTCTGTGGAGAAGTGTATATGTGAGAATTGACAGTCCTGCCTTGAATCAATACTCACCTTTGTAAAGGAGAAAATGCTTTCTGCTGAACTGATGGCTATTTCAGCCTATTGCAAACCGTAACAGATGGATTTCTTCAAACCTTTATGCATTTTTAGATTGCAGTTACACTCATTAAGTAAGTCTTCTGTCTAAGAGGGGAAAAAATAACATTCTCACATTTTTTCATTTTCTCCTTTCCCCTGACGCTGTGCTTCCCCAGGGCTGCTGGATGGGTCCTTCTCAGCTTCTTTACTGCCTTCTGACTGAGTTGCTTCTGCTTGGAAAGCAGTTATCTGTGTCTCACCTTGGAGGTGGGAGTTCTGGCTCCTTAGGTTCAGCAGTATAGGCTCTGTGACATGGAGTCAAGTACCAGACTGGGAAGCAGAAAAGAGTACCTCTGTCCCTCATTTCTCCAGACTTAAAACGAGACTTACACTGTTAAAAACACATACCACCTCACATAGTAAAAATATGGGAGGGGGTGGTGTTTGAAAGAAAAATGAAACACGCTAATTAGGTATGTGTATTATCACTTATTCTATGACAGGCATCTGCACTCCTGCCATCCTAGCAAAATTTCAGTCAGCAGAGGGTATTTAGTCAGAATGAAAACTCAACATGTGTGTCTAATAAATGCTGCTCCTTCCCAGCCTTCTATTATTTTTGTCAGCAAATAGATCTGCTGTTCTCTGTCATGTAGCAGTCACGTCCTGCTCTGAAGACAGATGCTTTTCACTAGTGTTTTTTGGGTTTTTTGCCTTTTTTTTTTTTAAATACAAGATAGCAGTCTTTCATAAAAACCTTTCTTGGGACAGAACAGGAGCTTCCATGCATATGTAACATCATGATTGGTATCTTGCAATGAACTGGTTAGCATGCACCAAGTGCTGCCTCCCAGTAGATCACACAGCTGGCTTTTCCTCAGCTGCCTTAGCAAAAAGCTGATGTTTCGGTAGGAAGCCCTGAGGACAATCTGAACCACGGAATCACAGAATCATTTAGGATGGAAAAGACCTCTGAGACCATCGAGTCCAACCTGTGACTGACCACCACCATGTCAACCAGAACGTGGCACCAAGAGCCTCGTTCAGTCTTCCTTTTAACACCTCCAGGGACGGTGACTCCACCACCTCCCTGGGCAGCCTGCTACGATGTTCAGCAGCCCTTTCCATGATGAAATTCCTCCTGATGTCCAGAAAAAAACTCTCAGTGTCCCTAACACGCAGCAAAGCAGCTGTCCTGGTTTTGCCTTGTGTTTCCAAGTTTGCCTTCCTCCCAGGTGAGCCAGCAACACAAGAGCTGGGCTGGGCTGTCCTGCTGGAGTGTCCTGATCAGTGTTGAAGCCAGGAGCAGGGTTGCACTGACTGCCCTTGGGGGAAAACCAACGGAGAGGGTCGGATCTGTCCTCTGGCAGGCCCGGAGGGCAGGCCCTGACAGACAGCACCCTGCAGACTCCCGCCCGAGGGAGTAAGGCTCTCTGAGGGGTGGAGAGGCAGGACTAAGAGGTCCCACCTCAGCTTCGCCAGCCTGCTGGTCCTCCTCCAACCACCCCCCCTCATCCAGCACCCCTGGAAGGGGCAGCGCTGGCACAACGCGGGTGGCACAGGGAGCGCTCCCAGCGCCCTCACCAAGATGGCGCCCGCCCCTTCCCACAGCGCGGCCCGTCGCCATGACGGCGGCGCGGGGCGGGCCGTGCGCATGCGCGGGCGGGCATTGCCGGGCCATGGGCCGGCGGCGAGCGGGGCCGAGCGTGGCCTGCGAGGTGAGGGCAGGGCAGGGCAGGGGAGGGATGGGATGGCATAGGATGGGATGGGCAGGGCAGGGCAGGGCAGGGCAGGGAAGGGAAGGGAAGGGAAGGGAAGGGAGCGGCCTCCTCGCTCCTTCTGGGCCCCTGAGCCCCTGCCCTGAGGTGCCGCGCGTGTGCTCGGGCCCTGCTGCTGCTCGTGAGGGGCCCGGCGGTGACCCCGCTTGTGAGAGCCTGTAAATCACAGCGAGGGGAATGGGGAAAGGCCTCCCTCCTGAAAATGTGTTTTGCTTGTTGCACTTGGGTGTTTTGTGTCTCTCTGGCTCACCGGAGATACTAATCTGTACACAACCCTGTGCCATGTGCTGCGGGGTAACCCTGCCTGAGCAGGGAGGTTGGACTCAGTGATCCACTGTGGCCCCTTCCAGCCTGGCCCATGCGGTGATTACGTGGCTCTAATCTCCCGAGTGGCGGCCAGTAAGATCTGTTGAAGCTTTATATTTGTGTTAGCATTCTGAGCCACTTTAGCTAAGGTGTCCCTGGAGCATAGGTCATTCTATCTCCTCCACTGAACGAAGCTGACTTGGAGGAGGCAGTGGAGAGCCCGTAGTTCAAATCTGAGGGTTGTGGAAACTTCGGGGACAGCAAAAGCCTGTAATCACAGTGGTTGAAATGGGGCAGTATCGATCCACTGAATCTCACTGGTCACCTCCCTGTCCTGAAGCTTTCAGGTGAGGCTGTGCACAAGAGACCAAGATAACCAGAGCAGAAAGGACTTGGGGCCTGTAGTATATGTGTCATCAGCCAGTGTCACGGAATCGTTGGGGTTGGAAGGCAGCCCTGGAGATCATGTAGTCTAACCCCCCTGCCAAAGCAGGTAACAGAGAAACATGTCCAGGTGGGTTTTGAATGTCTCCAGAGAGGGAGACTCCACAACTTCCCTGGGCAGCTGTTCCAGTGCTCTGCCATCCTCAGTGTAAAGAAGTTCTTCCTTATGTTGAGGTGAAACTTTCTGTGTTTTAGTTTATGGCTGTTGCTCCTCATCCTGTCACTGGGCGCCACTGAAAAGAGTCTGACACCATCCTCTGGGCATCCGCTTTTGAGAGTGTTGATGAGATTCCCTCCCATCCTACTATGAACTGGAGTTCAGTTTATAGTAGTTTTCTGGTCTGTTTCATGGGTTAGGCCTTCATTAGAGACACAGAGATTTCTGGGCGCTCTAAGCCAAATATAACTACCAAAGGGAATCCAGAGGAGAGTGTACTGACTCTCCAAACTTCCTTTCGGTGAACCATGCAGGGAGAGTTGAAATGCTTTTTTCGTGGTGGTGGTTTGAGCTGTGGCAGACGAGGAGAGTTGAGATGGTAGGGTCTACCTTGCAGAAAGAGAGGTGGTAAAAAGGTTGAGCCTCTTGGAGACCTGTTGATCACAGAATGAAAAAGAACTGATTCTAGCTGCCACAGAAAATTCTTGCAGAGTGTTTGGGAACTCATAATGGCTTTAGATTTGTGGGGGTTTGGGTATTTTTTTTAGAAGTTTTCATGATGGAACATGCTAGTTCTAAAAGGGTTGTAGAACTACTCTTTTTTGGTGTGTTATGGATGAAAACCTCTCAGTGAAAAAATACTGCTGAATGAAAATTCTTTCCACATGCACTGATCAGAAAGGTACTGAGTAGAAATTAGGGAGGAAGAAAGCAAAATCCCTTTAAGCCAGAGGAAGAGAGGGCTGTGTTTCAGGTGTTAAAACGCATGACAACCAAGATATTGATTTCATAATTTAAACTTTTATGCTGTATTACCTTCTGAGCTGTTTTGATTGTAAAGAAAACTTTTCAAATGAGTCTTAACATGATGTGATGCATGGCTAGCTTTGAAAGGCTGCATCTAAGCAGAGTCATGCTTGTTTAACTGAAGTCATGATGCTAAATGAACGCAATTTTCTGTATGGAGACTTATCAGATTAGCTTGCACTTACAAATCGCAGGTGTAATTGATATGATCTGGTTTAAAATTATATAAATGTGTCTCCATAATGTGATGCTGGTTTAAACTCTATGCCGCTTCTTTCATGTAGCTCTCTAGTCTTTCGCTGGGCAGCCCTGTTGACAATGCTGAGCTGCATGGAATTTAATCTTGAGGAAACTCGTCAGGAAAATGAAACTTGGAAGACTGGTCTATTTTGTAGCAAAAAAATGAAAATGGAATGAACTTAAGAGAGTGACAAGGATGATCAGAGGTGTGGAAAACTTTTATGCAGGAATCTGCTAAGCATTCCAGATCCTTTTAAGCTTGAAAACATGACTGCAAGGGGGCCCAATATAGATCTATATCCTTTGCATGCCATTTATAACTTTAAACAAAGAATGAACATTCACTGTCATTAAATTAGGGCTCTCAAATGAAACTAGCAGTTGTCAAGCTCAGAACAAACAGAAGGGGTTGGTTCTTCCTATAACCTGTGGCTGTGCTGTGTAACTCTCTGCTAGAAGATGTTGTAAGCCTTCAAAATATACTTGTGGCTCAGACAACAACTGAAAAAAATCGTGGAAGCAGAAAAGTGCATTAAATGCAAAGTGAACACTGCACTCAGGCAAAATGTTAGGTGTGTGTTTGGAGAAAGTATTGTTATGTGTATTGTGTTTCTGACAGGGCAGCGGCTGATCAGTGTCTATGCAAGAGCATAAAGAATAGGGAGAAAAAGGCCAACATAGATTTTACTCGGTAAAGCTCTTTATACAGAATTTTTCAAAAAGCTGTGGGTCTTGTACCCTGTGGTCACGTCTGCAAATTCACTGGTCTGATCTGAGGCAAGATGTGCTTATGGAATAGTCTCTGCAGGGCTGAAGGAAGAGGTGCAGGTAGGATCCAGCTGCTTCTCCTTTAGCAACACAGGGGGTTGTTCTGCAAGATTTATCTTAGACATTGCTGGTGGATCATCCTCTGTTTAGTAGCTTATCTGGTAAATATTTCCAAGCACACGGTGGGCAGAGCATCTGTGAAATTATTTGCCAGCATGCAAAATGATTCCAGGAGCATGGAGAAAATAAAAGTGTGTACATGAACTGCAAGTTAGCACTTGAATTAAACAAAACTTGTTTCTGCTGTACTGATATTAATAATCCAGCCAAATTTGTGGAGGAAGGAACCATTAATCCTTCTGTGAAAAGAATGGCTCAAGTATGCTGGCAGGTGATAAGGCATGTAAAGACTGTTCAGGGAAGGGTTTTTTCATTTGCCCCCACCTCTTCAGTTGGCTTTGATCTGTTTTATGAGGGTCAGAAGACGAAAACCTCATTATCTAATGCTGTTGGATGTCGACTTTTGTGTGATATGGCTCTTTGCCAGTATCTTAATTAGGGAATTCATAAAAGCAGAGGCTGGATGGCAGTTCTTGAAAAGAGCTTTTAGCCTTTCTGCTGGAAAGAAAGATTTTATTAATTCATTACAAAATGTATTAAATGGGATCCAGCTCAATTCTGTAAGCAAAGCTGCTTCTTTTTCTCTTCTCTCTTTGTCTCTGCCTTTATGTGAGCCATTTTTGGCTCCCTGCCCAAGATGATCCCAACAAATGAGATTTGTAATCAGCACATAAGTCAGTTTGGATTGAAATCCATTCCATGTCTCTCTGGCTTTAAAAGGTTTCCAGATTGTGAGTGAGTGTTGCCAGAATTCAGCAAAAATAGCTCAATGCCTTGTCATACCTATGAAGGAAAGGAGACATCTGGTCTTAGATCCCTGTGTGCATCCAAAGCTGCTGGGACCTGACTTTGTGGAGTGTCTCTTGAGGAGCTTCAAAAGGGCAGCTCTGTGTGCCCTGAGCTGCTGTGGGGATATGAAGCACCCATTTTACTCATCTCTTTTAAATGGCACTAAAGATGTTTCTGTGAGCGAAGTCCTGTGTCCCTGCTGCTGGCTATGAATGTGAGGAGTTGTCATGTGAGTTTTCTGAGTGCTGCATTTCAGCTCTGTCTCAGGGGATGCCCTTTGTGGAAAGGAGAGCTAAAAGGAGCAAGGGTTCATCTTTGCAGCTTAGGAAACACTGTGCTGAGATTGCCACTAAAATGATAAGGTAGTGTGAAGCGCAGGGGTGGGTCAGCTAAGTGAGCCTGGCATCCTGTAGGCTTCCAGGATGCTTAGGTACATACCCTAACTAACCTTCTCATGTATTAGGAGGAAAGAAAGCTTTCCTTCCACAGCAAGCTCAGGTGAGCACTTGCTCTCCTGGAAAGCTGCATCAGGGAATTATGCCAAAGCTCTAAAGAGTTCTTTGTACTACAGTTTTACAGACTACATCCCCCCTTGGGAGTTTCCTCAGCAGCCCAAAGAGCAATCAGTAATTCCCAGGCATTACTCTGATTTTTCCTGGTGCTTATTTTCTATTTCTGTCTTTCCATTGTCCTGCAGTGAATAATTATGTGGATGGCTGAGCTGCCAAGAGACTCCTGACTTGCAGGAACTGAACGCAGATCCCAGGCGAGACAATAGCATTGTCTGAGGCTTCTTTCATAAATAAGCTACCTTCAGGAGGCAGATAGTATTGTCCTAATTTATAAGCGGGGAAACTGAGGCATGGTGAATGGATAACATCTGTGAATGCTCGCTCTTGTCCTTCTTTACAACACCTAATTTCCCAGACTAGCCAGAAGAGAAATAGTGAGATTCTGAAGGAAAAGTATTTTGTTCATTCAGCAATCTGTTCCTTCTTCCTTGCTTTTTTTTTTTTTTCTGATTATTTTCTGTCCCTTGTGCCCTCAGCTCAGCAAAGCTGATGGTGCAGTTCTAGGGCATGTGGTTTATTAGCAAATTATCGGTCTCCAGCAGGGGACCCAAACTTTGGGTTTGATTTAAGAGCAGTAACACCAGTTGAAATTTTTAAAATATTATGTGGAATCTGGAGATTTTTAGTCAGCAGAAAGTAAAAGTATTGACAGAGTTGGGTGGAGTAGCCTCTTGTTGAGTCTCATGAAATAAGGGAAGTGTAGACAGAGAATGTACTAGTGAGAGCAACTGCAGACTGTGCAGAAGGAGAGTTCTGGAGGAGAGATGGATTAATTTAGTGGTGAGGTTGGCAGCTGACTAAAGCTCTCATTAATTGTATTATTTAACATTATTTTAAAATTTATTTCCAAAGAAGGCATGGTGCATTGTAGTAAGTTTACTTCCTAAAAAGTAGCCAGATAACATGTGCTGGAGCATTGCTTGTTGTGTATGTGAGGGTTTCCAATGCCTAACAGAGCAGAGACAGTCATTTTTAAATGGTAGGAACTGATGAAGGAGATGATAGTTCTAAAGCTGGACTGAACGGACATCCTACCTCCACTCTGCTGCACTCTGACATTAAATTGACTTGCTGATAACTGTGGTCAGAGCTGACCTGGGCAAAGCCCTTCCTTGGCCCTGAAGCAGACTGGCACAACGCATCATGCTGACTGAGCTGTAGTGGATGACATAGTGATGAGCAACTGGAATTAACATTCTTAACTGGCACGGCTGGAAATTGAGGAGGACAATTATCTTTGCCCTGACCAAATGCTAACATGATTCAAAAATATCCATGCCCCAATCCAGGCAAACCAAAGCATTGCTAAACACAGAAGTGCCATTCCGTGTGCTCTGGGATCAGGTGATGTGCCTTGGTGCTCCCCTTGGGCTCAAGGGAAGCTGTGCAGTTGCCTCTGGGGACCATGGCATCTCAACAGCCCTAGCAGAGTCGCCTAGTAATGTGGGACTTTGAAATTGCTATCTGGTAAATAAAAGACTTACTTAAGCCTTGTTAAAGTGTGCTTCTCCAGCTCTGCTGTGCTCCTTGCAGTGAGACTATTCAGCTGACTGGTTAAACTTCTTTTTATGGTTTGTTTTGTTCTGCCCCTTTACATCAAGCCTCTTCTCCTGTCCTGCTTATTTGTAATGCTTGCCTGCCTTTCCTGAGCAGGTGTTTCCTGCTAATGAGCTCGGGACAGAGGTGATCCCCAAAGCAGCAATAATTAGGGATCACTACCTTTGATTTTGTTTCCTTTATCACTCTTTATGAGAGTGTTTGTGCTCTGGGCCACCTCAGAGGCTGATGTCCAGGCAGCTTATTCCACCTTAGTACATTACCCAGGACTGTGCTGCCTCTTAGCGTCTGGTGTGTGAAGGCTCCCACCACAGAGGGGCTGTGCTGCTAAACCATCTAGCCAGCCTTGGCTGTCCCTGGAGAACCAGGTACAGCAGAAGTGTTGTGCTAAGTATCTAAAGAGAGAGGTCATTGCCACCTCAGGGCACCAAGGATGTTTTCTTTCAGGCTAGGTTGTTGTGTTCCTATTATCTATTCAGTCCCACTGTTTCCCTCCTGGAAACGAGCTTGAAAGACAAAGTTTTCCTAAAGATGTCTATGCTTTGGTTGCTAGGCAGAAGAGAGGAATGATTTCCAGAACTGTTGCCCATGGTAGGATTCCCTCCTGGGCAATCCATTTGCACACAAGGAGATCAATGCTGCCGTGCTTAGCCACAATTACTCCCCTTCACAGAAGCACACAGGAGGAGGGTGGCTGTTGGAATACTTGATGAGGAGACAAAAGATGTTTTTCTTCGTGGGAACATGTTGCTCCCAAAACTTGGTGCAGGTGGAAGGTGTGGAGGTGGTGGCAAATGCTCTCTTGAGCATACTCTGCAGACTGCTGTTGCTGTTGTAGATTTAGCTGATTAAAAAGGACGGTAGATATCAGTGCTTCTTTCCTCTCTGTCAGCTCTTCACCCAACCAGAGAGCTGAGCGTGCTTTGTTGTCACATCCCATGAACTTCTGCATCCATTCATAGTGCTAAATCAAGACTTAGTGCCTCACACTTTGGCCTAGGCCAGTCTCTCTTTTTATCCTCTTAATTGCATAAAGATGTCTTAGATCACATCTTTGCTTTGTGGACCCACATGCAAAGAAACTAGAACAGGCTGGACAGGATCAGATTCTAGCAGAAAGGTGCTGGCCAACCACACAATTGGCAGCATCAGGGCTCGCTTGGCTGTGTGTGGTTATGATGTTACAGTTGCCTGTGGTGTAATACAGGCTGATCTGGGTGGCAAAGGGCTTTCTGTGCTGTGGTCTTTACACAGAGCTGAGGTTCCTCCCTTGATTAGGGAAGGAAGAAGGTGGAGTGGCTGAGCTACCAACCTTCTCATCTGAGTAGGAATGGATTCATGTTAGCTGAGACAGGAAATGATGGTGAGTGGTTTGGTGTTTTTCAGATCGATGGACTGGAGGAGAAGCTGGCACGCTGCAAACAGAGCATGGAAGAGGTGGATTTAAAGCTGCGCAGGGAGAAGCTCAGCCCTGAAGGAAGGTATTGATGACCACCTCCTTTCACAGCTGTGGCTATGCGCTTCAGCTGCCTGTCATCCTGCTCTAATACTGAGCAAGGGCTCTTGAAGGAATGCGAATCTGTGGTTCTCCATGACAAGACTCTTCCCCCACCTTAGAGCTTACTTGAGGAACTTGCTGTGTGAGAAGTTCAGTGATGTACGGAGAGAGCTTTATCTTACTAACAGCCTAACTCCAACCTGCACCACAACCAGACAAGCAGTGCCCAAAACTTGGCAGGTCATTTGCAGATCTGACTTGGCCTGCTAGGAAAGAGTTTGCTCTGTGAGTCTGGCAAAGATTTGCTGCATGCTGTTGCTCAAGCGTTGCCAAAGCTGAACAATTTCAGTCAGGGGAGATGTGCAACAGCTATTGCTGAGGGCCAAACCAGGCTGGGATGCAACTGCGAAAGAGGCTGAGGGAAATTACCTGTGCCTGTGTTGCACATGTGTCTGGATGTAGGGGTGCATCGACACACTGGCTTTTCTTGGGAAAGCTAAGAGGGAAAATTCCCCTGAAATCTGTCACTGCCATAGAGGTGGCAACTGTTAGCTTCTAGAGCTGGGACTCAAACAAGGACTTTGACCTGGATTTTGTAGCAGACAGAGACAGAACATACTTTCTCTTGAGTGTGAAGCAAGAGATCCTAAATCTCCCACCTGATTCTCAAATCTCTGCTTGAGGACATTCTTTCAGTCACTTGAGATTAGCTCAGTTGGTTGGAGCTTGGTGCTGTTAACACTAAGGTCATGGGTTTGATCCCTGTGTGCACCATTCATTTAAGAGTCGGATTTGGTGATCCTTGTGAGTCCCTTCCAACTCAGAATATTCTGTGACTGTGACCAGCATCCTACTGCTCTGCTCCTAGCAAAAATAGCTGGGAAGCTCAATCGTAGGCCTAGGGAGTGGTCCTGTTGCTCCTGGTGTTTGCTCTACAATGCTATCCTACAGAATCCCATTAGAAATGATCCTAGCAGTGGTGATGTCTCCATACCCTGATATTTATCAGATTCAGGTTAACTTGTTTGTTAAACTCCCCTTTGCACTCTCCCACACTCCTTTACCAGGGTTTTAGATCCCCATCCATGTTTAGTCAGGGTCCGGTCTCTTCCTGTCCCTAATCTCTTCAGCTCCTCAACTCTTCAGTCCTTTTTTAGGCCTAAATTCTTCTTCTTTACTGTCTCTATTCTGTATCTGGTATTTAGATGGCCAACAACCAAACCTACAGTTGTGATAACTTGACAGGATTAAATATATGATGGTTTCTTTCTGAGATACAGGCCCTAGAGCAAAGAATTAGAAATAGGGATTCCTGGGGCCTTTTCTGAAATTTACAGCTTGTATGGAGATAGAAAGAGAACTTCAGGTGCCCTATTCCAGACCATTTGAAAAACCCTGGAGGATAGGACCATGAGCAAAATTATTGATTCAGTGCATAGTACACAGGAGAGCTCTGCTTTCCCACTTTGAAGTTCAGTTGTCATGGTTTCTTCATGTCTGATTCTCAAAGCTTCTAAGTAGCAGCTCAGTCTGATAAATGTCCTCTCACCTCCTCCTGGCTGTTCTCCACATTGCCTTTCCTCAGTTGCCTTAAGAGCTCTTTCCTCTCCTGCTGCTCTGAGGTAGCTTGCTTTCTTGCCATTCCTTAGTTAACTAGCTGTACACATAGATTTGGATCTCTTTCCTCCTACAGGTTCTTGCTCTGCCCCAAGGGGAACGACAAACTGTTACACTTAATGCATTCTCTGAACTAAGAGATAATTTGTTAGTGCATGTTTATTTATGTGCATAGTCTGAAAGGAGTGACCGTGTCCTCACTGCCATAATGGAAATGCTGCTGCTTTCAGCAGTTTTGTTTTGCATATATATTTTAAACTGTGTATTAATTAATCATCTTGTGCAGTTTAAGACAAGAGCTGGGTTGGCCTAACTTTACTGTTATTATCATGAGTTTTCAGTTTAATAACAGGTTGTTTAACTGGTTGCTACTGGGCTTGGATTCAGCTTGTTTCTTTGAGTTTACCAATTTGTGTAAATTGGTTACCTCTGACACAGGGATCCTGGCTTCTGTCAGAAGAATTACTGTTCCAGCACTAAGCCAATATGCTGCAGAGAGCTTGTAAAGACACTGCCTCCCTCCAGTAGCTGTGTCAGAACTTCCTATCCCACCTGGGAGAACTAGAGTAGGGGCTCTGACACACAGACACCTTTCTAGCTGCTTCAGGAACACTGACACTGTCCTCAAAGGAGATAGAGGAAGCAGTATGAGGGAAGACAAAAATAATCTAAAGTGCTGCATCTCTTGTCTTGCACAACTGGGTGTTTCTAAACTGTCATCTCACCACAGCGAAGGATGAGGGGCTCATTCTGTGAGCAGATATCCCCAGCAGTGGGACAGTCTTTCTTCCATCATGTAAGCAAAGAAATTGGCTGTGTTGTGCCTCACAGGTAATGAACTCCTCTTCTCATTACAGAAAGTCACTGGAGAGAGAGAGAAACTTACTAATGACCAAAGCTGACAACTATGGTAAGAGCTTCATTAAAAATGGTCCCTTTGGGCTGGATGGGATCAGTGCTGCAGCTTAGCTTTGTCTTGAAACTCCTGTGACCTCTGACTTCTGCCTTTGAATTTAGGTTGAGCCAAAGGGAGCTACTGAGGGAAATAGAGTTATAATAAAAGTCTGCATCCTCCTGCTTGAGCTGTGCTACCATAGGGGAAAAAAATAAGCATCAGTTAATGAAGAGGGGGAAAAATCCCTTTGACATACCCCAAATTACTAGTCTCTAGATAATCAGAGCTAGCAGATCAGCTTGAATAGATTTTAATATCTCTCCCCCCGTTTTTTCCCTTTTTTTAAATAGAGGCCTGCTAAACAAGCTGGCAAAAGCTATCAGCAGTGTAGCAAAGTGTACCTTCCTTGGGGAATTTTTGGGGCCTCTCAGCACATGACCATAGGGATTCACACTGCTGTACTGCCTGCAATTCTAGAGAGCCACGGTCTTTTCTTGCTGCAAGTCCTGCTGTACAGTTAAAATGAGAGCCCCTCTGAGCTACCACAACTTGATAGCATGTCCACTCCACCAGGGATGCTGCTTTGCACATCTTCAGACTCCTGGTGTTGATGGGTGTGTAACCTGCTTGGCCGTACTCTGCAGCACTGCAAGCACCAGAGCTTGCACAAGGGAGAGAGGCACAAGTGTTCTTTTAGGCCTGGAGAGTTGAAAGCCAGAGTATGGCCAGCTGCTTTTTAATTGTAACTCATGTTAAAGGACTGTGAAAGCTGTTCCCTAAGGGGCTACCACTGGAGACAACAGAAGACTCAAGGTATCAATGCCACCCTTTTACCAGCCAGCAGTCAGCCAGCCCTAGCAGCAGAGCAGTCTGACAGCAGCTCAGACAGCAGCAACAGCCTCACCTAATGGTGATGGCTGCTCTTCCTGGAATAGAACACACAATGCATGTGTACACAGCCTTCTTAGATCACTGCTATGGCTTGTGAATAAATCTTCACTTATTCCAGCTGACACACTTGAGGCAATAAACTGCAGATGCTGACAGTGGCATTGCTATATCACTAAGTTGGCACTGCTGTGCGTGAGGTTATGTGACCTCCTGCCCTTGTCACCTCCTCTGTGGCCTTCCAGATTTAAGCAGGTTGTTCTGCAGTTGCATGAGAATTGCTTGCATTACATGAAGAATGGGGGCAGAAAGCACAGCTAAAAGTCTCTTGATACCAATGCCAGTTTAGGAACTTCTCAAGGCTGCTTTTGCAAACTGTAGAGGCAGTAACCTGTGCAGTCAGAGATGAACATGGTAGCAAAAGCAGTTTGATGCTGGAGACAGTCCCCACCCAACTTTGCCCTGTGAAACAATTACTGCAGTTTGGCCATGCAGTGTTTAGTGCTGCAGGCCTCACTGCTTTCCTGTACCACCCAGCAAAGTTTTGTGGAACCAAACTAGCCAGATCGGAGTTCTCATCTTGGTAAAGGAAAAGGAAATTAAATGGAGAAGAGCAGGACTCCAAACTTGTGGTAGCCACTTCCTTTGTCTCTGCATCTGTGATTCTTCTGTAAAGCAGGGCAAGGGAAGTGACTTGTCTCTAAAACCTTCAGACCCCAACAGAATGAGTGTCCAGGCTCAGACCTGTTCCACACTCAACCTTCTGAGGCACAAAGAAATGCACAGTCTGCAAAACTCAAAGGTGGCCACAGTTGTACTTAAGTCCATTTTAGTGCTAGAAAAAGCTACCAGGCTGTTACCTCTAGAAGACAGTAGAAACAGCTCTCTGCCTCCTTCATTCTCTTAGGGAACAAGCAGTTATTCTAATGACACAATCTGTCCTTAGTAGAGGCCTACGGCAATGTCATTTGCAAAGAGGAACTGGTCTGGCACTGAAGTATTTCGAAGCACAGCTACAGCATGTCAGGGATGAGTTAGCAAATGAAAGGGTTTCTGCTTGTTTACTTCCTGTTCAGCACATCCTATAATTGGCAGCTTTGCATACTGCTCGCAGAGTTGGTGCCTGTGGCCAAGGTAGCTTTGTGCTTTTAAGAGAATTTTGAAATGAGATGTAGCTGCAACTTGGCAAACTTTCACAGGAAAGGATTTTGTTTGTTTCACAGAGAAAGAACTGAGTGTGCTTCGTAAGGAAAATCGCAAGAATGCTGCCCTTGCTGTGGCCATGGCGTTGCTGATTGCTCTTATTTACACCTGCTGGACAATGTGATTGCAGTCAAGAATTCTCCCTGCTGACCAAATGACTCTCCTGCAAGGAGCTCTTCCTCCTCTCACCCTTGTACCTCCCCCACAAGCGAGGAGCAGCACTTCAAAATGCTGTTCTTGTTTATCGTCTCCAAGCCTCATTGTAGGGAAAATTTTTCTCTGCAAATTGAGGGGGACAGAAGACAAACCAGAAATCACAGCACACCTGCACTTGAAAATCAGGTCAAGTGGAACTGAATGCAGTGCCATCTTACCCAAAAGACAGTCGAGACCATCCAGCCTGACATGGGAAGGCAATATGTTCTCCCTCTTGAAGAGAACCCCTGTGGTTGCAGACAGGTATTCTCTGCCCAGTCCTGGTGGAACACATGCCACCTTCTTGGCTTCTGACTGAGCCATAAGCTGAAGGCACAGCAAGCTCTTTGAATTAAAGGGTAATCTTTCGGTCTTGCAACTTTAAGATTTTATGTGTTCACAGAGCTGCGCTGAAGATGTTTCTTCCTCCACCCTGACTTTCAGGACCAAAGGAATCCTACCTCCACAAAAACAAATGGGATATAGATATCTCTTTTTATGCAAGCAGGTAGCATACCACTTCAGATCTGGTTGCTTGGGCTTTGAGAAGATCTGCCTAGCTCTCCAGTGCATCAGAGCTTGGTAGCCATTCTGTGCCTTTGAGAATCAGCACTTGCAGAAGAGAATTTACTATCAATTGCCAGAGATGGAATTGCTTCTGTAGGGTTTTAAATAAAATAATCTAACCTTGTAGTTTCCTGTTTTGTTTTTTGGGCTTTTTTGCCTCTTCTTGTTTGGTCCTGTTTCCCAGGCAGTGCTTTATTCCCATCCTACAATCTCCCTGTTGGCACACCTTGCACCACAATAGGCCTAGACTGGGTTAGGCACTTAACATCCCTGGTCAGTGAGGTGTCAACAGTGAGTTACTCGTCTGTTGTGACCTGGAATCTACTTCCTTTGAGAGGAAAAGCAGCCTAGCATGTTGCAGATTGTCCCCTGTAGTCCCCTCTCATGCCAATGCAGGGACATAACACTAAGTAGCCCTCAGCATGCTCCAAACTTGACAGGAAAGCCTTTAAATGGGGCTGCCTTGCAAATTTAACTGTGTAAGGCATATCTCTGTCACACACACTGCCAGCCAGAATTTTGTGGGAAGCAAAGTAAACAAGCACTGCTGTGAACTAAAGGGGCTGTATTGGTAATAGAGACAATGAAAGCAGAGAAGTCGACACAAAATGATACAAATCCTTATAATACACTATGCAATTAACATACATAACATTCCCTTCAGCAAGACCTTCCTCACCTACCCCTCCCCAACATAATCCCTCAGCAGGGAAGCAAGTAGCATGGTGGCTCAAGCTTGCCTTCTTAAAGGGAGATTTGGAATCAAGGTTCAGTGCATCAAAAATAAAAATAAAAGCAAATTAAAATGAGGAGCTGGAGACAATTGCGTAAACAGAAAGTCCATTCGTAAAAGCTAGCCTGCAGGCTGACCAGGTGTTTTTGTACCCTCAGAGGCCTACAGCCATCCTAGGGTCATTTTTAGTCACCCCTCTGTCTGCCAGCCCTGAGCAAAGGAGCCAGGCAGAGGGAGCAGCATGCTTAGCTGGCACTGGAACAGCCTCAAGGCAGTCCACAGAAGTGCCAGAATGCAATTACTTGTTGGTTTAAAAAGCCAACTGTACACAGGCCCAGACACCACACGGTTGGAGGTACTTTATTGCCCACTGGGAGAGATTCCTTCTCATCCCTCATGGAAGTGCTTGTGCCAAGACAAAGGTACCAGTGACACACTTCTTACTCTTCCAGGGGAGGGCCACCACTTCCTTCATACATGTTTTACTGATGATTGAGAGCAGGGGGGGGCTACAGGTTAGCAAGAGGATGCCAGCAGTCCTTCAACTGCTTTGATCTACCTGTGTTCAGGTGAAAATTCCTATGTTTTGCTGCACAAGCTTATTGAAATCATGTATGGATGTGGAGAAAAAAAATACAACTATCTAAACAACTGCTATAGATTCTAGAACTATAGCTTTCCTTAAGGCACACTTCAGATAACCCCTAAATCAGTTTCCTCCCTACTGCCAATCTGTGTTTAAAAACAAGAAGAAACAAACAAAATGGGCATTTTTGCTGTTTGGTCAAAAGCATTCAACTATGTGTTATCTTCTGATTCATGTGGAAGACCTGGCAAAGTGCCACGGAAGCTAGAAGTGAAGGTAAAACATGCAGCAGAAGCCAACTTTGAGCCTGGCACAGAAGTGCATGGAGAGGTTGGAACATACAAATACCATGCTGAGAGTTCCACTGCTCTCTGCCTTCACCCCAGGTGCAGTTCCAGGGCCAAATAAGATACAAAGAGTTTCAAAGCCACTTTGACATTTAAAAAGGAAAGTCTGGTTACCTTGCCAGCGGGTACAGTCAGGGGACAGGACTTCTTCCAGTTAACCAACATGGTCAAAGTCAAGATCTCTTTTCACTGAAGCCCTGGATCTTTTTAATTAAGACAGATATCCCCTTTTCTTCCAAAGAGTCCAGCATCTTAGCTTTCCAGTGTCTTCCCTCACACATCCACTTTCCTCCCTGAAGATTTGGGTAATAGCATTGAGTACCAAGAATCAAAGCACCTTGGTCTCAAAAGTACCATGAGGTATGTACACCAACCATGGTACATGTATGCAAATTAACCCCAGGCTGCTGGCTTGGGATCAGTCACTAACCTGGAAAGGGGAAATCCTTGTCAGAGCAGCTTCCAGAGGTCTGAGAAAGCCCTGGCACTGAGCACATCAAATCTGTGCCAGGAACTTTACTCATCATCTGCGCTGGCATTTGTCCAACAGGATACCATCGCATAAGAATTGCCAGTGGCTAGCTGAGTGCCTTGATCAACAGAGTATTGGAGACACCAACAAGAAACTTGTGTCCCACACAAGACACTGTTCCCCAAAGAGTTAACACCCTCCACTGGGTAGTGTAGGCCTTTGACAAGGCCAAGGAGACAGACAGCTGCCAGGTACAATGTAGGGCTGCTTCAATGTGCAGTTGCCCAGCTCTGCCATCAGAACATCTCTGCTCCTTCCCATACTGCCAGAGAAGCACTGTAAAGTTCTGGCACACACACAGCTCCACAAACCTTTCTGAACGTTTGAGCAGGAGTAAAGAAATCTGCCAGCCCCCTGGCCTCATGCATGCAGTAGGGCAGGACAAAAGGGCATTAGGCCTTGGCTCCAGGAGTCACCATGGGTACTCCAGCAGCAGGTGCCACCTGGGCTGTACTCTTATATACACTGCCAAGGTAGAGCCTCATCCTGTGCCTTCTGCATACCACCCCCTGGTTTGATCACATCCAGGAAATCAGCTCTGGGGAACACCAGAATGGAAGTTGTGGAGCATCCCCAGTCTCATTAGTCCCTGAAGAATCCAAGCTGGGCTCAGACCCTCCCTGCACCCTCAAGGGAACAGGGTTAGGGGTAGTGCGCTTGGATGAAAGACAGGACAGTCTCCTTTGACAGCTTCTCTGGATCTTGTCTTTTCTGAGAGTCGTGCACTTTGACACCTTCCCCCCACTCCCAGAAGAGGCGGCTGTAATGGCAGATGCTGTGGGCAGAGAGGAGAGAAAGATTAGTTTGGCAGGGGAGGGAAAGGAAAACACTTTCAATCCTAGCCCAAGACAGCTGCCCTTGTGATGCGGGCACACAGAGATACTCTAACGGGTGCCGTAGAAAAGAAAAGATCAGTGCATTCATTCACCTTACAAACTCTACAGCTTCCAAAGTACAGCAACTGCCAAGCCTAAGAGACTTCCATAGAAACAAACTTCTTAATTCTAGCTTCACTCAAATTCAGTTCAGTATTTGCTGTAAGGCATCAGGTCATTAAGGAAAAAATACCTACCTCCCCCAATTTTTTCAGAGGATGAAACTCTTTATTGCAGGCAATGGAAAGGCCTTAATGAAGAATTTAGAAAGTCTGCCAGGAGCAGCAACCACACCACAAACCCACTGTAGTCAGTAATAGCTGTCCTATGGAGCTTTGCAAACAAACAGCACTCTCCACTGTACAAAAGCAGCTAGGATCATCCCCCCTTTCCCCTTGTGTGAAATAACCAAACTCAGCTTGGCTGCTGATAGTTCTGGTCCTACAGCCATCTCCCACTCCATCCATGAAGCACTGCCCTCCCTCGCTGCATCAACATAGTCCCAGCCATAATGAAATCAGAGCTGCTAATTAGTGCCTACACAGCAGCCTTTAGATTTGTACAATTACTGACACTTAATATTCATAGCTTATTTAGTGCTTCTGTTCTAACAAAGCAGTACTGGCACAGCAGACAAGAGCACATGTCAATGGCTAATTATAGACATTAGTACTCAGTAACCACAACAAACACAAAACATCCCTTCTAGAGTCCCACACAAGGAACTTCCTCCAACTCCTTAGCCATTCCTGCAGGTTCATGCTGGTCTATTTCGAGTACAAGGGCAGAACCAACCCCATCCCAACACACAGAAGAAAAAGACATCATTGTGTGCCTCTGCTTTTTAAGCCTAATCTTCCATCCACCCCACGAAGGAAAGCTTCAGGATTCTTGAAAGCACTACTGTAAGGTAGGTAGAGTCAAAAGGAGAAAAATCGGGAGCCCTATTTCGTACCAAGTGCTCTCTCAGAGGCACAGTCTTGGGTACTGGTGTTAGATAGCATCTCTTGACACTGAGGGCAGGGCTTGCAAAACAGCTCCACCCATGAGCCCTGGCGTCACAGACTCAGGATTTGCCATACTTAAGTAAGGGCCTTAGCCTAGTATTCAGAAAACACAGATGGGGTTCAGCAGCCACAGTGTTAATGATTGTCCCATGAGAAGCCACTCCATCCTTTCCCAAGGAGCTGCTGCTTCTCTCTCTCCCCCATTAAAAAAGCTCCCAGCTTCCCACAGCTTATTCCAGAGCCTGAGCTAAATGAACTGGGATTTGCTTTTAAATTACCAACTTCCAACCAAGCATGTTAAAATACAGAGATGCAGCAAACTACAGCTGCTGGGCTCCGTTTCTACTTCCCTGTGTGCAGGAGGCTCAGTAACTTGTACTCTGCTGCAGACAGGGGAACAAACTTATGAGATGTTTGCTGTTGATAGCCATTACTTTCAAAATCCAGGATTCCAGATCCAGCAGTTTCCTGAAAGAGAAGGTGCCAGCTCCTGGAGCACACCCTGCTGGTGGCCAGTCTACACTTGCACTGCAAATGACTGTGAGAACACAGCACTCTTGAACTCCCTTCCAAATACCCAGGCACACACACACACAGACTCAGCTTTCCTTCCATAACCTCAGCTCTGGCTTGTACTCACTGAAAGGGTGCAATGGCTTCAGAGGGGAGGCTGTATGTTGCTACATTGGTCATCTTGTTGAAGAAGAATTTCCTCTTGAAGTTTTTGCTATATGCCATTGTCCAGGGATCTAACAAAATTTAAGGAATCAGACAGAAAATGAAAGGGGGGAAAAGCACAGTATAAATACACATGGAGTGCCAGCAAGGAAGAAAAATCTACAAGAATAATTATGATCCTCCTGTTGCTCCTTTTTGCTTTCCTTCCCCAAGGTGTCCTGCTTCCCAAGCTGTTCTCTATTCACTGAGAAAAATCCCTTCTCCCTGCACTAAAAAGTTAACATTCCAAATCAGATATTTCCATGTACCATTACCCTGGAAAACACCTGGATGAAAAATTATCCCATTAAAAAAATAATCAGTCATGTAAATAAATGGAAGTACCCACACAATAGCTAATCAACACAAAACAGAAAAAACTATCATATAAATACCCTAAACCCTTATCCAAATCCAAGCTACGCTCATTACACACGAACAGTTAATCTCTAGGCATTGGAATACTCCCACTAGTTTTCTACCAGGTTACAACAGGAGCAGGCCTGGTCAGTACTTTTTACTTGGAGAGACAAAAGCTGAGTGAGGACTCCTCCTTCCTACCATTCATAGTCCGTACGATGTAGAGTCCGGTGGGCACAAAGTGCCGATCATCCCGGCCAGTGTAGGACAGACGGGGCATTCCCCCTGAACTCTTGATGACTTTCATCTCTAACCTAAATGTTGAGAGAAGGCAGTGATAGAGATTGCCTGTTTCTTCCTTTGCCACTCTTTTGCATACAATGCCCCACCTGCACACCCTCTCCAGAGTGCCGCAGTATGAACTGACAGCACTCGCACATGACAGGACCAGATCATTACACCCTGCAGAATTCAGTCTCTTGCCTTCCCACACAGGGCTAGAGAAACCAACCAGGCTTGCTTAAATCAGGCTGCAAATTGATTGCTGAGATGAAGAATCTGATGATCTACCATAATTAATCCAAATGAGGTTCCCACTTCAGGTATGGGCTCTTGATTTTTCAAGCCAGTGAGAATCCACCGATACTGCTGCACACAAACTCCAGCACTGTTGCTACTCCAACTGTTTTCAAGTGCACTGGTCACATCTACAGCATTAGAATGTAGCTGAACAATGCTCTTGAGTCAGCAGCATCTCAGAAACAGCAGCCACCAGCTGAGTGAGCTCTAACAGCTCTTTCTCCAAGGCTCCTCTAACACAGATTAGCACATCCCTTCCATTTCTGTGCTCCAGTGGCCAATAACCTTAATGGGCCCTTATGTTTCATTTGCACCAATCACTTACCTCACAAAAATCTTCTCCATTTCCTCCAATCTGTACACTTCCTTCACTCTGGGAGGAAAAGACAAAAGTATGATTTAAAAAAAAAATTTAACTGGCATTTTTTTTCCCATTCCAGCTACAGGGAGCAGCCAAATGTTTGATTCTGTATAGCATGAGGTAGTCAGGCACAACTGAGGTTCACTTTTCTCCTCAATCTTCTGCTTCAGTGCCTAATTTTTCCTAGCTTGAGAAAACCTGACACCTGCATGCTCATGGCTGGGTTGCTGGAAACAGCATATAAGCATCCTTGCTGCTAAGGAAGCTGTGCATTTTTACCTCAGATTGAGTATACAGAAGAGTAAGAAAAGTGAAAGTCAGGTGCTTTTTTTTCCCATCAGATAAATTTACCAAGATCAGTCCAAGGCAGGTTCTAGCCTCAGCATGCTGGCCTCACAGTAAAATTAAACCACCTGATTTTCACTGTTATCCTCAGGGATGCCACAAACTCATTAGTTACCCTGAGGTAAAAACAGGGTTTTTGGGGTTTTGCCTTTTTTTTTTTTTAAATCAGTAAAGATGATTTTGAGACATCATTCTATCATTACATCAAAATGGTTTTCTTGTTCTGAGACAGAGAAAAACAATCATTAAGATTCAAAAGCACTGCCTCTGATCTGACACTCCAATCACTCGTTTCCCATACACTGCTACAAGCATCAGGCTTCAAAGAGCATAGCTGGAACACCTTAACACCTTTCCACAAGAGCAGCAAAGGACCCCTCTACAATCCATTTCCACAGCTCTCCTCACTTCATCCTCAGCCCTCCCCAACACTTTGAGCTCCTCCAATTACTACATCTGTCTGTCTTGAGTCTGAGATCCCAGTCATTATCTTTCATTAAGCCACCAAGGAGAACATCCTTTTTCCCTTCCTCCAGATCCTTTCATATATTGTTACACTTCTAGCTTCTGAAGGAGAAACAGTTTTATCCATATTACTTACCTGATGCCCAGCACAGTAATGCTCTTATGCTCTACTACAGCAGAATTAATGAAATGGAAGGTCAGAAGCTGAAGCCCTTTGTCAGGAACTTTCTTGGGGTTGTAACTAAAGCCTTGTCCTCATAAATGCTAGTCAATACTTCATCTGCTAACAGTCAACATCACTCTGCTGCTGCTGACCCTTCAGGGCAGACAAGGACATAGAATTCTTTACAACTAAGCTAACTAGGTGCTAGACCTATTATTGCACGTATCAGAAATCAGCACCAGCCAATCCACCTATGAGGAAAATGTGACTGTTTGACATTTAAAAGGAGGGCACAACTTCTCCTCTAACAAAATTTACCTTAGGTATTTATAGAGCTTTTAGACTCTTTCCAAAGAATACAACAGAACTATGAATTTCAGCCTGAAATTTAACTCCCCTTCAGCTCCTTATCTTCATCCTCCAACACACTGACATAAAAGCTTGCCAGGCTGAAGGAAGGAGTCATCACTCACCGGATGGGGTTCATGTCTGGTCGGCTAGGTTTAGAAACAGCTTTAACAAACTTCTCTGCCAGCCGAATCCTGAATGAAAATGGAAAGAACCCAGCAATTAAACAAGATCTTTGGCACAGTGGGTAGGTAAAAATTCCAGCACAATAATTGATTAGACACTTCAATATATGCAGACTGCCTCCACTGCTAGCCATGTGGGTCCAAGCAGGACTTTTTTCACCCCACCCTCCCAACTCAGTGCCCAGTGATACTAGTGTTATACACTAGAAAGAAGTCTCCATAGGTTACTTTACAGTCCCACGTGCTGTTGAATGCATTAATATATCAGCAGGATAGTAGGACTAATGGAGACGTCCCTGATGAAGGAAACAGAGAGGCTCTGTTCCTTCTCC
Organism: Xenops minutus; assembly: GCA_035221455.1. Taxonomy (NCBI): domain Eukaryota; kingdom Metazoa; phylum Chordata; class Aves; order Passeriformes; family Furnariidae; genus Xenops; species Xenops minutus. The sequence goes on along the minus strand of JAWWEE010000105.1, from coordinate 39,196,916 downwards.
CTCAGCCAGTTATCAGCTACATTCATTCATATTCCCAGAATGTTCAGTTTACCCCAGCTATGCCAGGCACACACCAGTCTAGGGAAGGAGCTAGACCTGCCTTCATACACAGAGAAGATAGTTGGAAAAGGCTATACACACTTCACTTCAGAGCAGCTTCATTCACAGTTCATCTTTATAGCACTGTTTCAGCTGAATGTACTTGTCTCCCTGTGCTCAGCATTCTGCTTTTTGGGTGAACACTATTTCCCAGTCACTCCTACTCACATACAAGAAAAAGACTTCTCCAGATCCCACATACCTCTGGTTGAAATGCTGTGTTCGAACATCATTGCCATTCAGCACCAAGACATCAAGGATGTGGATGGCACTGATTTTTCGCTGTGCTTTCCCCTAAGGAGGGCAATACAGAGATTTACTATTCAGACTGTTATCTTTCAGTTTCCAGATATTAGTAGCACAGGTATTCCCTGCTGCCCATTATACAGTAACATGCCATGCTCCACAAAATGGTGTATCTCAAATATCCAGTTCTATCTCAGGGGAAGGAGAGAGGGTGGGACCACAGCTGCCAGCAGCAGCAATCTGTGCCTTATCAGGTACCACAGCACAAAGTCCAGTGCACTAGAGCATTCTCATCTGAGACACCAGATGACAGGCAAACTCCTAGGCAGCAGGGATTTTGCACCTTACACTGTGAATATACCATGAGAATCTTTTCCCTACAGCCTGCAATCACTACTGAGCAGTTATGTACCCAAAGAGCCACAGACATATGAAGTCATGTTGGCAATGTCATCTGCTGCTCCACGTAGAACAGCAACATGTTAGGTCCAAAGTTTTTTCAATACAATGTTCAAAGTTCATATCTCTCACACTGGACAGAAAGACAAAATTTAATCCAAAATAGTTACTCTAAAGACCATATACCTAACAAAACTTTGGACCCAACACAGATGGAACAGTTATTCTGCAGTTTTTTACAGAGAATAGGCAAAACTGCTCATTGTATTTGCAGCCACTTGGTAAGCAAGAGAGTAGGCTCCTACCTCTCCTTTCAGCTCATGAACAATCTCCACAGAAAGAAGAGTATCTCGTGGCAGCTCAGTTTTCAAATCCAGCTTTGTCCAGCGATCTGACTGGCGACCACCCCAGGTGTAGATCTGTGATTTCTGTGTGTAGAAGGCAGAGTCAGATTCAGCCAAAGCTTCATGAGGGCAGGGGTGGAGGAGAGACCTCTAACTGTAGAGCCCTCAGAGAATCTTTCTGTTCTAGGCTGTCACAGGCAGTTTCTTTGTCAGAAGTTTTAAGGAAGAACTTTAATCTCTACAGCAAAGGAACAAAAACACTGATTCTAATCTGCCAGTGATTTTTCATACCTGCATAAAGAACCAGAAATAAAACACCTTTAAAAGAACAGTGAAGATAATTAGAGACACTAGCAGGAGTGCAGGTCTCTGTAGGTGGAGAATGTAAAAACAGGGTTAATTAGTGTGAAAAGCAGTGATGTCAGGAGAAAGAAACGTGAAAAATAAGTAGCAGTCTCAGGGACTGCTGATGGAGATTCTTTTAGGCATCTGAGAACAAGAAAGGATGGGATGAAACCACAAGGCAGAACAGTAACATTGAAATGAACCAGCAAAACTCCCAGACTGTCCTTAACACTTACCCCTAACCCCAAGAGGAACTTCTGCTCACTTCCAGACACCATACACCGGTAATCTAACACCTGGCGAATTTTCTCCAGTGTGCTGGAATTCAGAGGAGTGGGTTTGTAACTGAAGGTATCAATGTCTGTGCCCTAAAGAACAAAGTATGGAAAAGGCAAATTAGACACAATACATCAACAGGTTGGTAAATGTAACTTCTACATTAAATTATAATCCAGGACTATCTTTTTCATCTCTAAATTCCAGTGGGGAAAAAAGTTAGATTTGTACAAAAAGACTCAAAACAAGCTTATGGACAAGGTCTCACCTGGATCAACTCAAAGAACTTGGATTTGGGATCTGAAGATGAAGGAGCAACACGAGCCTGATCAGGAATCTGAAAACAAATCCAAACAATTGATAGTAAGTGTTACTCTTTAGCACATTCATAGGAACCTTTCTTGCTTCAGTACATGACAGAACATCCAGCCCCCAAATATCCTGCTCTTGAGATTCCAGTTGAAGAAGAGGTATCATGTGGTATATAAAAGGTCTCACGTTTTGCAAATTTAATGCAGGCATATCACATCTCATAGAAACCAACAGGCAACTTCAAAAAAATACAGCCTAAACCTTTGATTTCATGCATGTTTTGATGAAACACTCTTTCATCAAAGACAGACAATTAGCCTGTGAAATTGGCTGCCATATCTGTGGCCCCACTGCAAGAAACAAACTGCCAATTCATCAAACAAGACCTTTCGGAGTGCTCTGCTGCTTGAGATCCAGGTGCTGAGTTCACTCTGTGTACAATGAAATATTCTGAACTGCAGCAAAGATGCCTACTCGGTTAAGCTAAGCACAATAAATCAGAGACATCCTGCTTGATTACATAAACAGCTTGAAACGGTCTCTGACTTTCCCACAAAACAATATATTAAACCTCTGGCTAAAAAGCCCTGTCTGTACTACAGCTCCACTCTTGTTTCACCACAGCAAGGACACTTGCACAACAAGTGTCCCGTTTGACAGCTTCTTACCCCCCATAGCTGGAGACATTCCTTTCGGATTTCAGCCTGCCGTGGCTCAATCAACGTCCTAAAGTAAGACAGCAGACTGTTAACATGGTGAAACCTCCTTGAGCTTGCAGCATTACATATTCCAGCCCCATAGAATTTGGATCTTTCAGCCTCTGGCTTGGGAATGACAAACATGCATTGCTTCACAACAGGTTACACAAAAGAGGATGCTGCCTTCCCTCTTCACCCTCCACCCACCTCCAGTCCCTGTGTTTAGCTTTGTTTCATGGCCTGCAGTACTGATTAACAGCCACCACTCCGTTTCAAGAAAGCACCACTGGGTATAAATATTTTCAAAAAGCTATGTATTAGTATGAAGTTATGCTAATCTCCAAGAGCTGAGTACGCAGCCCTACTTAAGAACAGCAGTGAAAACCTGCTGAAGGCTACACAAAAACACAGTGTAGCCTTATAGGATTAGCTCTTAGATAATTCCTAATTACCAAACTCACTCAACTTTCTACCATATATTATCTCCGAATAACACCTGAACAGAAAAGTCACGGCTGGGAAACACTGCAATGGCTTCAGTTTTATGCAAGAAAATAACACCATAAGCTTTAGGTAATTCTAAGTATGTAACTTAGATACTTTTGCCCCTCGAAAATGAACAGCTGTGAACCACACTCAGCTTAAGATGGTTACTGTTGAATTGAACATACTAGCTGGAAGTTACTTTTCTGCTTACATTCTTCCTAAGAAGCAAGCTTACTTATGGTAACTGGAAATCATCCAATGCATGGAAGCCTTCTCAACAAGGGTGGTAAGAGACCATCAATTCTGAGGACTCCTCCAGCCACCCACACATTTCTGCAAATAACTCAGGCAGAGATACAAACTGAGCTAGGTAAAAGCACTACTCATTTTCCTGATTCCAAAGGCAAAGACAAGTACCAGCTCAAATCAAGAGCATATTAAATAAGGGTCAAGCAGTTCATTTATAGTAGGTTAATTCAGTTCTCACGAAAAGCCAGAGGAATACACTCACGTGTCTTGAACAAAAGCACGAATTTTGGCTAGTGCCTTTATCTGAACTTTGCAGTGGCTAAAAGAGAAGAAAAGTTTCAGTCAGGGAACAAAATAATCACCACCAAGATTATTCTACTATTCAAAACAAGAAAGAGCACTGGGACAACAGGGGGAAGCCAGTCTGATCCTCAGAGTAGCAAGGGATCTTTGACGACATGATTCAAACTGACAGGGAGATCAGTGAAATGAATTTGGCAGTACCCTCCTTTCTTTTCCAGAGTACTCAGAGGCCAGTCACTGACATTAACACAGCATTTCTGTCTGCAGAGTCCCTCTGCTCTGCTCAGCCTCTCAGGGAGCAAAAGCAGAGCAGCGTGGCAGCATCAACAAGTATCTCCATGAGTGCAAGAAACTACAACTGAAAGCCATGCTGGTTAATCTGCCTATAGCCAGCAGCCCTCACTGTCCACAGGCACTCACGTTTCATTGGACTGGACAATGTAATTGTAGAATTCCTGGTTGTCTTTGATCATATTCAGTGGGACAATAAGATTCACATCCACATCAGAGTTGCGCAGCTGGTTGAGCCTGATGTTCACCATGAAGAGGTAGTCCCGTACATCATCAATCCCTGACTTCAATCCTTTGCATATCACATACCTACAGAGCAGTACAAGGAGATCATATGGGTTCAGTTCTTCTACACAGACAAGTTTTCTGCCACAATCCCATTATAAGGACAGTTTCCCAAATCCCAGGAATTCTTTTCTCCTGGATATCCCTAGGAAGCTGCAATCTCACCTACCACAAAGTCATTATATATTTTCTATGCACTGGGAAACGCAACCCTATGAAAAACCCCTGCAGATCTCTCTCAAGTAGTAAATCAATTCTGCTAAATTTGACAGGTACAATGAAAAATACATATAATACCATAGAACTATAGAATGGTTTGGGTTGGAAGGGACCTTAAAGATCATCTAGTTCCAACCCTCCCTGCCATAGGTAGGGACACGTGACCAGGTTGCTTAAAGCCCCATCCAGCCCAGCCTTGAACATCTCCAGGGAAGGATAATCCACAACTTCTCTGGGCAACCTGTTCCTGTGCCTTACCACTTCCATAACAAAGAGTTTCCTTCTAATATCTAACCTAAACCTATTCTCTTCAAGTTTGAACCCATTCCCCCTTGTTCTATCACCACATGTCCTCATACAAAGTCCCTCGTCATTTTTTTTGTAGGCTCCCCTGAGGTACTGGAAGGCCCCAGTTAGGTCTCTAAGCCATCTCTTTTCCAGGCTAAACAATCCCAGTTCTCTCAGCCTTTCCTTGTATGTGGTGCTCCGCCCCTCTAATGATCTTGGTGTTCCTCCTCTGGACTCGCTCCAACAGGTCAAGGTCCTTCCTATGCTGGAGATCCCAGAGCTGGATGCAGTGCTCCAGCTGGGGTCTCACAAGAGCAGAGTAGAGGAGCAGAACCACCTCCCTCAACCTGCTGGCTACACTGCTTTTGATGCAGCCCAGGATACCACTGGCTTTCTGAGCTGTGAGCACACACTGTCAGCTCACATCCAGCCTCTCATATATGCTCCAGTTTCATTGAAATCATAGTTGTTTCACACCAAACAGAATTTGTTAGATATCCAGTATCACAGCTTTCTTCCCATAAAAGCAATTTGGCAAATACCATCTTTACATTGTCATAATTTGCTACATGTCTAAAATGCTTCCTTCTCCAAGACAGCTGCCAATTGAAAAAAAGGTCAAAAAGCCTCCAGCTTACCCAAATCAATCTATCACTGTATTTAGAGGACAGGTTTTCTTTAGTAGTCCCTCATGTTCAGGAATCTCACCTCTCTGAGTTAGCAGGGCGGCTTGTCACAGGTTTAAAGATGCACACTCTCTCAAAGCAGCAATATAGCAGATAAATGAGTCCCACACTGAATGGAGTAAACAGGTCAAAGGTTTTACAGACAAAATGTCCTCCTGGAAAACAGAGAGGAAGTATACCAAAACTAGTAGATTATAAGGAAACAAGGAGACACGAGGCACTTCAAAAAACTTTCTCTTTTACAGAGCTAGTAATAGCGTCTCTGTACAACTAAACAGCATCTCTGTACAACTAAACAGCATCTCTGTACAACTAAACAGCATCTAGAACACATTTATGAAGTGGGCTAGCAAGTCTTCATGAAACAGCTTCCTCGTATCTCCACAGCACAGAGAGAAAAGCATTCATTTGACCAGAATCAAATCAGTATGGAGGTTGTCTCACAAGCAAACCTTCTATCCACCCCTCACACTTCCCTTCCAGGCTTGAACTGTGTCCTATGACATGGCAGCATGCTATGCCAAAGACTCCATGGAAGAAGAGCCCTGGTATGTACAACGAGAAACCTCAGGCTGGAGGAAAAGACTAACTGATGGTACCTAAACAGAATAACTTGCCATCTAGACAGAAAGGAGTCTATGTTACTCCTCACCTTCAAACAAGACTCCCAATTTCTCCAAGCAAAACACAGGCAGTTTTACAGAACTATTATCTACTCAGGTAGACAAGACTTAAAGAAGGCTGCCCCTTTTACTGTATCACATTTGAGACTACTCCCAAGTAGATTGGTGCCTCAGGTACTTCTACACATAAGGCACAAGACAAAAATTATAATTATGTTACCATTTGTCTTCTGCATCAGTGCCAAAGGCTATCTAAACTCACTGGAAGAGAGGAGCTGTCAAAATCAGACACAGCATAATGCCCGTCATCTAGCAACAATGAGGTACAGCTAAGACAAAGTGAGACATCATCTTCTTCTGATCACACAGATGGCAAATTTAAAGGAGTAGAGCCACAGGTTAGAGAAAAGGATGAACTGGATAAAGACCACCCTCTATTCCAATCAGCTGGAATATTCAGGAAGCACCTAGTCCAGCTAGCGCCATAAAACTCAGATACACTATCCAGTCAGGCAACAACACTAAGTAACCTTAGCCCAAGACAGCTACATAACCTAACAAATTAAGAGGTTTAAGTTAATGCATTTTACCTCATGCTTTTAATTAAAAGCAAAATAAACATAGAAAATCTTATTTTTTCTGACCAGTTCTCTTAGCTTTGTGACAACTACCTGAGGATGCACACGTACACATTCAATTCTGCATAACTCAGCCTCACTGCAGAAAAGACTTCAAGGCACCTTCATACAAATTGTACAGCAACCTTCCACAGCGCCACCCATACCTTAAAGAAGGAGGAAGAAGATTAATGGACAAAACATACCTGTCCGGACAATGGACAGTGCTGTAAGGAACTGGCAAAGCATAAGCTGTTTGCTTAGGATTTCTTGCAGATTCTCCTGACCCTCCACTGAGAAACCCTGCAAAGCAAAGCACACAGCATCCAATTAGTATCTCTGCAAATCTGTCAGCCAAGAAAAGGATTCTGGAGAGCTAAATCAGGGAATCATAATTTGTTTTTTCAAGGTAAAATAACTTATCAGGAATTTTAATGGCAAACCCTGAAGAATCTCACATTGTAGTTAGACACACGTGTCAAATACTCTACTATATGCAGGTCGACCTTAGTGCAGAAGAAAAAGAAATTGACCAACCCCATCAGCCATTAAGAAATGCACTCCCTTGTGATCGGTGTTGTCCAAAACAAAATTCCGGAAAGCAGTAATGTTCTCTGATCGAGTGATGTCTCCGTCTCCATCAATCCCTCCCTCTCCTAGGGGGAAAAAGGAGACAATCGCTAACGTGTTTGCAAGTACAAACTAAAGATCAGTATGTACAGATGATCTACTGTACTCAATCAATATTTAGTCAAAAATTACAAAGACCCTGCTAGGCGAATAAGCATTAACACATTTCCTTGTTCACCACCCAAGATGCTTTGTAATTTATAAAAATTATTCAGATTGTGCGGTCAGGCCAAAACAAAGCCACATAATAACCATATGATAAGTTGTACATTAGCCTCAGGACAATATAATATTCTCATCCATGTAGGAACGACACATAGCTGAACCTACTAAAAATACAAGATTCAACCTCACTGCACAGCTCACCTGTTAAAAGCATGTTATTACAGACATAGCAAAATTATTTCCATTATGCATTTGTAACCTTCTACTAAGAATCCAATCATTCCAAAGAAACACAATAGTAATTTACAAACAATATCAACTGGACTTAAAAAAAAAAAAAAAACACACACAAAAACCACCTGTAAATAAATTTATAAAGTTAGTAGGGAAAGGGAAATAAGGGTGGAAATATAACTTGATATGCAAGCTCACCAATTTCAACCCCATTCTCTGATGGCAGCCCCGTCTACCTAGCAAACTGGTTGCCTAGGCTTCTGCTAGTACAAGCTATTCCCCATGCTGGTATCAATACCAGCCCTGCTACTAATGGAGAGGCTGCAGCACAAGCGAAAACATCAAGTAGCACTCATACATGCACTACATACCATAATAAGGTTCAAAGAGCTCACTGGAAGCAGAATAAAAATCCTCCAGTTTAAAATCATTTGGTCCTTTCAAAGTCATGCCAAATCCTTTTGCATGCCACTTCCGCCTCCACAAGACATATTCTGAGAAGCCTCCAGGACCAGCACACACATCAGCAAAGTAGAGCAGCTCTGCATCATACTCCTTTATCAAAGGTACCTGCAAAAGGACACAAGAAATTCTACCAACCCGTAACAGCTCCTATCAGTCAAATTAAATACACCATAAACTGTACTACCCAGAGAAGTCTTTCAAGCACCTGTTTTTCCAGGTAATATCCTATGGATTCTCCTTTTTTCCCCACCTTCTACATTCTCTGAGAAAGCACTGCTGTTTGAAAGTCAGAGGCACTCACCCCATTGTAGTCCTTAGGGTTTGTAAACATGTAGTCAAAGACATGGTCCATATTTGCCATCTTCATTGCAGCCCTGAGAACACATAAATAGGGCCCATGTAAGTTTCATCCTTGGCTCCCACAGCTAAAAGTGGACATAAATGGGAAAGGGACTATACTACCAGACATTCTACAAACCTGTTCAGAAAGAAAGCTCCACGGATCATCTCATAGGGGTTAGACCTTGTTCGGGCTCGACGCATTTCTTCGCCATCTAGCTCATCAAATACACTCTGTGTAAACAGAAATAAAGCTCAGCTGGACCTAGCACAGGTTGGAGGGACAGGTAGGCATGAGTACTTCCCATCTTTATGCTTCTCTCTCCTTAGACAGCAAACTCCATGCAGGATTTGGTTCACCAATACAAAGCATTTTTCCATCACATAATGATATTCACTCTTCTTCTAAGCCACCTCAGCTATTAAGCAAATTTAGTGATACTGAAGAATTCTGTAGTGATAGCTCCAGATACTGACAATGTGGTTAGCCACCTCAAAAACAGTTCCAATCCAAGGTATTTCATACACACACACACACTCTACTGCAATTTACAAGGGCGTGAAAATCTAGTAGGGAAAATGGAAAAGCTTATTTGCTCAGTTTATTCAATCCTTCAGCCTTTCAGTTGGACTAAGAAACAGAGACTTTTCAATCACTTCTGTGATGGTTTTGGCTGGGGTAATTTCTTTCCCAGTAGCTAGTATGGAGATATATTTTAGATTTCTGATGGCAACAGTGCTATAGAGATGTTTTCTTTATTGCTGAGCAGTGCTTGAACAGTGTCAAGGCCTGTTCTGATTCTCCAACCCCCTGCCATCAGTGAGTGGGCTAAAAGTGCACTTTTGCAGAGTTTGGAGGGGACACAGCCAGAACAGCTGATCCCACCTGTCCAAACAGAGATATTCCATACCATATGGCATCATGCTCAGTACACAAGGCAGGAAAAAGAAGAGGGGGACATTTGCAGTTAGGACTTTTGTGTCCCCAAGTAACTGTTACCTGTGATGGAGCCCTGCTCTCCTGGAAATGGCTGAACACATTCCTGCCCACAGGACATAGTGAATTAATTCCTTTTTTTGTTTTCCTCACATTGAGTGGCTTTTGCTTTACTTATTAAATTGTCTTTATATCAACCCACAAGTTTTCCTCACTTGTACCCTTCCAATTCACTCCCTGATCCTGCTGGTGAGGGAGGGAGCAGCTGCGCGGGGCTTAGCTGCTGGCTGGAGTTAAACCAAGATAAGGCTGAGGTTCAAAACAGGTTGCTGAACAGACAGTAAAAGCCAGGATGCTAAGTCGTCCCAGTGACATGGAGGTAAAATAGAATGTTCTGAACACCTGCCAATCACCTAAGTTAATCACTCAATCCTCTTCAATTATTTGCTTCACTTACTTCCCCAAAACTTCAGTTCCTCTCTGAAAAAGGGACTTACCTTGCACTGCAGGACATTATGTAAAAGCTCTTCATTACAGAACTCTGTTTCATCTTCAATCATCATCTTCCTCTGGAACAGGACAAGAGCACAGACAGCAATTAGCAAACATGATATTTGCTTCAGGCTGAGTAGTCTTTCTTTGTCTTAGTCTGGAAAATTACCTTTCCCACAGTCATCCACTCCTTCAGCTCCTGGGCATCTGGGATCTCTGTGGTACACTCGGGGCACCAGTCCACCTTCTCATAAGCACTAGCCTGCAACCACAAGTCATGGGAAAAGCCAAAGAGGTTTTTAAAAGCAAAATATTAAAACCAATTGCTCTACAAAATTTACCTCCCAGTCTTAACATAAAGGATTATGCCGTGATTTTAGGGCCAACCACAGAGTTTTCTCCTCCTAGACTAAAATATGTCTTGTTTATTTTTAAAATAAAAAATAAAGATCCACCACAAAAAACAAAAAACCCACCACAAACAAACCAACCACAAAATCAAAACCTGAGTCTGACAATCAAGACAAAGCAAAAGGTAATACTCTCAAAGTACAGTTAAGAGACACTGGAAAACAGACAGTTGCTAAAGAAAACCCACACTTGCTTTACACATTCTTTCTCCCAGTTCTTGCTGAACACAGAAACATAAATGGGATTCAAAACAGAGAGTACTTACCTCTGGCTCATCCTGCCAATCAATATTGAGCTCCCCATCAAATCCTTTGAGGGTCAACCCAAAGCCTCTCCTTCCTTTCTGATTGGAGGCCTCAACAATATCCTTCCGTCCTTGGCCATATTTTCCCAGGCCTTCTCCTTCCCGAAAGCCCATCTTGGCCTATAAAGAAATCAAAGGGAACACACTGAAGCAAGTGGACTTGAGTTTACTACTAGTGAGGTCAAAGACAAGAAAAGGCATGCTACCCTGAAGTGACTTGAAGGCATGGAGCATTTTTAATCTCAGTTGTGGCTTTCAGGACTTAATAGTGAGTTCACTTCACTGAGGCAGGACACAAAAAACCTACATCTGAAGAACGATGTTTGAGATGACAGCAAATTACAAAAGGTTCACTAATGTGGGAGCCATTCACCACAGTGTTCAGTAAACACGGAAGGCTCATAAAAAAAGATGCTGGTGCAGGAAAAAATTCGTGTTTTGATAATATTCCTTGTTGTGAACACACACTCACATGCATTTCGAGCATCAGTTAAAACTTCTCCTAAAGCTCAGAGGAGGAATGCAAGACACACTGCTACTGAAACATGTACCCATCTCTTAGGTTAAAGAACTATGTTCATTAACTGATAGTTTTTCACGCTTTTCTTAGTAAATTTTAGCACAAGAGAAACAAAAAACAGGGATGCAGTCAATTTCACGTCCTTCAGTATGCATCTACATGACAGTAAGTGAATAGAGGACTTAATGACTGTTTCACTTTGAATGCTATCCATATACTCCTTCCTGTGGGAAGCAACAAAAATATTATTACCGATCTGTATGAGAAACAACACAAGAACATCTGACACATTTTATACAAAGGTACATGGTGTTTTCCCATTGCCTTTGCAACCTGTCTCTGAATCAGACCTTGAATTATGTACACCAAACACCACAGCCACCAAATCTGTTACATGATTTTTCTGAGGACAGAATTTTGAAAATCGAGCAATTAAGGAGCATTTTACTTTAACTTACCTAATGCTGCCAAATCATTCAACCACACCACATATCAATGTTTACTTTCAAATTTATGAGGTCTTACAAACAGAAGCATTGCAGATGCAGTAGTAAAAACTCCCATATTATGGCAACTGAAAGCCATAACTGGTTTGAGAGAGAACTCTCCAAAGACAGTCCTACTCTAGAATCAGCAAAATGCTGCCCAGTGCCAAAAATGCATATGGACAGATTCTGAATGATCAGCAACAGGCTTTAGCTACAGAGAGGCACAATCAGCAACTCTCAGCCTCTGGATCCCATTGAGTTTTGAATTCAGCAAGAAAGTTCTTTTTGCATGTAGACCTATGATCCTGCTTGTCAGCAGCATTCCAACTCCTTGAAAAGATATTCGTACCCCTAGCAGCAGCTGGCTCTTCCCCGCTTCTAGCAGAACACTGAACTTCTAACAGCAAAAGCAGGTACAAGCTGGTCTACCACCATGGAAAAACTGTGAGTATAGCCCTCGATGAGTCCCAAACTTTCTGTTACATTTCAAGTAATAGACAACTATACATCTCATGTTTAACGCTGCCCTTGGAAACCAACATTTTTGTTGCTCTGTTCTTTCATGACTATGAGATACTCACAACACCACAGTGACAAAGTTTGCATCAGGAGATAAGCATGCATCAAAAGAGACTCCACTTCTCTACAGCCTGCTATGGCCTCAAATTCAGGAACAAGCTGCCAGATTTGGAACTACTATGAGACAGAGAACAGTCAACCATTTTCTTAAAACTTTCCAAAAGCATTTTCTTCCCCCACACTAACACTGTGCAGCCAAGGGGTGGCTGATTACTTTCAGAGTTTAGTTGGCACAGTTGCTATTCTTCAAATTCCCTGCCTTTCTGAGGAATTTCCAGCGCTACATAAAGCAGAGTGGTATGACTTGAAAGAAAAAGAAATACCTTAATAATTAAGGTAATAATTCCACAAGAGTATACCAGCCAGCCTTCAAGACCAAACAAATTAATGCCAACCGCAGAATTTGCTATGGCCTTTCTTACAAGGCATTTTTTAACTCAAGCATTGCAAAATAACACATGGTAGTACTTTCTTTTCAAGCTCAGCAAGCTGCCTGACCCAGAGATCCTTCCCTTCTCATTTGCCTCCCTGCTCCTAGGACTTTAACATGAATCAACTTTCTTTTTAACAGATCCCCTTCAACCAAGCTCTCTCAGCCTCCCCCAACTGCTGCTAGTAGTTCTCTGCTCAAAGATGCAGAGAACCTTGCTACAAAGAGGATCAGAATCAAAATATCTTATAAAAAACTGGTCTTTTCACTTTGCTCTCATCAGTTCTTAATAGTTTGGTCTAAAACTATTTTGACCCACCATGAGCTTTTGGGAGACACTGTTATACATCGAGTAGCGAGATGAAGTACCCTCCACAAGAGAGTCTTGTTTGAACTCATTGCTGAAAACTGGTCTTTTTTCATCATTCTCACTGTCAGATCCACTGCTGCTACTGGAAGACTCTGAAAACAAACAAAAAAGTGAGAAAAGTGAGAATGAAAATAAAAATAAAATGGAAGAAAGACATGTCAGTAACCACATTAGAATACAGTGTGGCTCATTAAATCCTCTGAACATGCACTTGGTGGACATTTCAGTATCCCAAGCATGCTACGGGAAGCATACAGGTGTAATATAAAATACCCTGTGGAACCAACATCTGGTTATCCACTCCTTTGTCTCAGGGACACACACAACCTCTCTGAAGCAATGGATTCCAAGCCCCACAAAGGGCTGGGCAAACACCATCACAGCAAGCAGAGCAGCTACAGCTTAACCACGACAGTACTGTGGTGTGCCTGACCTTTGCAATGATCCTGAGGAACTGAAAGTCTACAGGCATTCTCTCACAAGAACAATGACAACTGCACCTTGATGAAACATACTGAATTCTCCTTTGTATCTTACCTAACTACAGGTGTAAATGCATCCCTAACTTAACCAAAAACCCACATCTAGTACACAGACATCTACCAAATGGCCAGCACTGCAGAAAAGAGAAAGCTAAACTTAAGTTTGACCCCCACTACCCACTTCAGTAGCAAGGATCCACAGGTTGACTACACCAAGGGAGATGTTTCTTCATCTTTAGAGTTTACTGATACATACAAACTCAAGGGAAAAATAAGGTCAGAAGACACCAATCTTTTTAAAAATACCCAGACAGAGACAAAAGTTTGAGGAAGAACTTCATAGAACCATAGAACTTTTTGGGGTTGGAAGGGACCTTAAAGATCATCTAGTCCCACCTCCCACTGCCATGAGTGGGGACACAATCAAGTCAATGGTTCATTCAAGGTAACAAGGACCACCATACACTCAAAATAAACTTTCATCACCTGAAAGTCACCTGACACTGATGCATCAGAGCCTTCACAGGCACTAAACAATGAAGCTCTGTCTATGCCCATTTTCACCTTTGGATCTAGTTGGGAAGAACCTAGGCCTGTATGAACTGTATAGTCCTCACTGCTGGTCTGCAGTTGTGAGATGCCCAAACTTATTTGCTCTGGGCCAGATGTAACTGGGATCTGGGCAGAAGTCGTGGTAGTGGTCATCATTCTTCTCAGCCTGCTCTGCACGAGGTGGGTGATGAGGGAGGCCCTAAAACCCAATGAGTCCTTCCATTTCTCGTGTGGTAATATCACTATGAGGATGAAGCAATGGCACAAGTTTCTTCCTGAAATTTGCCTAACATCAGTCATACTACACCTAATGCTGTGAGGCAGACCATGCTCCACAGGAGCAGCAATCCACAGCAAGCACAGCCACACTTGTGCATTGGACCTCTGCCTCTTGAGCCTTCCTTCTTCACCAAGTGCTAGAAATCATTCTGTGCTACTTTGTACAACTATAAAAGTTGAACTACAAAAGTTGTCCCAGATAATGCAAAAAATTGTTACCAGAGTTGATAATTTTCTATGTATCACTTAAAAAGGAATTATTTAGCTCCACAGACGTGTTAAAAAAAAAGACATTATAGTTACCAAAAAAGGATTGAACTTTGCTTATTTTATCTAATTTAAGAAAAAACAGACTATTTCTCTCTCAGGCAACAGATCTCTCTGTTTTCCTTTTCTGGAAAACTAAGCAGCAGTGACGTAACAGGAAACAGATGAAAAATTAGCAAAAAAAGGCCATTATAAAAAAAGTGAAGTGAAAATGTAAGACACCACAGTGAAATATATGACTGTAGTTATGTGTCCCTTTCAATGTGTCCTCCGAGCTTGTTGCTGAGCTATCAGTTTCTAAGATTCAGGACTTGTGTCCCCACATCACAGCTCTCTAGAGTTTTACAGTATCAACCTTTGAGGCTTCCAGCTCAAGACAAGGAAGGCTATGATTCAACTTTCATTTGCAACATTCTATACCCATCTTGATTTTCAAACTTCTGTGACATATGCTACATTTCTCTTTCCTTCACAAAGGACTTTTGCTTTAGGGTCAGTTACAGCATTCTGCTTCTTCAACACACAGCTTCAATTAACTTTGCCACCTGCTTTTGAGCTATGCCTTATTTTCCAGAGACTCATAATGTGCCTTGAACACAATACCCACTACATAAGTCAAGGGAGTCCCTTCACAACTCTTCTTGGTTTTAAGATTTGCTATGCCATCTGCAGATGAGATCAGATCTCAAATCAGTTCTTTCCCTGAACTCCCTTTCTTCACCAGAAACTACAATGACTGTAACAGGCTACTAAACAAATAATGCTATCCAAAATGTTGTTCTAGAACTGTATCAACTGATTTCTTAAACACTAAGGTCCACAACCTATTTTGACCTATTTGTGAACTCAATAAGCAAAAGGGGGGGAAAAATGAAAAAAAAAAAATACTGGTTTAAATTGTTTAGCTCAGCCCTGAGTGCATAGAGCATTCCCTATGCCAGCGCTCACAACCTGCACCTCTGACCTCCTCGCTCACCTTGGGCCTTGCCAGACAGGTACACACACAATACCCTGCAACTACAGCTACTCACAGACTGACCCACTCATCTGCCATACACATCCCTTTCCACGTTCATGAGAGGAAGTCTTCTTTAGGTGTTCAAGACCCTTCTCACCAACATTTCAAGACCATGGGAAATCCCAAGACTCAGACATAGCAGGCGTGACCAGGAGGAAACCTGAAGTACCATCCTGGGGGAGTTTAAAGCATCCTGCAACAGCAATACCAATTGTGTAGGGCACTTGCCTCATCTCTGGTATACCCCAAGCTCCAGGTGAGAAAGCACACTCCAAGAAAAAGTAGGCAGTTATTTAACTCTGAAACAGATTTTCTTTCTGAAACAGAACACCTGTGAGCTCTCACAACTCCTCTTCCCCTGAAAATCACACTGAGCCAGCAAGAAATGGTGCTACAATGTAGGAGCCTAAATCAACCTGCCCCTTGGTATTCATGTCAATTTCTCCCACCTGCAAAAACGTGATAAAATTCAAAAATATAAACAGAGAATCTGTTAAAAAAAAGTATGGCTATGATCTTTCTTTATGGCACAACACCCACAACTTCTCACTACTAAGAGCTTCCAAACCAGAAATAGCTGCTGAGACTGAAAAGATCAATGCTGCTTATATATTGCAAGAATCTTTATAGCTTTTGATGATGCACACGTCATCTACCTCAAACTTGATTTTCTACATCTGAATCCATACAATCCTCAGATCAAAATGCATGCATGAGATTTTAAAAAAAGCTTAAAAAATTCACACCAATTCGAGGCTGTGAACAAACATTGGGTTTTTTTTCTAAAGAGAGTATGCCCTTGAAGTTCAGGCTATCAATTACAATTTAGGAGATGTACATTCAAATCCTAGTTATTACATAGATTCCCCACAGCAGCATATATCAGATCTCCAACCTTACCTTGAGTAGTATGATTACTAAATTGATTTTCATCATCTGAAGTAGAACTGAGGGTTAATCCCAAGTCTTCCACCCTCTTCTGCTTATTTTGGGGGCTGCTAAATTCGGGTTCTGTCCTTCTCTTCATTTTCTTGCTGAAATGCTGAAAGATGATCACATTTGGCAAATATTAAGAAAATTAACTTTCTGTAAGATGCAGCAGCATGGTGGCATAGATAATTTTATGGACTGCTTGGTGTTATGCCTCCCAACCTAAATTTCTCTAGATAAATAATGGCAGTCGATTATTACTACTACTGAATCAAAGATTCATTTTACTCAACCACACCAAAAAACATGCCAGATCAATCTAATGAAAAACATACAAGGTAGAATCAATTTCTTACAAGAGACTCTGAACAACTCTGACCTCACCTCTGCAAATGTTAATTAATAAAAGAGCTTTCCTACATGACTTGTATAACAGAACTCTATTAAATGTGTCCTCAAGTTGGGGGCAGGAGAGTGGGGGTGTGTTTTTCACCAGGAATCATTGGCAAGATAACCAATCTTCCGGGTGTGGGTGATAAACTTTGCACAAACCCAGAGAAAGGACTAATGCTTAAGATGGAGCTAAAAGAAGCCAGCTGAGAAGGCCTGCAGCTAACTAGAACCGAGGAACAGGAAAGTAGGTGAAAATTAAAAGTCAGAAACGCTTAGCACACCAGTTAACACCTTCCTGCTATTGAAAAAAAAGAAATTAAGCCTCGATTGGCGTTTATTATTCTACATAGGGACACTGGGCTAGAAAAAGTGCCCCACGTCACCGATTCAAACCCTGTTACCTAACTTATTTCCACAAACACATACAGGGCAGCTTAAGGCCAAAAACTTTATTCATTGCCACAATTCTGACTGCAAAACGATCGCAGAATCTCACCGTGCAACGGCTAGGAAATCTTTTTCCCTTCTACCAGTTCTGTTACAGGTCACTCACCTTTATCTGCCTCAGTTTAGGGTTTTGCCTTTTCTCCTGCTTATCTCTAACTGGCGTTTTTCTCCTGGGATGGTCTCTCGTTACGCCAACATGTCCTCAGTTTACCCCCACAAGCTCCCACTCGAGACCCCAACCCCTCGAACCTCGCTAAGGGTCCCTCAGCCCTTCTGCCTTCCCGATAGATTTCAAACCACGCAAAATTAAGTGCAAGGTCAGGCGAGGAAGAGCCCCCCGCAGCACCACCGCTGCGCCCGCGGGGCGCTCCAAGCCGGCCTCAGGATCACTGAGGCTGGAAAAGACCTCCGAGACCCTCGAGTCCAACCTGTGACTGAACACCACCACGTCAGCCAGACCATGGCATTAAGGGCCACGTCCAGTCTTTCACTGGACACCTGCAGGGACGGTGACTCCACCACCTCCCTGAGCAGCCCATTCCAGTGTCTAATCACCCTTTCTGTGAAGAAATCCCTCCTGATGCCCAGCCTGGTGCAGCTCGAGGCTGTGCCCTCCTGTCCTGCCACTTGTTGCCTGGGAGAAGATGCCGCCCCCAGCGTGGCTGCCGCCTCCTCTGAGGTAGTTCTAGAGCGTGGTAAGTCCCCCCCGACCCTCCTTTTCCCCAAACCGAACACCGCTCTCTCCCTGGCCCGCTCCTCACGACACTCACCCTCCAGACCCTCCACCAGCTCTGCCGCCCTTCCCTGGCCGCCCGCAGCCCCCGGTGCCAGAGGCCGTGCCGCGGGGCCCCTCAGACCCCTCTGCCCGCGGGCTGCGCTGTGCCGGAGCGGATATCAGCGGGCCGGGCTCGGTGTGGTCTCCGGGAGGCCAGGCCGCCCCTCACGCTCCGGCTCTACCGCCGCTTTCGTTTCCCCGCTCGGACGCGGCGCCGGCCCCGCCCCCCGGCCCGCCCCGCCGGCGCGCCGCAGTGACGCACACGCCGCCGGCGCGCTGCAGTGACGCACAGGCCGCCGGCGCGCTGCAGTGACGCACGCACCGCCCGCCCGCGCGCCTGACGGGCCGCGACTCGGAATAAAACGCTTTATACGCATTAGTTATTATTTTTGTGTTATTATTTTTGCGCTTTTATTTTTGCGTGTCTGTCGTGTATCGCGTGCGGAGGTGGGGGTGCTCAGCCTCAGGAAAAGCAGGCCCCGGGGTGAGGGCAGGGAGAGGAGGCCGCAGCCACGCTGTGGGCGGTGTGTTCTCCCAGGCCGGCAGGAGAAGGGGGCACAGCGCCAGGCTGCCCCAGGGGAGGCTCAGCCTGGCCGTCAGGGAGCATTCCTTCTCAGAAAGGGTGACGAGACATCGGAATGGGCTGCCCGGGGAGGGAGGTGGTGCAGTCACAGCCCCTGGAGGTGCACAGGGAGAGATTGGATGTGACACTCCGTGCCATGGCCTGGCTGACGTGGTGGTGTTTGGCCATAGCTCGGACTCCGTCTCAGAGGTCTTTTCCAACCCATTTGATTATATGATTCTGTGAGCTGCCTTGTCCTTTGCATGAGGCTGGAAACCAGGGGACATGCAGCTCAGCACCCGCGCCTGAATGCTGTCTCAAAAACCAAAGCAAACGTGGTAACACCAAGGGACAGGAGGAACCTCTTTGGGAGTTGTACCTCATGATTATCTAGTTGCTGTAAGCTCTGTATCCGAATAGGTCAAGTTATGGCAAAAGGGACCGGGAGGAGGGAAGACGAGGAGGAAGCAAAATATTGAGTATACCCTTGGAAAAGAAAATCCAGACCTCACCCGGTGGGAAAGGGGTACAGATGGATTATTAAATTGCCTGTTACATGTTCTGCAAAGTTAAATGACAGTTGTTGCTAAGGTTCTGTGTAAGATGCTCTGCCTGGGATGGGAAAAACAGCTCAAATGATGCCCTATTTGCAAAGCTATCAGTGGTAAATGAAGACGGGGTCATCGTGCTGCTTTGGGTGTTGACTAAGGCTAAATCTAGTCTGACTCCTCAATCCTAAAGTTAAACATCTTGACAGTGAGATGAAGGTGTGGTAAATCTGATGAAGTACCCAGATAAAGGAATAAAGAAATGATACTACTGATAAGTTACCTAAAGCTGCTGAGCTGACAGCTGGCCTGGAAACATATGACTGACAGTCAATCACTTTATACTATAAAAGCCCAGTCCCAAATTTTAACAGCAGGATATTCTGACATACCCCTCCCTAGAGTCTATGTGTGAAGATTCCTCCCTTGAGTGGAGACACCCTTGAGGGTGAGCAAAAGAGATGTGCCCATGGTCGTTGGTATGGCTGAGTAACATCAATCTCTACTTAATAATTGGTTTTGCTAGCTTTAATACACAATTGCTTTAATACAACTCCTTCAATATTGCTTCATAGTGCACTGTAATACTTGTTAAAGCTTCTATACTGTGCACTAAATCATTCTGATTGTTTTTGTCTAATTACTTTAAGTCATATATATTTATATAACTGATTGGCCATCCTTAATCCTGTTGGACAAAGTTATGTAAAGGTTCAATTACACCTATATAATCATTTACACATAAACCATTGACAAAGCCTGGGGCTAAGATTGCATCCAGATGCACCTACGCTGCTCTCTAAGGAGTTTAGAAAGCAAGAATATCCTTTCCGCACCTTGTGACTTAACAGGAGGCCTTCTTTAATAAACATTGAAGCTCCCACAGCTCACTACCACAAGCTCACCACGTACTAATGTGGTAGATTTTTCTCACACGCGATTGTCAGATTGATCTTGGACTCCACAGACCTGCATGAGTTAAATACCCCCCTATAATGGTTCCCTTCCACAATCCACTAGCACTCCTTACCAACTATTCCTCTGATATTGTTGGACAATCTATTGCTCCAAAAGTGCTTGATTAACACACTACTTGACAGCTGCCTTCCAACGGAAAGCAGCAAGTCTTGAACCTGCATCAAGCCTGCTGTACATCAATTGTGACTAGCTCAGCTGTAACCTGAATTCTGAAAGCACTTGATGCCACCCCAAGACAGGTAACGGTTCAGGTAAGAATCCTCAACTTAGACCAAAGGTCACTGCTAGAAATACAGGTCTGCTTTTGTCAGTGAAAACCTTTTGCAAGTGAACAGTATTATTACTTAACCTCTCTCTGTGGACCTTTACACACTCTGCACCTACCAATAATAGCAGAAATGGTTTGGTATACCACTTATATTCTTCATGTTCTAGTGAAAAGAGGATACACTCAGAAATCGCACCAAAGATTACCATTCTGTTACCAGGGGAAGCACTGTCCTTCTCTGCAATATGCATAAACACCAACATAATAAAATAAATATATATTTCACAAAATGAAACGAGCAAAAAAAGCACAGCAACACAGAAGAGATACACAGTAGAAGAATCTGCAGTCCTAGTATTTTCCTTCTACTCCTCTTCATTGGGAATGCTTGTTTCACGTCAGCCTCTTTCATGAGCATTTTGAGGAACACTCTTCTCATGCACATCCTAGAAAGCACATATTCACAAAAGAAATTTCAAGAGCACATACAGAAAATTAATATTAAAAGACAAAGAAGAATGCACAAGATGTAATATCTCCTTCACAAAAGAAATCTTACAAAAAAATTATAACCAAGTTACCTGGCCCTCAGGTCAGGCCTCCCCTGTTTAATCCTACAGATCCAATCTGCCAGAATGCACTACTTTCTTAGGACAGCATCATCATTCATGCACCTTTTTAATGAGATCTTTCTTCAGTGGAGGAAGGTAAGAGGTATGATTTGTAGCTACTAAATTAGCATTAGGGTAGACTCACGCTTTTATCAGTTCCTCAATACAAAAGTCTTTCAAGTAAGTTTACAGTATTCATACTGCTTACAGCAATCAAAACATGAAGCAAAGTCATGAAATGAGATAGCCTCTGTTTTCTCAAAGAATATTGAAAGACAACTAGGAGTAAGACATTCATGTCAGTGGCTGCACAAAGGAAGACTAAAGAAGAAATGGATTTATATTTTCATTCTTAAACAAAATAAACATAGAAACAAAAGACTACATACGAATAGCCAAAGATGTATTACAGATGACAAGGGCTTCCCCATCCTCTGTAGGAGTACTTTCCACATAACAGCTATGTCAAAAGCATAAGCCACTGGAAAATGGATCCTTGATAGACAAATATATGATAGGATGAGGCACGACTTGCTGTCTCTTAGGGATGAGTGATTTTCTGTGAGGGTAGTACAACCTACAGTTCAACAGCAATGTTTTGTAAACAATAAAACTAAGTGCTTCATTCTGTGCCTTGTAGATACCTACAGATGCTGATTTCCTACCTTGCCAACAGGACATTTTAATAATTTGAAGAGCAGCACTTCTGAACAGGCAGAGGTTCCTCTCTGCTGCTGACTATATGCCTCTGAAGTTACTGCTAATAATTTTTGGATGTGCTGCTTCCCAATTCTAAAACCCTGTATGCAAAAGTCTGAAGAGGGAACAATCCAAAGACACGATATGAAAAGAGCACTAGCTAAGGAATTCTGGGAGGTATCATCTCCATCCCTATCTAACAGAAAATTAATTACGTAAACTGAGCAAGCTGATGACCAGCAGCTCAGCTTACAATGCACTTACAGCTGACAGGGTCCATAGCCCATCCTTTATTATCTTTACTGCCAGGGGCCTGAGATGACTCAGGCTGCCATAGGAAATTCAAGAGGAAGATCCACACTGGCACTTCTACCTGATGTACCTATCTCCTGCCTGCTGGTGCGGATGGCCAAGTTCTCAAATAGCTTGGGCCATTCCCTCTGCTGCCTGAAATAAGGGAAGCTAATGTACACATTTAAACATGTCATTCACTAAGGAAAGGGCAACAATGCTGTACAAACTATTACATTACACCAAGAGGGTCAAAAGCTATTGTGGAAACTTAGGGTTTGTATGTCAGCTAGCTAGCATGATAGCAGTTTGTTCTCTCACAACCCCAATTTTGTTTTAAAGATCAAGCTTCTGTACATTCATTTAAAAAACAAAGATCCTTCTTCCAAATGCTGCTAGTTCTCAGCTCCAGCATCTTCATACAGTCTTTCCTTCCACATGTCCAGTCCACTTCTCCAGCAGCATTAGGTTGATTCTGGGCACACACAGGCAAGTGAGTCTACAGTAACAGTGTTCAGATAACGTAGTAGCTTTCATTATAGTAAGAATCCTCCTCAGAGTCCTAACTGTCACAACTGCTTATGGACAGGATGGAGTAGGTGGAAGAAGTGACACCATTGTCATTGTCCATGGCTGGTTTCACCATCACATTCTGTTTCTCTGCATTCAAAACACACAGATACAAAAGTTAGCTGTGACCGCTGTACCCACAAACGCTAATTACTAGTTCTCTTTGAAATATATTATAGATGCTCACTGCAGTTTAAAATAGATCTTTCAAGCTGCATGGCATAGACCTTTTTCATTTCAGTTTTCAGCATTAAAAGAACAAAGGATTGGCATTTGTTTCTTTTCTTAAGTGTTCTGAAGTGGTTTAGATGACTTTTCCTATTAAAATAACAGCAATGAGTGTGGAACATTCTCCATCCCTCCGCAGGGGCACAATTTTCAATGGAAATGACTAACTATTACAGTGCCTTGGCTAACAGGTAAGAAAGAGGGAAGGAACAAAGTGTGGTAAGGAGCTCTCACACAAATAATGGTTGTTCAGGACAGTTACAGCCCCATCAAAACCTTCATGCATTTAAGCCTAAAAGCTGTCCTTCTAGTGCCCCTTCTAGTAAGGCTCTTGGAAGTGTTTCTTGGGAAACTCTGACAGCTTCTTAAGTGCCACTTGCATCACTATCCCTCTTTCAACAGGTTTACTTCGTAGGAATTAACTTTAAATAGACACATGGTTATCTTCATCTCAATCAAAATGTTTCCATCACAGAATAAAAAGATGGCAGAGAAACCATTTAACCTTCCTCCTGAAGTGTGTCATGGTTAAGCCAAATGATTTCCTACTGATACTCTTTCATGCAGGTAGGCTATGAGCTCATTTTCGTTTTGTTTAAACAAGGATGAAGACCACTGGTTTAGCATATAGTGGGGTCCAGTGAAGGCACCAGTGCAGTCAGTCCCCATTAGCTACCTGATGAGACACTTCAGGAGCGCTATGGCACACTCTGCCCATGCGCACATTGCACAAGACCTGTGTCAGTTCTGCAGAGGTGAAAGCAATTCATGAAGCTGAGCTGGGCAGCCTCTGGGCAGTGCAGCATTTTCTGAGGAAGTCAGGCTAAGATGGTTACATAGGTTTTAATTTCAGGCTTGAACTAGTTCTGCTCAGTGATGTCATTCTATGTCACCATGGAGCATCTGAAATGTTTCAAAAGCACCTTTCTTTCATTAGGTAAAAGGCTTGATACACTGCAAAATGAAGGATCATGCACTCACCTCTATGAAGCGAGAACAAGACAATTACTTGAGGGAACACAGCAATAGAAGTAGAATAAACAGAATAAATAAAATAAATAGAATAAAAGAACAAATAGAAATTTGTTAAGGAGTAGCAGCAAAAGATGTCTACATTTCAGCACCTAGATACCAGTGTCAAGAGCTTTAGAAACAAATTTGGAAGAAGGAAGCAGAATAGGAATGGCCCATACTGGAGTTTTTCTTAAAGCTACCTCCACCATGCGCAGCCTTTTAGCTACAGCTAGGCAAGATGTTATGCCTTTAAGCCACAGTGGCTTCAATTCTACAAAAATACACATGGCAGAGCAACTGCCATTTCAGCCATATGTGATATAGCAACGTCCCTTTCAGAGATTTCCTACATAAATCTAGCACATGGAAGAGAATTCAGAGCTTCTCATCAGGCACTGCTCTTCTGAGTTTTTGCAACTGTGTATTCAGTAATTTAATCAAAAGTTCCTGGCAAATTTTTCAAGGACCATTCTATATAGATTTGCTTTTATTTAGTGATCGCTTTGAAACAGTGTAACCTTTAGCATGGTCCAATTAAGTTGTTCTGCTAGACTTGAAATTCATACTTTTTCCAAATGTTTTTTACTGTGCAGTAAAGCTAGTTACTCAAAAGATCGGCATTTTCCAAGCATCTTCTTGGTATACAGGTGCCAAAGAAAGTTGTACAAAATAAAAGAAATAAAAGATTGTACTCGTCATGCCACATCCACCCACCTCTCACCTTTCCTCTTTCTGATAAGGGTCTGGCGATGCTCTCTCATTTCCACATCCAGTTTTTCTACCATCCTGTCAATGCAGTTATCCAGTACCAGAGAGCGCGTCTTTGATTTGATCTCCTGCCTGCAGATAGGGCACTCCACTTTACGTTTCGTCCACTCATCGATACAGTAGGAGCAGAAGCTGTGTGCACAGTTCAGAGTGACCGCCTGTGGAATTCAACAGAAGGATACTGGTCATAGCATGCTCGCACAAGCATTGAAAAGAGAAAACATACTGAAGACAGAGAAATATTAGATGAACACTTCCTATACAGAAAGAGATGGGAGAGCCCAAGGCCTCTTTTCTTCAGACTTTGTAGGTGTTATACACACAAACTCTCCCATGTCAGATGGCAGGCCAGTTTTACAAGACAGTTAAAGGTAATCACTGTAAGTCACAGCAAGCCAGAAACAGACAAAATGAATTAATTCTAGTACAAGTTTCTCCAATTTGATAAGGACAAATTACGAAAAAACTCAGATACTGCAGAATAACAAATTACTGAGAAATCAGAAACTAAAATCTGAGCTAACTTTTAAGCCATTATAACAAGACTGAAACATCACGTTTCCCCATAACAGAAATGAATGTAATGAAATGGAAGTTCTAGCAAAACATAAACAAAACCAACAGTCTCCATGTCAGGCACAGCCTACCAATTCTAGAATGAAGTGAAAACGGGCAAATTTCTCAAAGAAAGAGTTTATCTGAACAATATAAATGGATCAGGACTTGATTGATCTAACCCCTCCATCTATCTTAAATATTACTTTAATAGAAGTAGGGAAAGCTTCTCAAGCTTCTTCTCTACTGGCAAACCCATACAGGTTTAAACATACCTCGATAAAGTGCTCAGAACAAATTGTGCATTGCAACTCATTCTCCAACACATCATTCATCTGATTCAGCACCTCTTCTTTTTGGGCTCTCACCTTTTCCTTCTCCTCCTAGTGGAAAAGTACATATGGTTGTGTATCAACAAAGAAAAAGGTTTAAGTCAATGTAATATTGGCAGGAATGTATGCAGGGGAAGGTAGTACAAGTAGAAAATCATACTGCAAGTCTCCACATTGCAAGTCCATGTCCATTATATACCCAGATATGGAACCTCCCTCCTCTTTGTAGTCACAGTAGTTATACCTTACCTTTGTTTCTTCCAGTTCTTTATTCTTGGCTCGAATTATCTCCTCAAAATCTTTTTTACTACGGCTCAGTTCTTCCATCAAAACATGATGCTGTAACGATACCATCCCAAAAGTTGTGAGTGCCATTATAAACTACCTTATTAAATATACATGTTCATAGTCATAAGGTTCAGCATACTCACTTGTCCTAATCTCCTCCTAAAAGAGCAACACATGTATCTATGAGTTGAGGCAGTTTATCCTTAACTTAAAATTGTAATATAGTGCCAGTTATTTATGACCTTTCCACTGTCATTGCACTTTGCATTCCCTCTCCCAGGTTACTCTTTCATGTCAGGCAGGTTTTATAGTCACCTAAGGCAAAGTCCTCATCTTCCACCAAAAGGCCACAGAAGTAAGAAAGATTTAAATATCCAAGTTAAAAAGTTAGACCAAACCTAGACTCATAACTACTTGCCTCTTGCAGGACCTGGGCCAGCTGCTCCTTCAGATTCTCTTCCCCATGTTGCCACTTTTCTCCCTGGATGAGGTAAGAAGAAGTGGGACAAAAAAAAAAGACTTGAAGAAAGCAAGAACCAGAAAATTACTACTCTGCACACTCTCTTTATATGTTTAAAGAAAGAACAGTGGGTTTCAACAAACCCTGAGATGTCCTACTCTACAACAGAAATTAGATCTATCATTTATTGTGAAGAATTAAAATGGATAGGTAATTTACAGTTACATACTTGGAACACCTCCACAGTATTCTAGCTCTGAAGGCACCAGCATGTTCATAGAAGCAAAGAGGTCAGCAACAGTTTAAAAGCTGCAACTCTATTTTTGAGCACATCCAAAGAGGTCAGACATACCTAAAGCTCCAGCTGAACTTCACACTGTGCCTAACTCCAGACTTTCTGTACTTCTGGTACTGGTATCTTGCCTTTAGCAGCAGACTTTAAAGGAAGTAACTGATAAATTATTAAACTCACTCCAAGACGAATCCTTACTTTCTTTACATCAGATTTTGAGCAGTATCAAGTATGAGCAGATTTCAGTTTGTTATCTAAAAAGCTATTTATCAACATACACATACTGCTTGAAGATATGAATTGTAAGAAAGGTTTCTTTGAAAGAAAAGAAAAAATTTCCCTCCCTACAAGGATTAAGGCATGCCATACTTCATTGCTTGAAAAGGGGAGTGGATTTACCATGCAAATTGAACATTATTTCAGCCACATACCAAGAGAAATTCACACTTAAAGTGAATACTTTTCAACTTGTCCTCTCTGTAAGCACAGCAGATCAGACAGAGACTATTAATTTTTTATTGAAAAGCAAGCTTTTCTACCAGCTGAAATGCTTTACTTTGCACCTTTTCCCTATTTCCCCATACAGCCAGATATCTTCTCTCTCTGCACTTTCTTTTGGTACATATGCCAGAAGTTAAGTACTTCCATGAAAATTTTAAAAGGGGTAATTCACACAAACACTATTTGTGTTACTGTATAGTTCAACGACTATTTTGGATACCATAAAAATTAAGACAGGCAAAAATGATTACCACCACTATACCTCTAGCTTCTGCTGCTCTTTACAGAATGTCCTCTCCAGCTCTTCCACCTGCTGCTGCTGATGCTCTTGTTCCATGCATAGCTGGTCCTGCAACTCCTGCAGCTCCTGCTCCATTACCAGGATCTCCTTCTGAGCACACTTTCTACGCTTCTGCTTCACATTCAGAACTTCTGTCTGCTTCTCCTGGACTTTGACCTTTAATTTCATAACATCTACTAGAGTTTTTCTCAGCATTTTCAAGCCAGTCCATGTCTCTGCAAGACCAGAGCCTTTCTGGTGCTTATGGGGGACAGGCACAGCTTTCTTGGAGTGAACAGGGCTACTCTGCACTGGACCACTATCTCTCTCACTTGGTCCAGGAGAAGGCAGCTTGACATCCATCTTCTCTGTTAATCGTTTGGCCTCTTCTACCTGTTCCCATGATTTATCCAAAGGTTCATTGTCACGGGACACTCTGTCTCTTTTGCATCTGGAGTTTGAAGGGCCTTCTGATCCAGATGTCTCCAATTCCTCCAAGCTAAATTTACGCTTAGTTCTTGAACTCTTAGCTTTCGCCAAGTCACTTCTTTGGGCTAAAAAGGGCTTAATTTTTTCCCACTCCTCCTTAATTACTTCATACTCATATTCAGCAGTCTCTCTGTTTTCCAAAGGCACTCCCAACTGGATACGGTCTCCTTCAGCAATAGGATAGACTTTTGATGGATCCAGGCGCTGTTTGTTAAGCCAGACTCCATTTAGACTCTGCCAACACAGAATCAGCAAAATTTAATATGTAGTTACCAAGTCCTGTCCAAGTTATTTCTGGCAACTGTAAACATAGCCAGCCTCTTCAGTGCTGCAATCAGAAGAAGCCACCTCTTTAAATAAACCTTGCAATATCCGATTTATTGGCTGAGTGTTCCATTTATTAGTTGCTGCATTTTATTATTTACTGTGCATTATTCTTGCAGTACAAATTTTGTGTACAAGCACTGAGAATAACATTTTAACATACACACTTGTGCAGAAAGAAAAGAATTAACTCTGGGGGAAAAACTGCACAAGTACATCAAAAATAAGAACTATGCAATAAAATAACTCCACAATAGACCATTGTCAAGAACATAGAATACTGTAGTAATTATTCTTGACAATTAATGCCACCTGAAATTCCAGAAAACCCAAAAACAAAACAAACAAAAAAACACCAAACCAAAAAAAACCAAACAAACAAACAGACAAAAAAGCGCATTGGTCATACTCCTTAAAGAAAACAAGAAAGAGACAGTTCTCCATAAATACAAGGAAAATATAAAAAAAGGAAAATATTCTTCTAGAGATAATGTTCAAAGCATAAAAAAGGTTTGAAAATTAGACACTAAACTAGCTTAAAAAGTAGTTTTCAAAAACAGCAAAACTCTTGCTCATGAACTGCAGAATCATTGTGAACTGACATCTCTCAAAGAGATATAATGAAACAACTTGACCAACTGGTAACAGTGACAACACAGAGGAAGCGTTAACAGTTACTCTATCCTAGATGTTTCCAATCACACAGTAAGACTATACATGCTGCAAGTACAGCACTCTATGGGCCACGATCCCAAAAAAAGGCATTCTTTTCAATCAGTGTCAGAGTACAAGGTCTTCAATCAGTCTCTGTACCTTGTTATCCTTGACAGTCCACTGCCCTTCTGCATTCTGCTGGAAAACACAGTGCTTACGGGAGATCATCAAGGGACAGGTTTTTGACACCAGTTGGTACGTGATATCTAATCCTCGACCTAGAGTTACCTAAAAATAAAGTAGTTTAGTAACTGAAATCAGCAACAGCATGGTAAATGTCAGGTTTTGTCATCTCAATTTAAGTACAGGAAAACTCTAGCATCCTATAGCTATTTCCAAAGAGTCTGGCATAATATATATTTTTTTTGCATTTAAATTCAAGAGTACATAAAAAATGAAAACCTACAAAGTCTGAAATATTATCTTTCTCTCCCATTGAGGAAAATTTGATTTCTCTGAGGCACATTAGAACCTCATGGTTTCATGGACATCTTTCCTCAGCAGTAAAGCTACTCAAAGCTACTCTCAATCCGTGCTCCACCTTAGTCACTAACTAACTGAACACCATTTCTTCAAACTAGCACTATTGTTTGTGGGTTTCAAGATTACTTCTTACCCTCGTCCTTTGCTGGCTGCATCTGTTCAACTGTCTGTGAACAAGAAAGCTGCAGGAAAAAATAGCCCAGAAAACCGCGATAAAAAAGTGCACACACACTGCCCTAAATGCATGATACTTCTGTAAATCAGACCATCAGTCCTATGGCTCAGAATCTAAGCTACATGCATCTTATAAACAGTAGTGAAAGTGATCTAAATAATCTGATTATGCTTTAATAGCATCTTCTGCAAGAAGGGACATAATTGTACCATTTCACAGCATCTTATTAAATCTCATCTAATTGCAGATTGCCCTTTAGAGCACATCTGTGCTCTCTCTCCCTCCACTGCCTCCTCTGCACACTTTTCTTATTCATCTGGCCATTGCACATTACCTGAGTAGGTCTCACCTTGAGTTTAAAGCCAGAACTCAGACTCCAGTGTCATAACTAAATGCACGGAAGCAAACAAAGATGACAAAAGCAAGCTTAATCACCTTGGTCCCTTCCTCTTACATGTTTCATGTATATTAGGGTTCTGTCAACGTGGATTGCATATTTAAGAGGTACAGAAACTCAGGTAGATGAAGAGTCTCCACTTCATGTGGACTCACACAGAAAATCAGCTTTGTACTTGTTCCTGCAGCAGCAACAGAAGTGCCTAAGCCACCTGAATAATCCTCAGGGCCCAGTCACACCCATCTACAAGGCCTCACACACCAATATGAATAGGGCCACATAGGGCCAGTCACAAAATTTCCCCTTGATCAAGCTCATTTAGCAAACAGGGGTCCAAGACATTACCGCTTGCCCACTGGAGTTCAGTGCTGCCCACAGCAGTACCAGCACCACATCACAGCATATCCCCATGCCTCAGGCATGCCCTCTGCCACTAAAGTGGTCACAGCACCAAGCCTGTCTGAGTTCAAGAAACATTTGATCAATGCTCTCAGGCACATGGTGTGATTCTTGGGGCTGCTCTGTGCCAGGCCAGGAGCTGGACTCGATGATTCTCATGGGTGTCTTCCAACTCAGGATATTCTATGATTATGACTTAAATCCCTAGTAAAAACAGTTTGTGCTCTGTGGCCTCACATACCTGCAGCGTCAGGATGCTGTCAGCCCTCCTGCTGCCTGTAACAAGTGTCATGCAGACAACTGGAGCAATAACATCCACAACTAGATTCTCTGCACAATCCGTGGAGCCCTGGCTGTAAGTTCTGCGGACGTATTAACCCCAGCCCTTCACCAAGCATACTTGCACACCTCAGGGCTTCAAATCCATGACGGGAGAGTAATAAAACTATATGTTTGCTTAAAGACTTGGCTAGCACTGAAAGGGGAGGTCAGAGGGGCATCTTCTGCAGTAGGTGACCACAAAGGAGTTGGCCAGAACATCACCCACACCCTCCTGGTTTTGACCACCAGAACAGCAATCCTCTTACACTGCCCCAACCTCAGCACACATCTTCACCTGCTGCGTTTAAGGGAAAGAGCACAAGGGCCCATTTGGCCTTTTCAGTTAAAAAACAAGATTGCTGAAAAAAGGTTATTCCTGCACCTCACCGAAACACAACCAAAACAGATTTAAAACGTGACCTCTTTTACGCCTGAACACCTTAAACCACACAAGCGCTCGCCAAAGCATCGCCTTGTTAAATAGGCTGTGGACTCGCCTCGCCCGCACTTACGTTACTGTCACCCAAACAACTCCTATCTAAATACGGCACAGGAGTTTAAAGATAACAGCCCCCGGAGCCCGGCCCCGCCCTGCGCTCCCCGGCGCGTTAGCGGGGCTGGAACGGGCCCGGCCCGCGGGGAGCGCCGGGCGGTCGCTCCGAACGGACAAGGGCGGGCCCTGCTCCATCGCCGCGGCTTCCTCGCCCTCCTGGGAGGCCAGCGCCCCGAGGAACAGCGAGACCCCGGGGCCCGGAGCGGAGCCGGCCTCGATGGAGCTCAGCCCGAGGGGACCGGCGGCACCGGGGACATCGCCTCGGCCGGCCGGCCACCCGCCCGCCTCCTCCCCTCTCCCCTCCCCTTCCCTCCCCTCCGGGGGGCCCGGCCCGGCTCACCTGCGTGCCGGGCTCCAGCAGGAGCCACTCGCAGGTGGCCCCGACGCGGCGCAGGCACCACGCGAGGCGCGGCCCGGCTCGCACGGCCATGGCGGGGCCGGCACCGACGGCGCGCGCGCCGTACAGGAACGCGGCCCGGACCCGCCCCGCACGCGCCCGCGCATGCGCCGCAGGAGCGTCCGGGCCGCCGGGCGCGCCGCTGTCCCACATTCCCGCCGCGCTATCCCACATTCCCGCCCCGCCCGGCCCCTTCCGGGCAGCCCCGCCGTGCCGTGCCTCCCGCGGGCTCCATGGCGGCGGTGGTGGCGGCGGGGCGGCTGCGGCGGCTGCCGCTGCTGCCGGTGCCGCGGTGCGGGCCCTG
>JAWWEE010000105.1:39135961-39164742 GCA_035221455.1 Xenops minutus | reverse complement strand
CCGCTGCTGCCGGTGCCGCGGTGCGGGCCCTGCAGCCCCCGCCGCGGCGGTGCGGGCTGCCCGCCGGCCGGACGGGTCCGCGCCGCCTTCCTGCGCTTCTTCCAGGAGCGCCACGGGCACCGCCGCCTGCCCTCCGCCCCCGTGCGGCCCCGCGGCGACCCGCGGCTCCTCTTCGTCAACGCGGGCATGAACCAGGTGCTCCGCCGCGCCCCGTCCCGCACCTCCCCGCCCCCGGGGCCCGCCGTGTCCCGCGGAGAGCGGCCTGATCTGGTGCCGGGGGAGCCGCCCTTACCGGCCGTGCTCAGGAGCCGTCTGGGCACCATCCTGTGCCACGGGCTCTAGGACCGCCCTGCAGAAGCAGGGAGGTTGGATGAGATGACCCACGGTGGTCCCTTCCAACCTGACCCGTTCTGTGTCCGTGTTTCGGGAGCCCTAGGCATAGCCCCCCCGCTCTGGGTGGCATCTGGCAATAGCGGGTGTCTCTCGTTTCCAGTTCAAGCCCGTTTTCCTGGGCACGGTGCACCCCCGGAGCGAGCTGGCGCAGCACCGGCGGGTGGTGAACAGCCAGAAGTGCGTGCGGGCAGGAGGGAAGCACAACGACCTGGAGGATGTGGGCAGAGATACTTACCATCACACCTTCTTCGAGATGCTTGGGAACTGGTCCTTTGGGGATTACTTTAAGGTGAGCTGATAGGAGCAAATGCTCTCCGAGGGGAAACAAGGCCTTTCTTTTGGAGCTGTGCTGCAGTGCCATAGCAGAAGATAAGCTCCACAGGAGCTGTGTGGCTTGGAGCACAAGTGGTCAGCTGGTGGGCTCTATCACTAAATGTGCTCTCCTGGCTCTCAAAGCAGTCAGCCTGCCAAAGCTGTGAACAACACATACAAATGGAAATTCTCTGTGAGAATGCTAGTGCAGACCATTTAGTAAAGTGAAGAGAAGTTACCAGTTAATTTTCTGCTTATTACTAGAAAATTTGTAAAGGAAACCTTTTGCTAGTGAGTACATTTTTTGCTTGGAAAAAAAATAATACATGTAACACTGCTGGTAGGCACATAGAAGTAAATCGTGCTGTGATCCTGGAGGTCTCCCAATAATTCAGGAATGTCAGCTTTTCACAGGCAGCAGTGAGCTGTCTCACTCTCCTGACCCTCCTCCTTCTCTTTGAAATACGCCTTAAAATTGGAAAGGGAGAGAGCAGCTGAAATGAACTTCTTTGGTGTTTGACTCCCATTCTAAAGAGCCTTCCTGCATCACTAT
Organism: Xenops minutus; assembly: GCA_035221455.1. Lineage (NCBI taxonomy): Eukaryota > Metazoa > Chordata > Aves > Passeriformes > Furnariidae > Xenops > Xenops minutus. The sequence goes on along the minus strand of JAWWEE010000105.1, from coordinate 39,163,484 downwards.
GCACCCTAGATTACAGCACTTTGTTTATCTTCCCTGCCTGCTCAGGAGGAGGCATGTAGCATGGCCTGGGAGCTGTTGACAGAGGTCTACGAGATCCCCAGAGATCGTCTGTATGTCACCTATTTTGGTGGAGACTCCAGCCTGGGGCTGAGCGCAGATGAGGAGTGCAGGGATGTATGGCTTCGCCTGGGGTAAGTGTGTCAGAGAAGAGGTTCTGAGCAGCAGGTGCTGACATTTCAGTCTCCACAGTTTCCCATTTGATCCTTAATTGATGTAGGGGCCAAAAGTTATGTTTAAAACTCGTTTTGTTTCTGGTTTGTTTGGGCTGTTAAAAGTCAGCTGGGCTCTGAGCTCGCTAGGCCACTTGACCTTTAAGCTCATTCTCAGATGGTACCACTGTGGGGACTGTGTGCCTAACATTGGCTGGCCTGGATGAAGTGTGTGAAGAAGCATCTTCAATCCTTTGCTTTCTTTCCATCATGAGCTGCGGAGAGCATGTTCTCTGAACGCTAGCACTTGCTGCTTCAGTGGGAGAGTGAAGCTATTGCAGAGAGTACTGCTGTGCTTTGGAAGCTTGTTCCAGGCTGTATGTGGAGTTTGAACCCAGGGCAGCCAGCTCTGTGCCACTTTTAATGTTCAGTCTTGTCTACTGTGATCAGATCTTGCCTCTGGTCCAAGGAGAAAGGTGCTCCACAGACCCAGTGGAGAGCCTGTTTCCACGAGCAGGGGCCAGGCTGCATTTGCCAGTCATTCTGGGCAGAGAGTAGGATCCTGTCTGGTTTGGCCCAGCTTGCTCTTGCTAAGGAGAGTAATTTTGTGTGAACAGAAGCAAAAGATTTCTACTATGTTTGCATATTGAGTCTGTAGCAGGAAGAAAGTATTCCTCCCTTCCAACTTGCACTGTGATCTAGGCTACTGTGTGCTTTGTGTGTATTGCCTCAGCTCTTCCACCTCTGTTGTTTGCCTTTCCAGGGTGCCTGCCAGTCATGTGCTTCCTTTCTCATTGAAAGACAACTTCTGGGAGATGGGGGACACAGGTCCTTGTGGTCCCTGCACAGAGATACACTATGACCATGTGGGTGGTGGAAGAAATGCTGCAGCATTGGTGAATCAGGGCAGCCCTGATGTAGTGGAGATCTGGAACTTGGTCTTCATGCAGTACAGCAGGTACCAGGCATCTTTTCTGAACTCCAGAGCCTTTTCCCCTTGTTTGACTCCAAAATCGTATGTGTATACTCTCAGACATTTCACTGCTTTCCAAAAAGTGACAATACAGAAACAAGAGGGAAGCTGGGAAGATGTTCCAGTGTGACTATTGGTCCACTTTGGTTTATTTGCCTGTCTATTCTACCTTACTGCTGCATTCCAGAGGTGCCTCGAGGTCTGCGGCAGCCCAGAGAAACCTGCAGAAGGAGGAGAAGGCCTTTGACCCTGTTAGGACAGGCCTTTTTCCTTACATTACAGCCTCCACTGACTGATGGTCAGGATCCTGGCTTCTTGACAGTGCCAAGGCAGGCTTCTGTTAGTCTTGTCCCTGAGCTTCCTTTTGATGGATCTCCCACTGTTTCCATCCCCTGTCACTCTCCCATTCTCTTTGATTCACCTGCTCCTTTTTTTTTTAATTTGCCCATAAACTGACCCTTGATTCTCTTTTGTTTTTTATTTTTCCTCTCTGGTTGACAGAGAAGTGGAGGGGAATCTGCTTCCCTTGCCACAGCACCATGTGGATACCGGAATGGGTCTGGAAAGGCTGGTGGCAGTTCTGCAGAACAAACGCTCCAACTATGACACAGATCTCTTCACTCCCATCTTGGATGCCATTCACAAGGTGATGGTGCTTCTGCTCAGAGTCACAGCTCAGCAAAAGGCCCTTGAATGCAGACTACTTGCCTGGTACAGCCTTCTCTACATGTCATATTTATGTCCTGTCAGGTCTAGAGCAACATTCTAGAAAAACTGGAGAGAATTCCAGGTTGAAAATCTGCTTGAATATTGGCATTGCTGATCCATTTTTCCTCCAAAGTTTCTTAAATTTCTCAGTGCCAAGGCATTGGCTGACCTATGTTAGGTACAGAAGTCTTGGCTTATAATGCTGTGGAACAATTTAATGAGTATGTCTTAGATGCACGAGGTTCAGAGGTAGTTGAGAAACATGATGTCAAGTATGACTGGCTGCCTCTTGCATTGAAACTACTTCCTCTGCAGCCATTAATTTCTGCTAATTTGTATCCCTGCTTTCTTTTAGGGCTGCAGGGCGCCCAGGTACCAAGGTCTGGTTGGGAGTGCTGATGTTGGGCGCGTGAACATGGCCTACCGTGTGGTGGCAGATCATGTGCGCACCTTGTGTGTGTGCATCACTGATGGCATCTACCCAGGCTTCTCTGGAGCAGAGTAAGGACATAAGGAAATGGCTTGAGTAGGAGGGAGTTAGGTCTAGAAAGGAATATGGACAACCAGCAGAAAGGTTCTGGTATGGGCCCAAGACAGGGAGCACATATGAGCTTTGGGAAGGCAGGAGGGTGAGAGCATGGAAAGGGTTCCAGTCTGCAGTCTCATCCTTGGATGGGTGTTGAGTGTGGGGAGCAGCTGGCCTGTGCTGGTGAATCAGACCAGAGGAGCTGGGAGATGCTGAATATGGGAGCTGGGCAGGAACACTCACATGGCTGTCTGATGAATCCTACCTTGTTTTCAGACTGGTGCTGCGTCGTATCCTGCGCAGGGCTGTCCGCTTTTGCTCTGAAGTCCTTCAGGCTCCACCTGGGCTCCTGGCTTCCCTGGTGCCTACTGTAGTGGAAGTGCTGGTGAGTAAAAGTGTTGCCTTGGAGGAAAAATATTATCACATGTGTCCTACTAAACCCCATGTTGCCTTCCTCCACACTGCCAGGAGACAATCTTGGATGTGAAGGAGCTCCAGGAGGCTGTGTAGCTGATGCTATGCATTGCAGCAGTAAAAACCTCTTGTCCCCTGATCATTTGTGATGGGAGAGAGGGAGCCTAGTGTGACCATTGGTACAGTCAGCACAAGCACATATAAGTGTATGCAAGTGCATGTTGCTGTTTCTGAGGGCAGTGACTTCCAAGGTGTTGTATCTGGTTAAAGCTATCTGAAATTGATCTCTGAGAACTAATGGCATTTTCAAAGACAATGCTTTTTTCCTGTTGTGATCCCCCTATCGTGAATGGATGTGTTTGCCAAGAGACGCTGTGCAGGGGCTAGCAGAGGCTGGTTGAAGGGAGATAGGCAGGAGATGGTCCACATGTGATTCTTCCCCTGCACTGTTGACCCTGGAGCTATGCACTGGGGCTCCCTTCACACACAGCTGCCTGAGAAACCTCTATCTTTGTGGCATGCTCTGAAGAAGATGCTGAGAATGTTATCACTAACTGAGGTTCACTCCACAGGGCGATGCATATCCAGAGCTGACGAAGAATGCAGACCAGGTAAGCAATGTGGAATCCCCTGGAGATAAACCTCCATCTCACTGTCTTTGTGAGACACTGTCCTCAGGGGGACTTAGCTGGAGGAGTTTGCATAGCCTCCTCCATAACCATGTTCTCGTGGGTGGGCTGAAATGTGCTGGGCACAAGAAGTGTCTGTGGCAGATGTTCATGTGGGAGCTTAACTATGTCTTTAGCAGGGACTTCGTGTCCTGGTGTAATGCAGCTGTTGCTCTAAAAAAGCTATGGTAGCTCTTTTGTTGAGTGCAAGTACAGCCTGTCCTAGCCTGGGTACCCTTTGGTTAAAGTGGGTTGGTGATTTAAGGCTAGTCCTGAATTTCTTCTGCTGACAGCAACTATGACAAGCAACTTCTCTAGCTGTTCCAGACATACAATTGTAATGGGGTCACAGACATGAATGTCTGTCAGAGAACATTTGTCAACTTAAAGGTTTCCCCAGGTGTACGGCCAATATTTCTTAGACAGAAGTGGTGACAGGAAGCACAATGGCTTTGGCACTGTTTAATAGTGCATTGGAGACATGTTGTGGTGGATACTTGCGGAACAAAAAATCTGGTTGATTTGCTTTGAGTTGACTGAGCAGGACTGATCTGAGCTGGGGAACTCCCTGAAGTGTTGTGGCTAACCCTTCTGATCCTGGTGCAGATCATGGATATCATCAATGAGAACGAGGCCGCATTTCTGTCCTCCCTTGAGCGTGGGAGGCGCATCATCGAGCGGACAGTGCAGCAGATGGAGCCCTCCACCAACTTCCCAAGTGAGTCTCCCTCTGAGAAGCTGCATTTAGAGATGGTTTGCTCCAGGTCCTCACAAGTATTGTACTCCAAACTGGTGGATGTCTCCTCCACATGTCTTTTGTGACCTCCTAGCCCCAAGCAGAGGAGCACTTTGCTCCTTTCTCCAGATTGCAATTGTTTTCTAGTACTTTGTTCTCACAGTAAACTAGGTACCAGACAAGTTAGAAACATTCCCTTACTGCTTTATTGATTGATAACTAGGTCCTTACAAGACACAGCTGAAAGGAGCAGCACAGGGCCCAACCAGTGTGGCTCTTGTCTAGATGTGCTGCACTGAATTTTAGCAGGAATGGGGCTGTGGAGCATCATTAATACTCAATCCCTTACAAGAACTGCATGACTTCTCTTCCCTATTACCAGTGCAGCTGTGCACAGCACGGGTAAATCCAGTAACCAAGGCACACACTAGATTCATCCTATCCAGGTCTTGAGATGCCTTTGGTTTCTTTGTTCACAGAGAGTTCCTGTCCTTCTTTTTGTCTTACAGCTGAAGTAGCCTGGTCTCTCTATGGGAATTTGGGATTCCCTCTGGATCTGATTGACTTGATGCTTGAAGAAAAGGGAATTAGTTTAGATTCAGCTGCCTTTAATGAGCTTGCATTGGAAGATGCAAAGGTAAGAGGGAGACTCACCGTGTAAGAATCATTCAAAACCTCTCTCTCCTGTGAGCATGGAAGTAGAATCCCTTTCACTGCTGAGGCTCTTCAGATGCACCACAGGGCCACATGCCTTCTCCCTCAAGGGGACTGAAATAGCAGTGTCATCACAATGGCTTTGCTTGTGAGTGTGGGGCTGAAAAGTATTGGCTGATAATCTTCTTCAGGTTGGTAGAAGTGTTTTATGATACTGACTGTTGCTGGAGTGAAGGTTATAAGAGATTAGGAGAGTCCTGTGTCAGTCATGTAGTCCAACTTCTCACACAAATCAGAACCATCTTGGACAGCCCAAGCAGCAAGTTATTTTTGAAGAATTTACAAAGTCTCCTTGGTCTCTGTAGTGCTGGAAGACTTGCACTGCCCACCCACCCATGCAGTAATTGATTCAAGGCCTTGCAGTCCTGAGCATTAATGGACTGGAAGTTTCACGGCTACTCAGCAAGCTGTGCCAGGGAGGCTGTGTTAGCTGTTGCTTATGGCCTGGCTTGAGGCAGACAGAGTGGTATTGAGTGCTTGTGAGGATTAAAGGAATGGGGTTGGTTTAGCAGTAGCCTCCATTAGCCTGGATCTAGGCACGGCTTTTCCACAAAGGGGGAAGAAGTTGTTCCTAGGCTTACAGCACCAGTTATTGGTTTGCATTCCCCACAGTATCTCCCATCTAACTGTGTCTGTGCTCTGCTGCAGCGGAAGGCTGGTGGCCCACAGGCAGCACAGCCAGAGAACATGAACACACACCTTGATGTGCACTCGCTGGCTCAGCTGCGGCGCAGCAACGTGCCTGCCACCGATGACTCCCCAAAGTATGCCTACACACTTGGGCAGCATGGGCAGTATGGTAAGTGGCCAGGCCCCATCTGTAAGGCAAATTCTGCCTGAGGGCACTGGAATCCTTCACAAAGCTGCTTTTACTGCTTAACCCGCATGCATGCTGAATGTGTACTTTGTGGTCCAAACCTATCCATCTTGCTGGTGCATCTTTTCCCTGCACCTGTACCTCATCCCAAAGTAGGTGCTATTTTAGTGATGTGACCCTAGGAAACCTTTGGGCTGGTGACAAGGCTGTGAGCTCTGGGTTGGCATCACTGGGTGCAGTGGTGAAGAATGAACTGTTGATTTCTTCTAGAGATGCATCTGTCTCCAGCAATTAGGCTTGTGAGTGTGTGTGCTCAGGAGAATAAAGGATAGTTAGGCAAAAGTTTTACGTAGTTGTCTGATACCGTGTCCTTGCTATTTCGGTGGCAGACCACTAGATGCCAGCGCAGGCTCTTTATTATTTAGGTTAACTGAGGTTGCTGATGCTCTAGGGAAAGCATGAAGATAAACCACAGAGAGCAAGAGGTGGTGTGGCTGTCACAGGCAATTAGAGATAGCCGTGCACAGCCAACTCCCTCTAAACCAGTGTGCTGGTGGCAGCCCATGCTAAGCAGAAAGTGAGGAAATTCAAGCTATATATACTATGGCAAGAGCACAGTGGAGGAAAAAACCCATCAGTGACATTGGCTGAAATCTCCAAGCTAGAACTGTCCCACCTCCTCAGCCTCTGAATCATGGAATAATTCATGTTGAGGGGGATCTCTGGAGGTCCAATTTCCTGATAAAAGGAACATCAGCTTCACAGTCAGATCAGGTTTCTCAGTCTCTTCTCCATTTAAGTTTTTGGTAAATGTAAGGAGAGAGATCCTACAGCCTCTTTGTTCCCTGTTCTTTATCACTCTTAGTGTGAAAAGTCTTTTTCTTTACGTACAGCCAGAATTTCCTGTACTCTAGATGTAGTCTCACAAATGCTAAATAGGGATGAATAACCTCTTTCTTTGACCTGCTTGGCTATGTTTGTGTTCATACAGCCCAGCAGGCAGGCAGTCTTCCTTGCTGCAAGGGCACCCTGCTGGCTTGTGTTCAGCTTGCTCCAGAGGACTTCAAGATTTCTGTCAGTCCATTTCTGTAGCCTGCTGAGATGCCTTAGAAAAGCAGCCTAGTTCTTCAATATATCAGCCAGTCCCTGTCAATTCATTGCCATACACAAGAGAGATATGGGTACATCCCATCTTGTCATGGATATTCATTAATGAAGAGGTTAAGTGGTGTTGGCCCTAATGTAAGCCACCAAGTAGTTCTACAAGTAACTGAATATCAGTTGAACATTGAACTACTGAGGAATTCTCTGTGGGGCCAGCTGCACAGCCAGTTAACACACCGACCTTATGGTCCACTTACGTACTCCATATTGCCCAAATTTGGCTTCAAGGAACCTACAGGAGAGTATGTTAGAAGGTTGCTGCATCAAAGAAGGTGGCATCTCTGCTGTCCCTTGTCCACTATGTCTCTCATCTCTTCATAAAAGTCAGGCAGGTTTGCCAAGCTTGCAGTATAGCAAGATGCAGATATGCCCATGCCCCATTTTCTTCTACCAGGCTCATGTGGAGCCAGATTGTGTAGCTGCTATTCAGCAGTCCTGTCATTAGGTAAGTGAGGGGTGACTTAGTTCCAGTCAACAGATCCCTTATCCTTTCTGCCAGTAGCTGTTCCTCTTCTACCAAGACAAAGTGCCAGCTCTCAGTATAGCCTGGGTGTTGGCAGTGTTGGCATGGGGAAGTGATTCCTCCTTTCCTATTGCAATCTGACAGGGTGTATGCACTAATTGCTACTGTCTTCTTCCCCCTGACAGAGTTCAGCCCATGCCAGGCCACTGTCCTGATGCTGTACAGAGATCAGTCTCTCCAGAAGGAGGTTGGGGCAGGGCAGCACTGTGGTGTCGTCTTGGACAGGACTAACTTCTATGCAGAGCAGGGCGGGCAAGACTCTGACCGAGGCTACATGATGTGTTTAGGACAGCAGGTAAGGCTCTTTGCTGCCTAACCCAAGGCTGCCATGGGTACTGAGGCCAGTCAGAATTCCCCAAGTGATGAGCTGTTTTACTGTGTTAATTTGCAAGCTGCTGACTCTTGGCAGTTCCCTTGGCTTTTTATCAGGGTTGGTGTGGCGAGGCAGAAGCAGCAGTAACTTCACAGAAATGCACTTGCTGTTGTGGTTGTCTCTCCCAGCCCTTTGCAATTTCATCTTGCTGGGGAAGACGATAAAGTCTTCTTAGGTCTCCCTTCAATGTGCTGCATTCTTGCCACTTGGGGTGTAGTGCTGAGAGAAGGCAATCAATGATCAGATAGTCCATGAGCTGAGTGACTTGTCTCTGGCCAGTCCTGGACAACTGCAAGCAGTGCCCAACCTGAGACCCAGTGGAAAAACTCTTATTCCTCCCAAGAACATCAGGAAGGACCTCCACTTCTGCAGCATGTTCCTTCAGCCTTGCCAGAGGGAGAGCTTTGACCCTCTTGTGGAAAGTTACATGGAATGCAGCTTATTCTCCTTACCACGTTCCAGGTCTTGATAATCACCCCTGGGCATTGAGTCTGCCTTTTTAGCCTTACAGAATGTGATAGTACCTTGCTCAGCACTTTTTCCCAAGCTGAAGTGGGGATCCAGTTTCTGTTGCCAGCCAAGTGAGGCAGAATTGGAACCTTGGTTGCCTGAGATAGGTGCCTTGGCAAATATGTCCATTTTCTCATGAGCAAGCATCCTTGTTAAGAAAATTCATCAGCATAGGTAGTGTTACTGCCCCTCCACTGTAAGCTGGCAGCCTCAGTATGCTGTGCAATGAGTTGCTGGGTGCAAGAAAGGTCTGAGGAAATCTGGTTACACTTGCAGCAAACTTCTCTCTGCTTTTTCTACCCAATCCCTATCTTTTAGGGATCATTGGGGATTGTGTTTCCCAGTGAGATCAAGCAGGTACCTAGCACAAGTATTTGGATTTTCTCTGTGTCTTAACTCATCTTTATGTCTCTTTGCTCAGGATGTACTCTTCCCTGTAGAGTCAGTTCATCTCTGTGGTGGCTACGTGATCCATGAGGTTACTGCTGTGGAAACCCTTCGTGTTGGTGACCAAGTGCAGCTCTTTGTGGATGAGGTGATAACTCACTGCTCTTAATCTTTTCCTTGTGATGTCCTGAGTAGCCTGGGTACAGCAGATCTTTGTCCCATGTGCTCTTGAGACTGTTCCTCATTGTAATGTGCTGTGGGAAGGAGACCACAAGTGGCTCTGTAATTTTCTCTGAGCCACTGGTCTGTCCAAAAGCATCCAGCCTACCCTTTGCTGTTTTACAGAGGTGATCCCATAGGAAGAGAAGTTAGATCTTCCCTGACACATAGTTAATCTGATAGCTGTACTACCCATTGTTTTTCCCCCATCTTCTCCCATCCCTTCACATGCAGCCTTTTCCTTATCTCTTGGGGGCATCCCCTGCTCCCCTGAGCTGTGGAGAACCTACGCTCCCTGCCAAGCTGTCTGTCCTTTCAGGCCCAGCGTCTGGCCTGCATGACGAACCACACTGCTACCCACCTGCTGAACTTTGCGCTCCGACACGTCCTGGGTGACAGCACAGAGCAGCGCGGGTCCCATGTGACAGCAGAGCGGCTGCGCTTCGACTTTGATACCAAGGTGACTCTGAACTTCACTTTCCTTGTTCTCAGCAGTACCAACATTTCAGTACTGGCCTTCTCTCCAGGGATTTTTCTCCTCTTGCTGTAATCACTCCTTTAGAGATAGGTCACATTTTATCTGAGCAATGAAGCTTGGCCCTCTGGGTGTGACTTGGGTCCACTTTGCATTGACCTGATGCTGAGCAGAGCTTGCTGAGAGAATGAATGTGGGTCAGAAAGAAAAGACTTAGTGAGACCAGTGGTCATGGGACTGACACAAAATAGTGTAAAGGGGTCCTCGAGAGGTGGTGCTTGGCTGTGACACATATCTAATGTCTGTACTGGACATCCAGATGAGAGTATTTGGGAACTGAAAGCTGTCAGGTCAGGATGAGTGCTGGCGCTGGTAACATGTCACTCATTGCTGTATCTCTCCTGAAGGCTTTGGCTAATGCTCTTGCATCAAAAATCCTTAATCTCTCATGAGAAGAGGGGATGGGAGGGCCATGATGTTCACAGTTCCTTTCTACAAACAGAGGAGATACAGGGGAAGAATGGTGTGCCCAAGCTGAGTTGCCCAATGGTCCTGCCCCAGTTCTCCCTCCTTCATTCTGTTCCTCTCAGGAGCCTTCTCCTGAAGGTGGCTGATTTACTTCCTCAGGGCCCTGTGACAGTGGAGCAGCTGCAACAAGTGGAACAAGTGGTCCAGGATATGATCCAAAGAAATGAGGTTGTGCATATGGCTGAGGTCCCCCTCACACTGGCAAGAAGAGTTCAGGGACTCCGCACAGTGGATGAGGTATGAGCAGATAGCAGCACACATCTTCATGAGCCTTCTCCTTCAGCAGGAATCATCTGGGACACAAGAGATGTTGACACAACATGTTTCTGCAAGGCAACTGACTCCTAAAACTGAGAAAGGAAAATAGGACAGAGATGAGATCTCAGGACAGTGTGTTGTAAAACATGTAGTCTGGTGACACACAGGCTTTCAGCTTATCCCTTTGGACGAAAAACCTGTAGTGTCACCCAGCTGTTTCTTTCTCCCCATGGTGGCTGGTTGTGGGGGAGAAGCAGTGCTACCCCTGACTCTGGGACTGGGAAAAATGAGGCAGACACCTGAAGCCATGTAGTTAGTCTGTAAGTGCCCCTGAAGGACCGTGTTGTTAGCTGCTGATCCCTGTCTCCTCTGTCAGGAGTATCCAGATCCAGTGAGGATAGTGTCTCTGGGGGTCCCTGTGGAGAGTGTGCTGACCTGTGACTCTAAGGCTGCAATGCAGACCTCTGTGGAGCTCTGCTGTGGGACGTAAGTGACTTTTACTTGCAGTCAGAAGGCATGTTTGTGGGCACTGGTGGCTGAGATAGAGATGTCATTCCAAGCTCAACTCCCTGTCCTTGTGAATCTGAGTTTCCTCACTGGAAAGATATTGTGAGGACTAAATGGGCTAGCTTTGAAGCTTTGGAAGTCCCAGGGTGAGCAAACTAATGAAGTGCAAAACACTGTCCTTACTTCACAGTCTGAATCCAACCTGGAAGCCACAGAGCACCAGCAGGGTGTAGGAAAAGCACATGTGGCCTCTCACATCAGTGCTTTGCCTTTGGGATTGCAGGAGAACTGGGGACCCGGCTGGGTACTCCGAGATGGTTGTGAAAACTTGAGACTGCTCTGATTATTTTAATTAATTATCTTCACCCTCTTCTGCTTTTAGCAGTAATGGGAGTAGAAGAAGAGTTAATCAATGTTAGGACAGTGCTGACACAAAAAAAAAAGGAAAAAATTAGCCTTTGAGCAGATAGAGCTGAAAATGAGCAGTTTTCTAGCTGTGAGATCATTCTTGTGGGAGTAGCGGGACGAGAAACTGCATGGGAGTAGAGATGATCAATTCTTGTGAAGCTGTCTGCAATGATTACTTGTGGTAACAGAACTGAGACACCGTAGTTTTCATATCCAATATTAAACCAAGAAGGAAGGGGGAAGCTGTCAGAGCCCTGAGACTGCATAACTATCTTGTGACTGGAGTCTACTGGCCACGGTGTGAGCTGGCCTGACAAGAGAGTAGTGGAGTTGTATCAACAGATTACTGTCTACAAGGTTTACTAGCAGCTGAGTAGAAGAGAAAAAAATCAAAAAAATCTCAACACCCACTCCTCCCACTGCTGAAGGAAAGGAGAGGAGAGAAGAGACAACTTGGTTATTGGGATTGGGAAGGGGCTGCTGAACTTCAGACTTCTCTAAAAAGAAAGCAGTCTTACTGATTTCTGTTTCCAGAGAGCAGCTTGTTTTATTTCCTGTTCTATGCTAACTTTTTAGGCACCTTCTACAAACAGGATCTGTGGAAGATCTGGCCATCATCAGTGAGCGTCAGCTTGTTAAAGGAATTAGCCGTGTCATTGCAGTAACAGGGAGACAAGCCAAACAGGTAAGGAAGGGAGAACTGAGATTTCTGCCATGTCAAGGCAGTGCCAGAAGGACCAAACTTTGTAGGTTTCTCATAGACAATTAGCTTCCTGCTGCTTTGGTTGGAGCCTCCCTGCTGTGCTTTATCTGACTTCCTCTTTCACCCCTGGACTCAGCTCTGCTGCTGTCCATTCACCTCTTTTACACCCATCCCAGTCTTCTGTCTCCTTGACCTTCATTCTTCTCCCAGACCTCCTTTTCCAAGATAAAAACTTGGCACAAAATATCAGGAAGCCTCTGGTCTATGAATTTTATTCCCTGAGTAGACATTTAAAGCTGTGATCCTTTGTGCATTAGTTTCACCTCCTGCCTATCACAGTTGGATTTCCAGTTTATGATTACAGGGCTTTGGCCTCATTCTTGTAGCCCTTTTGCTTCATTCCTTTAGTCTTTTTCCTGCTAAGCTGTGGATCTGGTCTGGCTGGGTCTGTATAAAAAGTAAGCAACCTACTATTGTGTTTGTGAGATCGCCCTGTCCTTTAATATCTGGAAGTGTCGGGTGCCCCGCAAGCTTGTTCACTTCCTTTAAGGCTGCAGTCAGAGGAGAGTGACTCATAGTCAGTGGAGTTGGAAAGACTAAAGGCAAAGCCCACCCCTGCAAATCTGTTACTTTTTGGCTGACTGTCCCCTGTGCATCTGTGTCCCAGCAAGGCTTTTCTTCATGCAGAAGAACAAAGAGCTGCAGGGCACATCTGCGTGCTTTGCTGGAGGTGCTGACCTGGAGAAGCCCCCAAGAGGAGCTCTGTGCATGTGTTAATGAGACAAGGGAGGCTGCAGGCATGAGGGAGTGGCTTAAAAGAAGGGTTGTGTACCCTAGCTAGGCAGAGCAGTCATCACTCTCCACAGCTTTTCTTACGTACTCTGTTGTCCTGGTCTAAAGTCTCACAGGACCTTCATGGGTACAGAGATCTGGCAGCGAGGAATGCTCCAAACTGTAAGGATCGTCGCTGATGAAAAACCTTGTAATAGCTTTTTTTATTGTTTTTAATGGCAGCATTGTTGGGGAAAGCAATAAGAAATACACCAAGATAGCTGAACTCAGGAAATATGCTTGAACAGCTGATGAGGTTTCTTTTCGTTTTAGTGTTTCTTCTGTTTCTTTGGTCAGTAGTTTCAAGGTCAAGATTTCCTAATGAAAAAGGAGCTCTAAGATACAAACGGAGCTCCCCAGTTTTTCCTCAATGAAATGCTGATGATTTGGTGCAAGAAAGTGAGGAAACAGAAATGCTTGACAGCTTGGTCCCCTGGATGTAACCATCTAGTGTTGGTTGCAAATCTAGAGACGAACATTCTATTTCAGAGTCTTGTGGAAACAGTCATTCTTAAAACACCTGTAGGTGTCTTTCCACTGGATCCTGAGCAGCACTTCAGTGTTCACTGCCTCCCTACTTTCTCCATCTCTGCTCATTTTTTCTGTTGCATTTGAAGCTTGCATTCTTTCTGTCTCTCCAGGCCCGGGAGGTAGGCCAGTGTTTGGCTATGGAAGTGGACTCTGTCTCCCTACGAATGAAGCAGGGGAGCACCTCTATTCCTGAGATGCAGAACCTCTCCAAAGAAGTGGGCCAGTTGACCAAAGTAAGGATTACACTCCTAATACAGAAAGATCCCAGCATGTGCTTTATACAATTGAGGCACCTAATTTTTCTCTATCGGGTTCACATTACCATGGTCAATAGCAAGGGCAAGTTGCTACCTACTGTTGCCTCTTTGATCACAAAGATTTTTACCAATGTCCAGGTGCTTAGGTTTCAGATGACCAGCTGAAAAGAGAAAGCTAATTACCACAATGGCTGGCTTGATCACGTGGGCTATAGGAGAGTCTGGAAAGAGGGCCAGCTCCAGCCTGACCTCCCAAAGAACTAGCAGTTTAGGTGCAGGTACAGTTTAATGTTCTTACGCAGGAAATTGTCTTGCAGGTAGTGGCCAACACTGCAATGCCCCAGTGGCAAAGAAAAGAACTACAGACCATCCTCAAAGCGCTACAGCGAACGGCCAACACAGCTGTCAAGAAACTGGAGGTGCAGCAGGTACTGTGGTAGCAGCACGCCGACTTACAACCACCTGATGACACTTACAACCACCTGTGTGGCACACACCAGTGGACCTGGTGTCTCTGTCACACTTCACAGCCACTCAGTCATTAGGGTCCCATTAGAAGGCAGAAGAAGGCAGGTACAATCACATACAGTACAACACAAGCCCTGTGTTGTGTTGATTTCACTGGCATTATCTGGTGCTGTTGCTTAAAATGCAGTGAATGACTGGCTGGGTTTTTAGCACCTGCAGAATCCCCACGTGTCTCTGCCTGTGAGGATGGAAAGCCCCATAACGCACTTTTGGCCAACACCAACAGGCAGATAAGCATCATCTCCTTGTTTATACAGGGAGAAGAAGAGATGGTCCTCACAGTAATCTTAACAAGGTTGTACACTAAGACAGCTGCAGGACAGAGCCTTTCTCCCAGCTGTGTGAATATTGCTGTGGCTTCCCACATGTGTTTGTGTTCTGCAATTTACATTAAAAGCCCTTTAGAAATGCTTATTGGTGACTTAAGAGATCTCAGCAAGAACTATTAATTTCTTTGAAGTAGAAGAATCTTGCCACAGAAGCCTTCCTGAGATGTATTGGTGTACAGGTCACGGGAGAGGCTGGGGACTGAATGGGTCGTTGTCTATTCCACTTTTGCCAAGGGTTCATCTCTGATTGGTTTCAAGGAAGGAGGGCTGTATATCTCCATGAAGAGATTTCGGACTGCCAGTCTTACTTTGACTTCTGCTATCATACATCTCCCTTCTGTTCCATAGAGCAACACTTGCATTCCCTTTGTATGTATGGTGCATGGATATATCGCCATCCAGCCCACCCTGTGCTGCCTGTAGCCCTTCAAAGTGCTGTGTGTTTCTCCCTCCAGGCTGAAAAGAAGGCACAAAGCCTGCTAGCAAAACATTGCAACCAGCCTGTCATCATTGATACTGTCCCAGCTGATTCCCTCTCTGTGAGTAATCCACATTCTTTTTTGGCCCAGCGGTACCTCAGATGCTGCAAACAGTAAGAAGGAATTGCTGGCCACATTTTCTGCTAGATGTCAGTCTCCTCTGATGTAACCTGACCCCTCTTCTCCCTATCTCTCCTAGATCCTAATGAAGGTAGTGAATCAGCTGTGTGACAAGTCTCCTGGCACATCAGTCTTGCTGCTCAGCCCTCAGGCTTCCGGTGAGGTGCTCTGTGCCTGTCAGGTGTCCAAGGTAAGCAGAACGCTGGTAGAGATATGGGGAAAACTGCCTGCAAAGGAGGACTGGACCCACTGTTCAGCAGTGCTCAGGTCCTGCTTGAGGCTTTTCCTGGGATTCATGCCCAGTGTTCATGGTTAATCACACAGGGGCAGGACCTGAGATGACCTTACTGGGCCTAGGTGTGCTTTCAGTCTCTTCTGGGCACAGATATCTCTGGATCTTCCAGGTCGTGTTTGCCCAAGGGCAAGATGCAGCATTAACATGTAATTTCAGCCTTTGTGGTACTCACAGTCATGACTGCCTCAGGATAGTGAGGGCCCAGGCTGGGTGAGGAGGGGATGTTACCTTTCTTTATTCACACTTCGAAGTGCTCCACAGTCCAAATGACTTTTCTTTGTCTCTTCCCCAGAACTGCCTCCCCACATTCTCTGCTGCTGACTGGGCGGTGGCTGTCTGTACACAGATGGAAGGCAAGGCAGGAGGCTCTCACATCGTTGCTAAGGGTAGTGGAAATGCCAAAGGCATGCAGGGAGCCCTGACTACTGCACTGGAGTTCGCTCACAGTAAACTGTGATACTTTAGTGCCAGGACAGATGTATGCACCCAGCTGCAAGCTATATGTACACTTGACATCAAGCATATACTCTGCCAGCGTGAAAGGTTTAGCAGCTCCCACGCTGAACATTGCTACAACCACTGTTTTGGAGCACCTGACTTCTGACCATCCAGGATCAGCAGAGACACTGCTCCTGATCCCACTGACAGAACACTGCTGCCTGTTCTTCAGCATGAGCATATGGGCATTGAGCCTTGGAAAGCACTAGTTGCAACAGCAGGTCCTTTTTCTCATGGAACAGTGCAGTTCTTGCCACAAGACCAGCACAGAGACTCTTTGGGAGCATGGGGAGATGGCACAGTGTTATGCTAAAGCCATTAAAGGGTAGAGACTATCCGATTCCCTGATGTTTCTTGTTAGGTGCACTGGTTTTTTTCTATTTTGGCAGAGGGGTTTATTCTGTCCCTGCAACCCTGGAAGTCAGCACACACTTGTGTCTAAGGAGTCCTGTCCTACTGCAGAACTCAGGACAACTGTCTGATTAAAAATGCTACTGTAATTTAGAAATGGGAAGAGAAATCCCACCTTGCTTGTGGGCTCAGGCTCATTAGCCTATGCAATGGGTAGTGCTGAAGCCAGTCCTCAGCATGGAGGGAACAAAATCATCTCAGTCTCCACATCTTTTTTTTGGATGAATGTTCTTATACCTGTTTCTTCCTAGCAACAACTTCCTTCTGGTTTCTTACCAGCTCCTACCTAAAAGTCACCACTGATTTTGCAAATTTTGTGAATGGGAACTTTAGCTGTGTCACAGCATGTAAGTCCCTGCAACAGGACACTTAGTCTTAAGGTGAACAGGTCTCTCTCATAAACTGGTCATTTTTCACAAGCAGTAGCAGACCCAGCAAATTCAATTCATAAAGACATTTCAGACTTCATTGTTACAGTGATGTCTAGAGCACCTGGCTAAAGCACGGTTATTTTAGATACAGTATTGACCTAAATAGAGATCACAAATGGTAGCTGAGGCAAAGGTGCAGTGGAATAGTGATACAAGCAGGTTTTACCCTGAGAGCAGCAAGAGCAGCCTGACAGGGATGAATTTCACCATCAGGTAGGGTTGCCTGGCACTGTGAAGGGAGGTGGAGGAGGCAGCAGCTGCCTGCTTTTGGGGAGAAGGGGGAGGGGTAGAAGCATGTGATGCTGATGGATGGGTAGCAGGAAATGGCTGTCAGATAGATAAGGCTTGGTGAAGAGGATGTAGAGGGGAATGGCCCAGTGTCCTAATAAGTTCCCACTTAGCTGTCTGCCTAACAGAGGGAGGGTGAATAGCTGCTGTGAGCAGAGTCTCATTTCCCTTCTCTCTTCAGCAAACAGTTCATCTGGGGGGTGGGGGGAGGGGAAGGGATGTGGACTTAAGGGGGCATCACTGGTAGACAAGGGTTTTTCTTTCCTATCTCAGTGGTTGCCCTGCCCAAGATCTCATATGGGGTCCCTAAGGCTTAATGTGGCTCCTGCTCAAAGTGCCAACAGGTGGTTTTGCATTGGATAAGCACCAGATATAAATGTCAGAACTCAGAGGCAGGAGAAAGCCCTTAGGGGCTGGTGGTGTTCCCCACTGTCCTCTCCTGCTCCCCCAAAGCACTGACAGCTGCAGCAAGAGTGCAGACCATAAGCCTTTGGTTCAGTTAATGCTGCTTCCAGCCAGGGAGCTTAAAGCAGGACGTGCGGCAGAGGGGTCTGTGAGCCAAGGTCTCCAGATGTTGCCCTGCTGCCATGAGTTCAGCCATCAGAGGGGTGCATAGGCCCCTTTCTTTCATTACCCTGCCAGTGGGGCAGGTTGCTGTTCATCCCAGACCCTGCCTGCTTTCCTGTATGCAGTAGCAGAGCAGCTTGGTGCTTTATCAAATTCCTTTCCACTTCTGGATGTAGAGGTGCTACTGGTGCTTGTAACATCTCTCCAAGGAACCTGAGCCCTGGGGAGAGCTGAAACATCTAGGCCAGGGCTTTGGGTATCTTGTGACAAGGTTGGTAAGGTGCTGAAGAGGGTGCATGGAGTCCAAGGGTATGGTTTGTGCCATCAGTTGAAAGCAGAGTCAGTGCTCAGTGTTGCACAGCTCCTGTGTTTCACTTGGGCCACAGCAGTAGCAGGTGTGGGGAGGGGAAGAGGTACTCTGTCTTACTGGGAAAGCACTTTTCCAGTGTGATTTTGTCTATTAATAGCTGCTACAGGAGATGATGTCTCCTTTCGGTATTGGAGAGTAGGTGTGAGGAGGAGGAAAAGAATGCTGGGTTGAGCTGCTCCTGCACGATGCTCCAAAAGCAGAGCTTGAGTTTGCCAGCAGCAGCCTTATATAATTAACCCCCTTTGGCTTGACTTAGCTTAAAAACCACTGACCCCTCACAGACTTTAGCCCAGCCTCTTAAGGGGCAGAGGTCTGGGCACTGATCTTCAAGCTAATGCCTTTACTGATGGGGAAGTTGAGCCCTTGTCATTGTTTCTCTGGAGGGCCAAGGGCTGGTGCTACAGGGGCACCATGGAGCAATGGCTCTTGGGGCCAGTAGAAGGAGGTCCATCTCCCCCGTGGGAGCTGTTAGGTTGAGTAAGCAGGAAGGGCCTGATGCACTGGCATTCCAGCTCAGTTTGTCCCCTCCCATGTCCCATGAGAAAAGTGTCTTCCTATTCTCAGGGTATTTGCAGCAGCCCGAGTACCCACTGCACCCAGGGTGCACCACCTTCCTATAAACCTTAACAACCACCTAATCAGCAAGTAGGGCTGCAGCCTGCTGTGAAGGTGCTGGCTCTTCTTCCTCAGCCAGGGCAGTCTTGGGGGGCCTGTTTTCTTTCTCTTCCTTTGCTGCTCTTTGCTTTTATGAACATGAAATTCAGTATTTCCTTTCCCCTTTGTGAGCCTGTGAGGATCAATTAAGTCATAGCATAACCAAGTCCTAATCTTATTAGATCTTGTAAGCTCAGTAGCACTAAAACTGCTCTGTAATCAAAGGAGAAAAAGGATCTTATCCTACCAAAGGGTGGTTCTGTGGAGGCATCTATGGTGCCCCTAATCACCTCGAGCTGGTAACATGGGTTGCGGCAATAGAAATGCTGGGGTTTGTGCTGCAGCCCTGCCAGGCCGCTGCTCATCCTAGCAGAGAGCATTTCCTGCTGTTCTCCTGGTGATCCCCCAGAGCATGGACTTACATCCTGTCCTCCTTCTTTTCCTGCTGCACAAGGATAAGATGTTCACATCCCACGCTGCAGCAGTTGCCATATTTCTGCCTGGTGTGACCTGCATGGCAGCAGCAGGTCGAGCAATGCTCAGGTGGGAGATCTTTGGGGGTTGAAACACAAGCTTGAAATAGTTCTCTGGCCAAAATAGCAGCCTATGTTCCCTTACAGCCATCAAGGATGTAAGGTGTGAGCAGTATCCTGGGCAAACATTTGCAACTCCAAACACATGCACACAGAAGGGATGGCAGGAAGCAGGAAACTAAGTGACAAAAAAAAGCATTTTTGCTGTGAGCAGGTGCTGTCAGGTTGGCAACATCTCACTAAGACCAGATGGACCCCAAGGTCCTATAAGGGCACCTGTAATGCAAGGGCTTGCCAGCCTCAACCCCAAGCAACCACCTGACATTAGCACAAGGAGAGCAGAAAGTACTTGCATCTCTTCTCATCCACTTTGCTCCAGAAGCTTCACTCTGAATAGCCTGGGCTGCAGAATGAGAGGATGGTACACAGTGCCTGGGAGAAGCCCAGCTCTCCCTAGCACCCCTGCCACCTCACCTGGTCCCTGGAGCAGGCTGCTGCAGGGATTTGAGGTGCTGCACCTTTGGTTTCATTTGAGTCCCATGGTCTCATGCACCATGGCACTAATTTTAGGAGGGTACAGGGACTGTAGTGGTGGTAGCAGAGTCAAGCCATTCAGAGGATGCCAATTGCATACTGAACCACAGGGTCAAAAGCTGTGGGGTTTGGTCCCTTACAGCTGGAGCTGAACATCTTCTAAAGATACCAAACATCTTCTAAAGATACCAAACATAATGCAGCATCTCCAAACTGAGCCCTGCAGGGAGGGAAAGCAGCTCAGAGGCAGGGAACCAGAAGTGACCTTTAAAGGTCCTTCCCAACCCAAACTGTTCTATGATTCTGTGATTGTACATGCGTAGTGATAGTGTGCACTGAGTTAGTCACATCACACATGTACACATCTGATGCAGAAACCCACACATCCACCTGCCTGTGGGTTTCTGTGTTACCCTTGCAAGCTCTCACCATCACAGTGCCCCGTGTTGTGGGCTCCAGGCTCCTGCAGCAGCCAGCACGCACACGTGGGCAGCTGCTGCACAGCACACACAAGGCTGCACTGGTGACGAGGCAGGACTTCTCTTCCCTTGGGAGCAGCTCAGGGCCACCTCAAGCTGGTGCTGCTGTTCACCTGCATCCTCGATACCTGGGAAAGGAGCAAATGCTTCTGCACTAGAGATGTTCAGCTGAGGGACAAGGCAGTGTGTTAGGGCATGTGGGTAGGGAAGGAGAGTCCCATGGCCAAATCAGCCCTCCAGCCCTGGGGCCCCAGCTTCTGGGGGAGCATTCCTGGGAAAGAGATGTTTTCACTGCAGCAAAACTCTGTCCGCAGCAGCATGCTGAGAGCTCAAGGAGGCAGAAGAGGCATTTCATGGGGAATCCCAGCAGCTCGCCTTTGCCGTGTGCCCTTCACGGCCCGCCGGTTCCCTGTGTGAGAGCACTGGCGCCTTGCAGTCAGCTCCTCAGCTTGGATTGCAGCTGGCGTTTCTGTGCTGCTTGCCGAGAGACATGATTTGCTGAGATGCAACCCAAAGCTCCTCTCTCCTCCAGAAAGCACCAGGAAAACCCACAGGGCTGGGAGGATTCCACTTTCCCCTCCATCTTCCCCACCACCATTCTAACTGCTGTCAGGAGCACCCAGCTACTGAGCCCACCCTTCTGACAGGGCACAATTCATTTCCCTCAAGGGATGAATTTTGATTGATTGATGTCATTCTGGGTCTCAGTCTACTGGTGGATGGCTGTGGGGTCCCAGAATGTCAGCACAGAGGGTATGCAGTGAGGCTGTCATGGTGTTACCTGGGCTGCATCCGGACCCATCATCCAGAGAGCCATGTGCTGCTGCATCCACCGTGCACTGCAAAGCTGCTCATCTTGCAATTGTGCAACCATGGCAGGCCTCCAGGGGAAAATGAGCAAAGCCATGTTCATGACCAGTCACAGGCACTGGGGTGTTGCTGCCCACCACATGTAAAGGCTCCCTTGAGAATGGAGAGGAAATGGAAGGTGACCCTGTCCTGTAGAGTCTGCTGTGGCATAAACTGGAAGGAGCTCCATCTCACCTGAGTCCATATTGCACACAGCATCTGTGTGTCACTTTTGCAAGCTGGAGGGCTTCAGACTAGTTTGTGAAGTCCTACCATCCACAATCACTTAAGACTCCCATGGGGGCTGTCAGCCTCAAAGTAGTGCTGCAATTCCAATCCAAAACCCTTCCTGTGTTTTCAGCTGCCTGTGGCATCCCTATCCCAGAGCTATTGCCACCAGATAGTCTGGTTTCTCTGAGACGCTCCACCCTGAGCCTGCTGCAAAAGTCCCCAAGGCTATGCAGACACTGGGTTACTATTCCAGTCCCCAACCAAGATCCCTGCATCTCCTTCTAGTCCTTGCCCAGCCTTCTGTCATGCACTTCCCTCTTGCTTTGCATCAAAGGTTGCCTGGGCTTGAGCTCCAGGAACAGGGAGATAAATCTGAGCCTACATAGACCTTCTTTTCACATGGTGAAGAATTATTTACACTTGGGTTGGGATTTGCTGCTCTACTAATTTTGTTGTCTCCTCGTTTGCCTATTTGTCCCATATTCCACACAGCATTTCCTCCCTCCCTCCCCCTTTCTTGTCTCACTGCCCTCACATGTGGGTGTCTTTTCTCCCTCCTCCTGGCTGGCCAGGTTAGGCAGGCACAAGAAGAAGATGCACAAGGAAGACAATCCATCAACTCAAATATCACCGAGTTTTACAGAAAAAGGGGGAAAGAGAGACAAAACTAAATGACCTTTAAAGCAAGCGAGTTCTCAGGTTCCTTCCCCCACCCCAAAGTGGCTCCTCTGCTCTCCTGTAACCTCCTCCCTGTCCCAGCATTTATTTATAAGCACCATCAATAATTAAAAAGCTGCCTGCCTGCCTGCTTGCCTCGGCTGCAGTGTTGACAGAGGCATTTCTGATGTTTCCTGGCTCAGCCTGGCTGCTTTTCTCACTTGGGTTTTTAATTTTCTTCCCCTGCCTTGTTAGAAACACAGGAATCACCCACCTGGAACGGACCAGAGGTTTGGAGAGCCAGGAGAATTCCTGCTGGAACTGGTTGCCCCAAGAGTGAACCAAAAGTTGCTGGTTCTCATGGCCCTGCAGCAGCAGCATGAGCTGGGATGTCTGGGGTGTCCCTCCTACAGGCACCACCACTCCCCGCCAGAGTCAGGCTCTGGGAGAAGAGACCCCCTTGTCCACTTTTGAGAGCCAGAGAGCTCCCACAGTGGCTGTTCCTTTGTGGAAAAAACAAGTAAGCGCTCTGCAGCTGGGCTTCCCAGCCCTGGGCATCCTGGGCACCCAGTCCTGGGCACCCAGCCAAGGAGATGGAAGAAGGAGACCCACCAAGCAGTGCAGCCAAAAAGCACAGCTGAGCAGGATAAGTTGGCCCTAAGAGTCAGAGCTGGAGGCCTTACAGTAGAGGGGTACAGCTGGACTTAGAAATCAGGAATGGAAAGCTTTGCACTAGTTTAGAGGAATCACCATAGGGCATAAGGCAGGAATAGACCAGGAACAGAGGCAGCAGCTGGCCTTGGCACATTGCTGGCACTACAGAAGTCCTTGGGAACACTCCAGGTTGCTCCTCGTGGGTTCAAAAGCACCTGCAGGCATCAGGCAAGCTCTGACCTTTGAACAAACCCTCACGCATGGGGTTTCCAGAAAGCCTGGCTCAGCAGCTGCAAGCAGGGACTGCAACTTGCCAGAACTGACCCCAAATTCCTTTGCCAGTGCAATCCTGATGCAGCGATGGGGCACAGGAGGGAAGCCCAGTGATTCTCTCTGAGCTGGCCTGCGATGCTGCCAAACATGGCAGAGAAATTCAGGAAGCAGTGGGAGATAGCTACAGCCAGAGGCATTTGGCGGTGTGCATCCAGCTACCCCCAGCACACAGCGCAATGCTTTGGGCTTCACTGCTTCACCAGCCGAGCCCTGAAAGGGAACACAAAGGGGACTGTAGCTCTGCCGTGGCCCCCACACCCTGCTGTGAGGCCAGGGAGTGCCTAGGAGCTGGATGCAGCAGCAGCGAGAAGCAGATCTGTCACAGAGCATGGCTCTGGAGGGACAGTGATGGCAGCTGGCAGCTCCCCAGCTTTACCGGTGCTGGGCTCCGCTGGGTTGGGAAGAGGGCACCAAAGGACAGTGTTAACTCAGCAGCCCTTGGCGTGCAATCTCCCAGGCTGTCCTATCCCATCAGTGTTCGACTCCCACCACAGTGACTACCCCGACACTGTCCTTGCTGTGACAGGGAGGACAGGGCCCCCCTCTGCCTCCACAAGTTACCCTAAACCAGACCCTGCAACTGCTGATACAAGATATATGGAGCTGCTGCTGGGGCACACCAAGGGTGTGAGAGACCAAGAAGGTGGCTCCTTCCCCAGGTACCCCCATGTCCTCAGCTCAGGCAGCCCAGCTGACCCAGCGGGGTTGGAAGAGCTCACTCCCTCCCAGTCCTCTCATTCATCTGTTGGTCAGTCTTCAAGGGCTGTTCCCTTGCAAGCAATATTGGGTATCCCTCTGGGAAGAATATCATAGCCAAGCTGGCCTTGGAAGTAAATAAGGCAAGCAGGGATGATGCACTCATTTCAAATATAGCAAGGACCATGGACCTCTGAGCTGCTTTCTAGTGGCCAAACAAAGGAAGGATGTTGCACTGCCTGCCCTGGGCTTTTCAAAATCTCCCTGCACTGTAGGATCTGATCCCACTTCACGTCCCTCTAGAGTACTTACCCTGTTTCAAGCACTTGGGTTTATGAAAACATAGCACAACAGGGAGAGGTGGAAATGGCGGCAGTGAAGGGAATGACACAGAGTCACAAGCTAAAATGCAAAGCACGGACCACCCTGTGGAAAAAGGAGACTATGCAAAACCAGTGGATCATCTCCCTAAGACTGCTGGAACACAGCCTCCCACTAACTCTCATCTCCAGCCTGTGAAGGGAAAAGCTTCACACCTTCTCTGAATGTCGTGAAGTCTGCAACAAGCCCAGACAGGAATAGAAGTCACTAACTAGATGCTTTCCCTCCTCCAACGAAATATGCAGCCAGCTCTCCTCTCCCGCATGGCACCCCAGCTTGGCTCACGCATCTGCTGCCACGTTTGTTGAGTGCGGTGATGCTGTCCATGTGCACAGCCCTGCAGCAGGCAGCCAGGTGTACACGGAAGGTGGAACGTGACCAGCACGGCTGAGGGAGCTGGCCACAGCCAGCATGCTCAGCAAAGACACAGCAGCACCCCATTCACCAGGAACTGAGGTGCAGAGGAGGAGGGCTAGCAAAACCACAGTGACCAGAGTTAATATATCAAATACCTCCTTCGTGACCTCACCTGCTGCAGCTAGCCCTGTTTTTGTGTATATCTCTTCCTGGACTCTACTAAAGGAGATGTGTTCCTCATTCCCCCTGAGGAGCTGAGTGACAGCAACCTGGACGTGAGGGGACACATGCTCCAGAGACAGAAACTGTGGGGACTGCTGTAACACAGTAGTGCCAGTGGAGACCCTAGAGCTCAGGCAGTGCTAATGGAGATGCCCCTCCCTGAGTATCAAGAAGTGCCAGCAAAAAGTGCCAGAGTCCCTACAGGAAAGGAGGGATTGCTCAAGGGGCCAGTTCTGAGCCAAAGGCAGCAGGCATTGCACTAATGCAGCTATCTGAGACACAAAGGCTGGAAGTATCTGAGCACGTCCTCCGAGTTCCTTTTGCTATCCAAACACAGCCCCATGCGCTTAGCAGAGCTCACAAATAGGGTATTTCTGCTGCACAGAGCCTCTGCAACCTGCTTTCTGGTAGGACAGTCGCTCTGCTTTTCCCCTCCTCCTCCTCCTTCTTGTTTCATTATGAGGGGCCTGGACACTTGTCCTGCCCAAGAGGAGCTTGCTAAGCCTTAGGATCTTCAGACCTGTAACTACCTTTACAGGCAGTTACCCAGTGCTGGTGAGCAACCCTGGATGAAACAAGAAATTCCCCAACAAGTAAGGAAGGAAGCAGGGCCAGAGGAGCATGGAGTGGCTGTGGTCATGTCCTCTGCACTGCTTGTTAATTATAGCTTAGAGCTGGGCACAGAGGAGAGCGTCAGAGTAGGTCCTCTTTTCCTTGGCACCCCTTGGCCTGGGGTTCTGCCAGTACCTCCCATGTCAATCCCACTGCAACTGAGCCTGAAGGCCAGGGAAGCTGGCACAAACATGGCAGCCTGAAATCTGGCAGTGCTGGTTCTCTGTCTCTTTTCTGTAGATTGAAGGGTGGAGAGAAAGGGAGGGGAGCCTGGCTGGCACAGCTTTCTCGAGCCTGGCACAGCTCCTTCCTGAGCCTCAAGTGCCATCTGGCACTTGGATGCAACACAAGGGGCTGAGTGGGAGTCAGCACAGGGACCTGAATCTTCTGGTCTGACGTTGGAGGGATCTTGGAGAGAGGGAAAGAGAGAGGGCTCCAGCAGCAAGGAGTAAGGGATTTGCAAACAGGAGCCAGGAGGTTCCTGGGCACAGATTCTGCCCACAGGAAGGTTTTCTGAAAACATACGATCGGGGGGGGGAAATATTAAAAATTAGGAAGAGGCAAATAAACTGTCTTGCCTGAGGAGCTTCAGCTTGGCAGGATGGGGTACTGTGTCTGCCCTTTTCTTCTCAGCCTGCTGCAAGAAGCAAGGATCAGTGAGAGCAAGGAGTTGCCATGGTGGAAAGTGTTACTAGCTGCTAAGCTGAACCAAGCAGGGAAAAGGCCAGGTATTGGGGAACAACAAGGATTCATTAAGACACCATGGCTGTTCAGGTGGACAGAGGTGGGGTTACTGCAGTGCAGCCTTACTAAGCATCTTGGGCAAACACCAGTGCAGAGGGCGTCCTGCCCCAGAGCCAGGGTCTGGGATGTTCCGGAAAGATTTAGCAGCCATCCACATTTGCCTCTATTTTCTTGGGATGTGATTCCTGGGAGGCACAGCCTCAGTGGATGAAGAAAACCTCCTGCACTATTTTTGGAGTATTTTTGAAGTAAGATGAATGAAGGAAACCTTCTTGCCAGAGGTGTGGTGACCTGAGATCGAAAACATCCCTGCCTTGGGCAAGTTGTGTCCTGACTAATCCCATGTCAGCTAGGCTTTGCCCTGTGGGAGATGGGAGCCAAGTTCCAGGTGTATTCTGTGACTGTTTTGCACCAGCAGTGGAGGAAGGACATCCCATTTCAGAGACCTTGGTGCGACGCATGATGATGGGGATGTCAACCATAATGACAGGTCAGATTACCTGATTATTTCTTCCCCTGTTTTTTTTTTTTTTTAATTAATCTCAAAGAGACAGCACACCCACAGCCTCAGGCTTTGGTGGGATCATTTATCTGACTCCCCACAGGGCTCCTGTGTACCACTGGAAAGGCCAGGATGAGACCAGGTGCTGCAGCCTGCCAGCTGGCAGGATCTGCCTGCAGCCCTGTGCCCACCATCCATGGGCAAGGTCTATGGGATGTCCCAGGGAGATGAACCTCTACTCCTGCTGCTAAGCCCTGCTCCCTACAGAGCCAGTGCAGGCAGCAGATGAGCTGGTCTCTCCCTGCCAGCACAGGCAAGGGGGCTGGAAGGTAGGATGTAGAACCAAATCCAGTCTCATTAAGGGTAATTACTATTCATCCCAGGAAGCAGTAGGAAA
Source organism: Xenops minutus (assembly GCA_035221455.1). Lineage (NCBI taxonomy): Eukaryota > Metazoa > Chordata > Aves > Passeriformes > Furnariidae > Xenops > Xenops minutus. The sequence goes on along the minus strand of JAWWEE010000105.1, from coordinate 39,136,894 downwards.
AAGAGCCCACATTCTCCCCATCTATTAATAGCTGTCAGGAGCTGCACAGTTCCTGCTGGAACCTAGGGAGAGCAGAATGTTTTGGGAGAGTGGCAACACAGAGAGCATCTTGCTCCCCATTCCTTGTTCACTGGCTGTGCAGGGGCCTTTTTCCTCCTTCCAGGAAGTCACTTGTTTTGCTGCTTCACCCAGGACTCCAGGAGCTGCTGGCTGCTTGTAAGCAGTGTTTTCCGTCAAGAGCTGCAGGGAAACAGCCAGGGAAGGGCATGGACACAAGCCTTTGGAGCCAGTCCCCGCTCCTCAGCATCCTCAATTTGCTGAGTCCCTCCCAGTTTTGGCAACTTTCTGTGCTCCTCATTGAAAGGGTAGGAGCCATTCATGAAAGAGGACTCCACCTGTGCCAAGGATAAACCTTGCTGGCTGCTGCCCTGATGAACTGCTTTGGTGTCAGGCAGACATCAAACACCAACAGTGTCCTCTCAAACTTGACCTTCAGCAGCGCCCGCGGTTCTTCCCCATGGAGAGATGAACCACATCTGACAGATGGATGTTGCCTCACTGTGGGCATCAGCTAGAGAAGCTGCCCCACATGGAGTAAAGCACTCAAATAAATGATGTCCTGGACTGGTATGGTGACTTTTGGCAACAAAAGGGGCCTTCTGTCTGTCACAGTGTAATGTAAGGACACAGGGGGCTGCAGGAGATGCACCAACAGAGCTGACCAAGAGGGCATGTGAACAGAGGGGGGTTTTTCCATTCCTGCTACCTCCAGCTGCCAGTGCAAACAAACAGCCTGCCACTTGCCGTGGGCAGAAACCTCACCAGATGTGTTCCCACAGTCCCTGAGGACCCAGCTGGAGGAGAGGAGAGGAGAGGAGAGGAGAGGAGAGGAGAGGAGAGGAGAGGAGAGGAGAGGAGAGGAGAGGAGAGGAG
>JAWWEE010000105.1:39102527-39135861 GCA_035221455.1 Xenops minutus | reverse complement strand
GAGGAGAGGAGAGGAGAGGAGAGGAGAGGAGAGGAGAGGAGAGGAGAGGAGAAAGAGCTTGGCTGTAGGGTGTCTCGATGGCAGAGCAAAGACAGGGAGGATAACATGTTTCTTTTCCATCATGCCTGGGACACTAAAAAAGGTTATCACCCTACAGCCATAGCTCTGTTTCCAGAACAGCACCTGAATCTTCACATTAGCAGCAGAAGATGCCCTGTGGGATATGTTCCTCCCACACAAGGCACTGCAGGACCTGGCTCCTGTCCTATTTATTTGTTGTGATATGAGGTTTGACTACTGTTACGCTGTCCTCCAACTCCAGGCAAAGCTGGCAGAGCTGATAATGCACAACGCCATCCCAGGTGCTGTCTGGGGGAAATCTGAGACTTGGCGGCTGGAGGGATACAGAGGGCACCTGTGGTCTGCTGGTAGGACTATGCTTCAGTCACTAAGGCCAGGAAGCAGTGCTTTATCTCATCCTCACCCTTAGATGTGAACAGGGGGAATGGGAATGGACATGGGTGTTTTATCCTGCACAGTCATTTACTCCACAGCATTTGAGGAGGAACTGCCACTGCACACCCCACTGGGAACAGGTGCTGTTGTCTACGTGCATGAAAATAAATGCTAAGGTAGATAAAGAGTTAACATAGCTATTTTTATGACTACCACTACTTGTTTTCAGCATATGATTCAACACCTGATTGCATTCAGTTCCACAACTGACTGCAGTACTTGGGCACTGTTGTCTTTGAAAATCAATGGCTCTGGGCAGACACAGCTGCACTCCATGGGACCGTGAAGTCTCCAAAACATGACATTTGCATTGTATTAGCCATGAGGTGGGCTAAAAATGTCAGTGTTGATGGCTTGTTAAAGTCTCAGCTCAGAAATGGATCACTGTTGTGGAGGCAATGGAGGTGATCATTTCTGTGGATCTGGTTTAGCTATCTCCTTCGCTATTCAGGAGTCTGACTGAATGCCTGAAATCAGAAATCAGTGCAAGAGGAAATATTTCTGATTTTTTTATTGCTCTCATTTCTCCTTTCTAAGGTCTCAAAAGCCCTGAAGATGTATTCCCAGGAATAACATGGTCAGTGTGGGGCCAGTGGTTGCAAAGGGCTTTGCAAGGCTTCTGACACCCCCACTGTGCTAAACACCAGCCTGACTCACAGGCAGTGTCACTGTCTTCTGGGGAGCTGAGTGACAGAATCAGGCCACACCTAGAAAAAGAAGTACATTGCCGTCAAAGTCTAACTTCCCATCTTTGAAACTCACAAAGGAGGCCTCAAATTCTTGATCCTTTTTTTTTTAATCCATGCCTCTTTGCATTTACTGTTTTTGCTGCTGAGCCTTTTGGGTACTCTGGGATCATGCTTGTAACATCTTTTTCACGACCAGGAAGTATATTTTATATGAAAGTCAGCACTGCTTCCTAAAAATGCCAGCTATTACTGGGTTTGCAGGACAATCATGAGAGCTGGCACCAGTGTTATGCCTGCTCCCACAGGGCACAGGCTGGCTCTGTTCTTCATGTGCCCACTACTGAGTGTATCAGCATTCTGATGAAGTGAAAGAAAGACACATTTCAGTCTGAAAATCCCCTGGCAAATACTGATATGCTTAGATCTGAGGAATGGGAAAGAGGAGATGAATGTTTTCATCCCTTTTTACTCTTCATATACATACACACAACATTATGTGTGTGTAGTCACTGCCTTGACGAGGACTCTGGCCTTTCCCCTCCTCTACCAAGGATGCTTAACTGCAGGATGGAAAAAGATTACATCAAGGAGGAGAGATGGGCACAGAGCAAATGGATCAAGATCTTCTTGCCATCAGTGGGGTTCTCAGATTTGCTTTCCTCCCCCTTGGACCTGCCTGTGATGTGCCGTTCAGGGGTAATGGCCCCAAAACACAAGGCCTTGAAGCAAGCCTGTTTCAGGCACTGACAGTATGCAATACAAACATGCAATAAAAACCCCAGGTATCTTGAGGACAGCAAAGCATTCACCCTTTGAATATTTACTGAACCACTCACACGCCTTGCTCCCTTCTTTCCATGATGCCGCGATGCCAGAGCAGCTGTCTCTGCAGGAATGAGTGTGCGGGACCTCGCCCGCCCCAGCACTCCTGGAGCGGAGCATCCATGTGAAGGGCCGTGCTGGTGAGCTCCCCTATCTCCTCCGTGCTCCAGGGAGCAGCTCCCACTCTGCGTGGGCTTGCCCGGGACCCACCCGCGAACCCACCCGCGGACCACCTTTGTCCCCGCCGAGCCCTCGGTGTGTGGGGGGGGTCCCACCCACCCCACCCACCCCACGGGGCCCCTCCCTGGCAACGTCCGCGTCCGTAGCGACAGCGACAGCGACAGCGACAGCGACAGCGACAGCGGGGCAGCGTGTCCCCCCATCCCCACGGCAGGGGACCCCGCGCTGCCTTCGGGGCTGGGAGCATCCCAGCGTGCCGTGAGCGGCCACTGCGCCCCCGGGGCAGCCTGCAGGTGTGATGCTCGGCGCTAGTGCCCTTCGTTCCCCGCCGGGGTGCTCGGGAGGAGCTGTGCCGGGAATGGGGAGCGCAGGGCCGTGCCGCTCGGGATGTTCGGGAGCAGCCGGGCGTTCTCCTTGGCCCCTGGGGCGGCCAGCGGGGCTGCGGTGGGCGATGCTCAGCTCCTAAAGGGCTCTCGTGTTTCTGACAAGGTGTTGGGGCAGGGGCCCGCCCAGGGTCGTGCTGACAGAGGTGGAGGACCATAATATTGGCCCTTCACACTGCCTGGATCACAGTGGTGACATTAACCATATTCCCAAAGGGCCGACTGGCCTCATTCTGCCCAATCTCCTATTACAGGCAAATTTCATTATATCTGAAGCTAAATAGATTGTCAAATAGATTTGACAAGCTTTTTTTTTAAAAAAAAACTCACTGAAAGCCTATTGCAGACAATCAGCCCCTTGATTAGCCTGCAACATGCTGTCCTAATGCACACACTTAGCATCAACCTTTGGAAGTGCATGTGGCAAGTCCCCACAGGTTGGCAGCAGGATCAGCAGTGCTCGGGGATTGCTTGCCTGGACTACAGGTAACAGCACAAAGGCCAGGACACCTGCAGAACAACTGGGGTGCTGCTGCAGTGATGTGAGAGCTTCCTTGATTCATGGATAGACAGAGATACAGTGGGAATGTGATCTTGGCTGAGGCATAACCACCCTCAGAAAGAATTTCTCCTGCACTTGCAAACTCTCCAGTAAATGCAGTGTTTACAGCTGCTCCATTTCTTAGATCTCCGTAATGCTGGTAGGAGGCACCAGCCAAAGGTCACCAGTTTCCACGCAGCTCTTCTCTTTTGGTTTCTATGGGCTTTGGTGTGAATCAGAGGAGCAAAAATTTTTATCTCCAGATCAAAACAGGCTCAACTGAAAAAGGTTTGTTAGGTATGTTAGTAGCAGCATAAGTTGGATGTGTGACTGGATTTCTGTCAGCTGAGAAGTGTGATTTCTTTTCTATTTTTAAAGAATTTTAGCATTTTTTACCTTTCAGTCTAACCTGGGTGTTAAGTGACATGTGGGGAGTTTACTACATAACTCCATTCTTTGTATATTGTTTAATAAAGCCGTTTTAGCGTAGATGACTGATGTGTATGTAGAGTTGGTGGAAGAAGCGTGCATTAGTGCTGTTGACTTGGTTTATTGATAGCTAATTGCAACACTTCTCTGTTTTTTAAACACGTGTTTAGCAAACCCGAGTAGGGTTAACTGGCTTGGTGTGTCAGCTCTGGCTGGGTGAGACTCCTGCAGCGAAGTCAGAGGGGATGAGGGCTGAAAAAGGTCTTTCCTCTGGTGGTAAGCACACCTGGCAGGGAGTGCTCACTGTGCTGGCATGGTGGGAATGGAACTGCAAGCAGTGACTCAGCATCAGACCTGGCACCACAGGCATGGGGTTGATAGCTCTTGTTGGCTTCACGGCAAATGACAAGTGGGGATGGCAGAGTCAACTGAGCTCCTTGCTCTGTGGTTCATGTCAAGGGAAAGCTTCTTAGCAGCTCAAACACAGACACCTCGGGCTGTCTGTCTGCCTCTCCTTTGTGGCCACCTGACACTGGGGCTGGCACACAACTAGGCAGCGCACAATGTCTGACCTCTCACTGCAGGCAAGCTTCGCTCGGAGAGCTTCATTTAATGAATGGAGGCAGCTGCACTGTTTCTAGAGATGGGTTTCAGCTCTGCCTGTGCCTCCTGCTTCCTCTCTAGGAGCCTCTTCAGCAGTCCTGCATGTGCCATGGTTTACCTGCCCTCCAAAAAGCAATCTGCCATTGGTAAACTGGCAATTGGATCATCTGCTGGAACCCAGGAAATAATCCAAGGCCACCAACGCTGCACTGGCTCTCCCCAACAGCTGGCCTCTAGTGATTGCTTCCAAAAGGTCAGGAAAGCCATCAGAAGCTCCAATTAGCTGTGACTGGCCTGGGGGACAGAGTGATACAGATGCTTTTTGAATAGGACAAAGGACTGAGAAGGGAGAAAACAGTTTTCCCAGTCACTTCTCTTTTATTAATGCCACCTCACTGCCTTCCAGCTGTGCTTTGCCCTTCTGCTGAAGTCCATCAAGCACCAAGAGCTGGGTTTCAGCTGGGTAAGTGTGCTGTGGAGAACCAGGCCTCTTCTCTTCCACCTGAAAGGTGGCCCACCATCATAGCACCTTCCGTTGGGGGCGAGGAGCTTTGCAGGAAAAAGACTCCCAATCCATCCTGCCTATCACTCATTCCTTCTCCTTCTATATGCACCCTTCTTCAGACCAGGCTCTCTTTTTCTACAGCCTTTGTCATCTGTACACCAGTGCCTCCCAGGAAAAACAGTTTTCCTGCTCTTGACACCCTTTGTCCTCCTGCTTTGGGCCAGAGGATGCCCTGCCACTGCCCTCTCCTCCCTTTCCTGACTGTCACTCAGAAAGAGTAACTCAGAAGAGTTGCTCTCTTCTCGAGCCTGCTTCAAGAGCATTTGAAGAAGTCTTTGATGACATGTTTGCAGCATAAATCATTTGATCCTCTCCTCCAGTTCTCAGCATTTCATGGATCTCTTCTCTTACCCCTCTTACCAGTTCTTTTACAGGCCCCTCCTCAGGTGTCTTTCAGATGGGGAAGCATCCTTTTGACCCTACTGTGGTGCCAGGCCACCTCTGCCCTGAGGTATCCTATTGGTCTTGCAGGAAGATGCCCTCAGCTCTGGCATTGCCATCCATGCCTGCCTTGTGCTTATTTTAGGTGTTCTGCAGTCTGTAACCACCCATTCCTGTGCTGCAGCCCTGGTAAGTCCAGTTAGCCTCAGTAAGGATCAGCATGGTCTGTACACTTCCAGGAGGTGCTCACCAACCCTGGAAGCTCTTGTTGAACCCAGAACTCAAGGGGCAAATTCTTTCCCGGTGTCTTATCTGCCTCTTTTAGACTGGTAGTGCTGGCAAGTGAGCCATTAGGACTTCCAGGCAATAACCATACGTGTGGGATTCTGATGGCAGTGAGTGCTGGCCCTGAAGCTGGGGTAGGAAACAGCAAATGGAAAACTTTGGCCTGGGAAAGCTCTGCAGAGCTAATAGGATTGGGCATACTCCCTCATGCTCCAGGCTGTGTTTTTTTAGTTCATATTTGCTTAGGCTATGTGTGGTCTGAACAGGTCTGACCCATCTCATCTCTTAATGGATGTTTGGAAGGAGTTCAGCTGGAGAGTAATTGAGAAAAGGAAAAAAAATAAAAAAGCCCTCTTATAATGTATTCATCTGTAAAGCATCTGCCTTTAAAGAGGCATAAGAACAGGCATACTGGATCAAATCAGGGATAGCTGGCCCAACAACCCATCTCTGACAGTGGCTACAAGCAGACACTTGGAGAAGAGTAGAAAAACAATGCAAGTATGTGGTCTTTCCCCCAACAGTCCCCTCACCTCCAGTTATATTCAGCTTACACTGAGCCACATGATTTCTGTGTATTTAATTGTTCTCAAGGGTTTTCTCTTCCATGGACTTTTCCTGGAACCTGCACAGTTTTTTAGCATCCACAACATCCTGTGGCAAGGAATTCCCCAGTTCAACTGCAGACTATGTAAAGAACTATCATTTCCCTTTGCTTTAAACCCAACTCCTGCCAGCTTCACCTATTCCTTTTATTGGAAAAGACAGTAAACATTCTATTCCTGTTCATCCTCTTCAACAGGACTGTGGATTAACACATTATTATCTGCTTATTACAAGTAGTGCCTAGAGACCTCTTTGCACAGGACAGGGTATAAAGATAAGGCTGAGTAATAGTTGTTTGGCTACAACGCTTCCAGTCCAAAGCAGAGGAGGCAGGCAAAGGGCAAGGGGCCAAGTGCATTACAGGAGAGCAGTGTGAGCAGACCATTCTTATCACTGACCTCTTTATAAAGTTGCCTTTTTCTTTTGTAGACAGCCCAGCTGGAAAATGTGGTACTGACTCTCAGGCACTTCTCCTGAGGGAGAAGTGGGTCCTGAGCAGGATGCAGCAGCCAGTGACTGGTGACACGAGCACAGCCACTCCCTCTTCAGGTCCAACTCAGGCCAGCCCTGATGCTGGCTCATTCTACGCACGCCGCTGCATCACTGAGGATCCCAACTGGTCCCTTGTCACTGTCCCTCACCTCACTGAGCTCTGCCTCCAGCACATCGTTCACAATTTTGAAAGTAAGTGGGAGAGCATTTATCCTGGGACACATGGAGAGAAAGCATCCATCCCAGGGAGCAGAGGGTCAACAAGACAGGCAGATGCATCTGCAAGGCAGAGTGTGGTACCCAGCCCTGCCAAGGGGACAGATGGGGAGAAATATCCCCTTGGGCAGCCAGTTAAACAAACTGTTTAGTTGCTAAGTATGTACTTGTACACTCCAGAGATGGCTGCAGTCCTCTGGGCTTCTGTCCAGGATGTGACTCTGGCCTGACCTTGTTCAATCGTATCTTCTTCTATTCGTGCTCTTTTGGACTCATTTACCTCAGCTATGGCAGGGGCTGTGGAGTTGCTGTTTCCTCCTCTTGACTCATACACGTGTTACAGTAGTGCTTGAGGATGGAGCCCTGTTATACTGAATGCTGTACAAAGAGGTGGAGAATTGCTGCCTGCCTGGAGGAGCTACCATCTCAGATATGTATTGTACTCACAGACTCAGCCCTCCTCCATAGCTTTTGGTGGTGATGTGACAAGTTATATCCCTAGGCAGAGAATGTGCTTTTGAAGCAGGTGGACTGAGGAAACACAGCAAAACAGAAAAAGCGTGTTTCATCTGAGAACTGACTGGGAGGGGGAAAAGAAGGGCCTACCTGTCTTCTTGGCTGACTCAGTGAAGTGACACCAAAGACTAAAGATAGCTCTAAGGCTATCTCGACATTGGGACTGTAAGACAGTACAGAGGAGCCCAGTGCTGCCTTGTGCCAGGAGCTGATGGTACTTGGGGGTCTGAGCTGGGACACCCTTGCAGTCCTATCAGCCTCATCAGTCAGTTTGATGCCAAGTGGATCGGACCTACATTGTGTGTGCATAAAAGCAGCATGCTTGGTGTCACAGGGACCCTCTTGCCATTACCTGAGCTGTGCAGCTTCATCTTGCCCACTGCTGTGGCCTGAGTGAGCTCAAGTGAAGCTAGCTCAGTCCTGCCCATACATATCCCACCTCTGCTTGTGTCATGGGACTTTGCAGAGAAGGTCACTGCAGTGTCATCTGTAGGACATTGGAAAATAGACACCAGGAAGAGGCTGTGATATCACTCTGGGTGTCCTTAGGAAGGAAATGCTACAGCAACAGACGAAATATAAAGCTAACCCCACTTTGTATTGCAAAATCAGGTTTCCCATGCGCAGATAGGTCTCTGCACTGATGATTTCTGTTAGTCAACACAACCCTGTACATGTCACCAAACAGCCATGATGTGAGTACACATGGCTTTTCTCTGACATTTCCTACCACAAAGAACTGCCACCAGACAGAAGCCAGCTGAGGCTTAGGGTGAGAATTTGGAAAGAAACTGAGGGGAGAAAACTCCTGGGAAAACAGAACTGTTATTTAAACAAGGTGGACCTAAAAGCTAGGAGTGTGGCTCAGTGAAAAGGAAAAGGAATCAATTTTGGGTAAGACAAAGACCTGAGTTAAGATAAGGTCATGAGGACCTGCATGAAGAGCACACAGACAGTTCTAAAAACTGTTCTTCAATATGTTTAGAAACCAAAAGGGAGAAAGTTCAGCAAATGGCAAGCCAAGATCTCCCATCACTGTAAGGCTGAATTAGCTCTCTTGAGAGCAGGATTCCTGCTCTGAATATAAACTGCATTCAAACTGAATTTAAATGTGGAGCTAAGTTTCTGATGCAGTTCCTAAATATTATGAGAGTAAACTCAATTACACTGATATTTATTGTAAAATCCTACACAGAAATGTAGGAGGCGAATCCTGCATATTTTCTGGCAGCTTAGCTATATGCACCAGCCTCTGGCAACTGAGAAGAGAGTGGGTATCAGCAGAAGGGAGGGCATGGGCAAACAGTTTGGGGGCTGGGCAGAACCACAGTCCTAGCCATGGTTCTTATGACCCAGACCAACGACCTTCTTTTTCTTCCTTCCAGAGAACCCTATTTTGGACCGTCTTCTGCCTGAGCACCAAAGAAAGGTGCTGGACAGGCTCTCCACGAGCCTCCCACTTGCTGTGACTGCCAACTTAGTAAGCGATGAGGAGTACTGGAAGAGGTGCTGTGTTGAGCGCTGGCAACTGTGTGATGTTTCCAACTATGGAGACAGCTGGAAACGGATGTTCTTCGAACGTCACCTGGAGAACACTCTGAAATGCTTCATCCCTAACATCACAGACCCCACGCAGGTTCTAGAGCTCATCCCACTCTGCAAAGGCTATGTGCGGAAACTGGAGATCGATCAGTTCCTGCCACCAGTGCAGGTGGATCAAAAGGAGGAGACAGATGACCTCTCTGATATAGGGAGTGATGCTGAATTTGGTGAGGTCTTCGTGCAACACTACGACCTGAGCAATCTCATTCCTGCTCTCCCTCACCTTGAAGAGCTTCATCTCACTTACGGCGTGAAGGACTGTGGCATGAACTTTGAGTGGTACCTCTTTAACTTCACCAACCAGGACTGCTCCAATTTGGCTTCCGCCTTGAGGATGTGCCGCAGCTTGAAAGTAATGTACACCAAACTGAACCTTCCTTCCTCAGATAGATCTTTGAATCGCCTGGGGATGGAAGTGCAGGGACCAGTTTTGCTTGCTGGCAGCACCCTTCCTTTTGCAAATTACAGAGTCTGGCAGACTGCAGACATGTTAACTTGCTGGCTTAGTGCTGAGTATCTTGTTCTGAAATGTCCTTGTTAGAATGGGTTGTCAGAGGGTCAGTGAGAAAAATACTTGCTCCCACAAAACACACTGCCAGTAGTGTAAGGGACAGCAGCGTTCCTGTTTTAATTCCTCACACAGATCTGGGAGGGAGGGAAGAAGTTCAGAGTTTTTCATAAGGAGGTTTTGATAGTTTGGTAGTTATGCTCAATAAATACATGTCAACCTGCCCCAGAGGAGCAGACCCCCAAGAAGAGCACGGGGAAATACTCACACTTGTCTTAGAGTGATGAAGGGTTTTCCTCCTGAACATTAACAGCATCTTGAGTTCCATAGTAACTGCAGTGGAGATACCCAGCCCCTCCAAAACATCAGCAGGCATTACTGTCCATAGTGGAAACAGAAAAAGCTGAACACTCTCCCCATAGATCATCATGCTTTGGGAAATATTTGTCTACTTGGCTTCCAGAAGAGAAATTACCTCTCTTGTGGCTGTTAAGGTACCCTGGCAGCACAGGACATTGCACTGTGGTTACCACTGGTGTGCATGTTCATTCAGACAGTGTTTGACTTGCAGTCTGGGGTGGGCTCTGCTGTTATGTGCTGCAGCTTTATCTTACTTTAATTTCGTCCCTAGTTAGAAATATTGTGCAGTCAGAGGAGAGGAATTTCCAGAAGACAAACCATTTTCCCCTAGAAATAGGCATGGAACAGCAGTGGCATGCCCTGCCTGCTGGAAGTATATGCCCACTGAAAGCAACTACTTGAGCCTACTCACTGAAGATGTCTGAAGTGAAGGGAGATGAGACCTCTCTGGTGGACCATAGGCTTAACTCCCTTGAGATCTTGTACAAAGCTCAGTCCAAAGAACTGGCTGTTTTAGTGACCCTGTTTTTTATCCCCATAGGTTTTCAAGCTGACACGAAGCAATGTGGATGATGAAAAGACCAAGCTGCTGGCCCGTAACTTGACGGATCACCCCTGCTTGGTGGAGCTGAACTTGGCCCACAATCTCATCGGGGACAAGGGGGCACAAGCTCTTGGCAAGCTGATCAATCGCAGCAGATTAGAAACCCTCGATCTGTGTAACAACCAGATCTGTCACCTGGGGGCTCAGGCTCTTGCTCAAGCACTGGCTGAGAAGTGCACTCTGACCTCCTTGAATCTGCGCCTCAACTGCGTGGAGGACAAAGGGGGGGAGGCCATTGGCCATGCCCTGCTGACCAACAAGACCCTGAAATCTATCCATCTAGGAAGTAATAACCTGTCAGAGTCAACCGCCACACTGTTCTCCCAGGTCCTGGCTCAGAACACCACCCTGAGGAGCATCAACTTTTCATGCAACCACCTGGGGCTGGTAAGAGAATACACTTATCCCTGCAGCCTGTGAACTGTGTGGTGGCCTTGCAAAGCAGATGCTGAGCTTGCCCTGCCTCAAAGCCACAGAGACAAATGCATCCCTCACTTTGCAATCTTGCTGTGATAACAATCAGTTGCAAGCAGGGAAGACACTCCAACAGAGGGCAGGAAGGAGAAGGACACCTTCTGTGCATGCACACACATTTATCTCACTCATTACATCTAGTTCTATTCACAGGGCTGAATCTAGCTTTGAAGCTTTGGGCTTTTGGGCAGAGAGGGATTCCCCTTCCAAGGAAACTGAACCCTAGGGAGTACGCCTGGGAAAAATCACAGCCGCTTCACACATGTGAGAATAGTTAATAATGATAGGTGGCAGGAGACAAGGGCCTCATGCATATCCTCTGTGCTTTGGATCTGCTGTGCCATCTGTCACTCAGCAGCACATACATAAGTGTCACCCTTCCCTGAGATTCTCTAGTCCATCACCTGCTCAGAGGAGACTGCTAGAAAACTGGCCCAGTTGTTGAGCTTCTTTAACTCACCCTGCAGCCCTGCAGCGGTGTGCTGGGTCACAAGTGTCACGTCTGGGTGCTTCTCAGTGGCTCTAAAACACAGGCTTACATCTCCTAGACAGAAGAGCATCCACAAATCTTACTACATCCCAAAGAGCTGCAGTATGCAACGTGCCCACAAACCAGGCCGCTTCTCTTCTGCTGATTAAAAAGAGCTTTAGAAATCCGAAACTAGGCAGCCAAAAGCAATCATGCTGCCTTTTAAACTTTCTGTGCTGCCTCAATTATTCTCACTGTCAAATAAAGAGACAGCAAGACCAGCTGTCCCTGTTGGCAGGAATATTGGCATCGATGTGTTTGACAACGGTTTTAAAGGGATTTGATGGCAGAAAACCTTTTGTGAGTTCTGAGTTTTATGGTCCTGGATGTGGAGAACCATTTGAGCTTAATGATACAAGTGGGCAAAGGTTGGAAAGAAGGATTTTTGTTTAGTAAATAATAATCTCTATGCTTAGCATCTTCCTTCTGATGAGCTCTCCTGTTACCCATTTGTGAAGCTCCACACCAGCCCAAAATTCAGCTGGTGGTATTATCTTTGGGGAAATTGGGGGGTTTGCTAGAGCTGCACTAAATTCTGATCTCTCTGTACCCCATTAAAAAGAGACTTCTTCCCAGTTCTTTTTGTTCTGCCCTTTTTGACAAAAGGGTTAAGAGGTGGGGTGCTGGGATGAGGGCACCATCTGGACGAAGGAGATGGGGCAGGAGGTGTATTTGGTACCTGAAAGGGAATAGCTATGGGGGGAGAACAGTTCACATTGTCACATCTCTAAATATAGTGCTTCAGGTAACAGAGGGAAATGTCCCAGAGTGAGTTGCCTCCCTAAGGCTACCTATATCACATTTTCTGTCCTGAGCAGGCTGGACTTCAGCTGTGTGAGATGTTCCCCTCAGAAAAGCCAACCCAGCCTGGGAAATGGCATCCAGGCAGGAAACTGCCAGTACTGGGGCTCTCACCACTGCCAAGATGAGGAGCAGCACACTAATCACACTGCCATTTGTGCCCAGCCAGCAGTGAGCGGGGGACTGGGGGGTAGGGGAGAGCAGACTCCTCTCAGGTTATCGCTGCCAGACAGACGTGTTATTAACCAGTCTGAGCTTGAGAACTCCTGACATGGTACCCAGAGGGAGTCATTAGCATGTGTCATATCACTGAGAGCTACATAAGGTTACACTCCTTCTCTGAACATCTCCTGTGAGCAACATTTCGGGCTTGAGCCTTCATCCCTTTTGGCACCATCTCATGGACTTCACACTGCCAGCAGCAGAAGTTGCCCTGGGGAGGTGGGAAAAGGAGCAATACACCTCCCTTCTGGATCTCCTCTTTTAACCACCCTTTCTCATCCTTTTGCAGGAAGGTGGGAAGCAGCTGCTTAAAGGGCTGGCAGACAACAAGACTTTGACTGAGCTTGACCTCCGCCGGACAGAGGTGGACCTGGAGGCAGACTACCTCATTTACCAAATTGTGTGGGCCAATCGGGAAGCAGTGAGGCTGCAGCACTCCACTGCCAAACCCCTCTGAATAAAATGCTCCAGAGCAATGAGCTTTGGAGGCGCAGTGTTGGAGGTTCTTTACTTCAGAGTCTTGGTTTTATTTGTATTTCTGAGAAACACTTTACTTGTGGCTGCCATCACAGCCTTTCCCAGACACCCATCATCCAAGGTCGCTGCCATCTAAATGGTCTAGTTCAGAGCTAACTTTCGTGGCAGGCTTTTATGCTCTTTTATGCTCAGCTTTTTGCTGAGGAGGACATGAGATGCATAGGGGATTGAGGGAATGTTGTTTCTAGTTCCTTGGCAGCTTTTTCTGGATATTGCTCTGCTCAAGAATTTATTTGTATTTATAGCAAAATCTGTCTGGAGGCTGATATGGGTGGTGAAAAGTAAAAAGAAATAAATTCAATAATGATAGGTCTCACCACTGTGGTTTCTTGGTTTGGGTTGCTATGCCTTTGATCAGTGCTAGCCCACTTTGCAAACAGGTGAATTCTTTATAACCAGATACTTACCTTACCTAATAGCGTTCTTCTGTGCAAACCTGTTTAAAAAAAAATCTGTGTTTTGTGTAACTTCAAGCTAGAGGGGTCCCTGCAGGACTGCTGACCCACACAGCCCACAAGGTTGAAAATGGAGCAGCTTCCTTTTGCTCTACAGGCTGTGGCCACCTGAGGAAAGGATAAGGCACATACTTGACCGCCTCAGTTCTTTCACCACCCTGCTCAGGAGATGTCATCAGGGAATTAAGCAAGTGAGCTGACTTCCATTCCCTCCTGCCTTCTGAGGAGGCTTCACATGCCTCCATACCTGCCCAGCACCAGTGCTCACAGACCCACAGCTGGCAACCACCTCAGTGAATCATCTGAAACTTTTATTACACCGATTTGGTTTACAATCTTTGTACTTTGATATTTCCAACAAAAAAGGCAACATTGTGATATACTGTTTGTACATATATAGAGAGACAGACAGAGCTAGATCATATTGACAGAGTTGAAAAGTAAAAACTGTTTCCCAGTGTTCACAAAAGAATTTATCCACCACACACCTGCTTCTGCCTTGCCCTGCCTGATGGATACAGACACCTGTGGTGCCCCCAGCCAACAGGACCTTTACCTGCACTGTGTCACACCCGTACAGATCAGAAAGGATGGAGTGCGAGGCTGTCCTCAGTGGCGGTGGCCACCCAAGGGGTGCTGACAGGGCTCAGCCCCAAGCCCTCACTGGTTTGGGTAGCTCCCTTCCCAACTATGGATGGAGGCTCCAGGGGCTACATCCACAAGAATTCCTAACCAGCAGCAGCAGCTATGAAACCTCCCTATCTGGGCATCTCCCACTACTTGTTTTCCATTCTTGAGACCGAGGTATTGAATATACTTATTTAATTTTATTTGCATTTACAAAGTATTTCCACTGGATGACACACCTCAATGAGATGAGAACTAATGTTCAGAAACAGCAGAAAAGACCCAGATCAGCATCAGGCTGATGAACCAAGTGCTCCAGCAGTGAGGGTGGCAGCTTAATGGGGGTAGCCTGATCCTGGGCAAGCTTGCCTGTAGCTCCAAGGACAGGGCTGCAGCTGGTCAGCCAGTTGTGCAATGAAAGCTCATGCTGGGAGGGCAGTGATGAGATGCTGCAGACATGCTAGCAGACACACATGGAGGAATTGGCTGCCAGAGCCAGTGAAGACAAGGGAAGGAAAGAAAAGGCCTTGGGAAAACATGTCATCACCACAACAACTGCTGACTTGCTTTCCAGGATATTCACTGCTCCTTTTCAAGCAAACAGTCCTGAGACTGTTAACACCACCTAAACACACTCCAAAGCCACTCCTGGGCTGCCACATGTAAGAATGCCTGGACAGAGAGCTGTTGCCTGGAGAACCCTTTGCCCTCCCTCCCATCAATCTCTTGGCCAGAGAGCAAAGTCCAAACCAAGCTGCCTGCACCACCTGCCCACACTTGAGACCAACAGTCAACTATCTGTCAGTCTGCAAGGGCTGAAACCATTTCAAACGCCACACACATTGGCTAAAATTGGAAGGCCTGCCAGCAACAGCAGATTGTCTGGATGTAAACTTTTCCACTGTTGGTGGGTCACTTGTCAGCTCCAGGTCCAGTTACCACATGGTGGGACTGCCTTGCAGAGTGGTATCTAGCTGGTCACTCTGTGCTGGGAAAGGAATGTGTCAGTGCAGGGCCAGGACAGATCCCTTAGCTCTGTGAGATCCATTTCCAAGGAGCACTGTCAGGCTTTGAGGAGGAGGGTCATCTGTGGGCCTCTCTCTGGAGAAGGGAATGACCTCCAGCATTTCCACCACCCAGCAATGCTGCATGAGTGGCACTCAGCAGCAGAGGGACCCCAGCCAAGTTGGGAGCATCCCCCCACCCATGGGTCTGTGCCAGAGAGATGGGGATAGATGGGAGTGGCTGCAAAGTAAAGGAGGGGGAATGACACAAGGGCTTGCACTTGGGCTATGCCAGAGGGTGCCCCATGAGGCTGGAGCAGGGGCGCCAGGCTGGCTCCCTCCCGGAGCAGATGGCAAGCCTGGCTTCTGCTGCTCTGAGCAGAGTGCAGGCGGCAGCAGGAGACAGTGGCCAGCTTCCCAAGCCTGGCAGATTCTGCTCACAGCGACCCAGGCATTGATTTGCAAGGTGTCACACTGGCATATGCTGCAAACAGGATGGCAGGTTCATTTTGAGCACCGACTGGGGGAGGAGGAGCAGACTGCCACAGTGATGGGCAGAGGCTGTACATTGAAATGGTTGCTGTTCAGACTCCCTTTGCTCCCATGGAGCTGGACTTGTCCACAATGAGCTTCTGTCCCTGCCTGCTGGCCCTCTGCACAGTCAGATGAGGTGCTGGTGGCTGGGGCTCAACAGGAGGGGGGCAAATGTGTGTCCTGTGCATTGTCGCCAGGACAGCATAGTGAAGCCATCTCTGGGTGGGGTGAGGGCTTGGGATGGGGCAGGCTCAAACCATTTTCAGGTTTCCTCTTATAGGGGCAAACTATGAAACTGAATTGGGGAGGAAACAGCACACTTGTAAAACAGAGCACCAAGCACTACTGGCCTGAAATGCACAGTCCAGGTCATACAGACTCTACAACCCAGACAACAGACACAAGCTCTCCTGATTGCTGGGGACCCACCAGTTTATTCCATCAGCCCCTGCATCACCCATGTCCTGTGTGCAGCAGTCTCCCTCTAAACTCACCAGCTATTCCCATGCACCATCCCGCTGACAGGGAACTTTTGGCTAACCTAGATCCTTTTTTGCTTCTTCCTTCAGTTGCAGTGAAAAGGAACAAAGCCTGAGCTCATGAGACTGGGAAGCTGGGAGTGGCACAGAGCCAAGCCCTGCATCGGTTTCCCTAGGTGGAGGGGACAGCCAGAAATGAAGCATTCCTCCTCCCTACAGGGTATGCCTGAAATAGCCAAGCCTGTCAGATCCCTGTCTCTGGCCATGATGGATTAGCCTCTCCAAGGCATGAGGCAATTTATTCATTAGTGACATTTACACCTTGTGGCTGCATTAGCCATCACGGTTGGTGACACGTGCTCAAGCTGTCAGTGCTGGGCTTGGAGGCAACATCACTGTTCCAACAGTGCAGCAAGACATGGCCTGGGCACCTCAGCCTGGGAATACCTCTCGCCTGTCTTCTCCACCAGAACATTCACAGACTGCTTTGAAAGCCCACTTTGTTCCCAAGCCTCTCCATCAAATGCCCCGCTCCCTCTGTTTCCCCCACACCCTCCCTGCCTTGCAGCACCATTGCTCCAGCACCACAGCCTCCTGCCCGTCATGTCTTCTGTCTCCTGTGAAAACCAGAAAAGCAGGGAGCCCTTGTTCAGAGACTCCAGCAGACACACTGCTTTCACCACGATGCTGTCCCCTGCCCCCACACTGCCACAACAGCCAACCTGCCTCTCCTCCCCAGGGGCAGCACCAAGGATCTGGAGACCAGGACCACCAAAATGTCAAGGCCTTCTGTTTTCTAACTTCAGTCTGTTGAACTTACCCTGTTTTCCGACACTCAGACAAGCGCTGTGAAATTCTCTAGAAAAGCACACAGTGATGCCCAAGTGATGCCAGGGTGTGCTGCGGTTGCTCTGCACAAAGCAAGAAGGAGGCATGCCAGGGCAGGGAGCACTGCTGGAAGGCTGTGCACAGGCAGTGTATGGTGAGGTCTGGCCACCAGTATGCCTGCAATCATCATGTGCCTGCTGGCATTCCATGGCTGGCCCACGGCACCGAGCAGGGATAGGATCGAAATGATGTGAACACACAGCCCCAGAGGAGTTCAGGGCGGGGGGTCCTTTGGCTAGCTCAGAGGAATGACAGTTTGCACACTGGGTTTGGGAAGGATGGGAAGATATGGAAAACATTGTCCAGGAAGCAGATCCAGCAGCTCTCCTGTTTCAAGCAGCCAGCAATGGATTAGCTTGTTCTCAAACACAGCTTGCTCCATGCTTTTATCCCTGCTCCCTGTCACTCACTGCAGTCAATGTGACACTTCACACCATCTTCTCACAGAAACCAGGTCAGGACTTTCCTCTCAATAGGAACAAGCAATGCTCTGTCACCCTGAAAAGCCCTTGCTGCAAAGGTAGATGGGTGTCACCAGCCCAAAGCCACAAACACACTAACCCTCTGCAAGGCCATGGGTCCCAGCTGTGCACACAAGCATGAAGAAGCCCACCCTGCCATGCATGAACGTGCAGGTGGATGGCCAGGTCACACCTCCAGGGACAGAGGAAGACTTTTAACTCCAGCCTCAGTTCTAGCCTCCCCCACTGCAAAGCCACAGGGCCACTATCCCAATCTGCCTTGAACATTTGTTCTCCACCAGCCTGACAAGAGCTGGAAGGAGCGGAGAGTTTAAACCCACCTCATCACCAAAATTATTTTTTTTAAGCGAGGAACAGCAATGTGAAACACTTCTCACAACTGTGAAGGCCTTCTAGTCTCATCTCAGTTTGAAAAAGCTGTTGGCATTTCCAAATTGAAATCCTGCTATTTTGAGATCTAGCTTTCATGCTGTTTCCCGTTGGCTGAGCTGTGCTGTGCACGCTGCTCAATCAGACACACCACTACTCTCATTCCCCTCTGCTCAGCCCCTGGGGACAGGCTCTTCCTGGGGGGCAGGTGCAGCACAGAGCCCACCAGCTTCTGGCACAGCCGAGCAGGAGGTGATGCCTGCTTTCAGCTGATCCTCCCTCTGCATCTGCTTCTGGAGATGCACACAAACTCAGGCTTGTGTTTCTCCAAACTTTCACCCTGACTGGTTCATGGGCTGCCATCCAAAGTCTGAATTCATGGCACAGCAGCTGACAGTGCTGCTAATGGACATTGGGACCATGGGACTGATACAAAGTACTACGTCATCTCACCACATTCTAGCTAGGCTTTTTCTTTCACTAATGTGAGTAGCTAAGATCACAGAAGCATCTTGTGCTGATGGAGAGTGAAAGAACCTCATGTTTCTGTGTGTGAAGTTATTTTGTTCTACAAAATCTGCTAAATTATAATCACAGTAGGTGATCCACCCATTCACAAAGTTCAAAGGACTGGGGAGGGTTCAGGATGGACACCAATTTCTCACAAGCTCCATTTCCCCCAAATGAAGTTTACAAAAACCAAACGAACAAAATGGCCCAACAAAAACAGTCTTCCTTGGGAATGGGAGGAATAAAACCCACTTAGCTTTCCAGCAGCCTCTGTGCTTATTCTCAGTGCTGGATGGTCATGCTGCACATTGTAATGGGCTCCTGAAAACTTGGCAGCTTCTGAAAGAGTTGCATAGGTGGATGATATACCTGTTAGTAGAGCCTGTTTATGAGCCACAGGAAGAGGAGCTTGCTGAACTCCACAGGAAACTGTCCCTCCTCCAAGACAGACATATGAGGTAAGGAGGGAAGGAGGAAGGGCAGGCCATGAAGCCATGGGTCTTGCCAGTTCAATTCTGTCCTTGAAACCTCTTTTCCCCCAGCTGTGGAAAGGCTATGGTCCTGTGGGAGAAGGCTCCTGTCCCAGTGCTGTGGAGGTCAATTTGCTTGTTAGCTTGCTTTTGAAAGAGTTGACGAGATCACATCCATGGGCATAACGTTCCCCTTGGCGGAGCAGCTGTGATGGAGGCAGTAGAGCAGAACAATTCAACCCACTGCTTGCAGAAACAGTAGATATTCAACACTCATTCATGTTGGTTAAGTCCCAACACGAACTCTATGCATCAAAGCAACACTGTGACGGATCAATTTGTCTGGACTCAAGGACAGACCCCTCTGAGGAGTTGCTAAGCCAAGTTCACATTAGTACAGTACCGCTGGCTTCAATAAAATTACACTAGGAATGAGCACAGCCCATTAATTTCTACCTGAAAAGTGACTATGCCCGTTTCCATTTTTTCCAGAATGCCCACAAGGAAAACAGCCCTAGGTGGGCTCAGCCCCAATTCTTCACTGTGCTCCCAGGTCCTATGAACCAGCCTTTGGTCCCCATGCATACCTGGCTCAGTGGAGACTCTAAGCTCAAGTGCATCACAGGAGGCAGCAGCCCCAAACGGAGCTATCACTTAAACCATGACTCATTTCTGAGATCACCTGGATCCAGATCATATTCATACAGACCTTATTCTAACCACTGAATGTGAATGAAACATGATCAGAAGCACATATCCCAAATTGAGACTTACAGCTCTTTGGTAACACATCTTGGTGGTGGCGTGGTATTTCAGACTCAGGCCCTACAGCTACTGCAGCAGAGTAGGAGCACATTGCAGTAAGGTTGTACCCTGATAAAGTAAGGCAGCATCCTGGCAATATTAGACAGCCATACTGAAGCTGTGGTTGGAGAGGCTGGAAGGAGAGTTTAAAAGGTGTTATTTGTCCCACCGGCTAATCAGCAGGCACTGTTTTACTGACACTGGATGCTACCTAACTTTCTTCAACTTCCACTTAAAACCTTTTCCTGCAGACCTTTCCCCATAGGCATCCATCAGTTATCAAACTTGTCTGCAGCCTCTCGAGTGAGAAGACAACAAAGAGGGCAAGGACCAGCTGGATCTCTAATGTGCATTTTATGTGGAGCAGAAAGGGAGTGGGATGTACAGCAGCTTCCTCAGCCCTAATACTGCATATTTGCCTGGTATGTGATTCTGGAAGGCTTGGTGTCGGTGACAAGCTGAGATTTCCTCTCACCATCCTAATGAATGCCCCCACAGCTGCTCACCCTGACAGCCTGCTCTGAAATCTCCTTCCTTGGTGTGGAGTGAGACATGACATACAGTGGGCTCAAGAGATACCGCCAGGCTGGCTGGTGTTGCTGACCAGTTCTGCACAAGCAAAGTGCTAGGCACTATCTGGGCAGCTTCCAGTGCTGAAATATGGATAAATGGGTGATGATGTGTCATGAAGATCAGCTAATCCAGAGTATCTCACATGGGCATTCTCTCTCTTTCTCTAGTTCAGGAAAGCTGGAGAGCTTTTAAGTATCTAACAACCATACTGACAGCAAGGGGAAACACTGAATAGCCCAAACTTATTGTTCAGCCCTCTTCTGGGATGCATTAGCACCATGAAGGGCCAGGAAGAAGAGATGGTAGCATTCCTGCCTCATTCCTTCCAAAATGTGAGGAAAGCTTGCTGATAAGTGCAATGCTGAGCCTGGCTCTCAGCCCATGACAAGCTACAGTGGGTGAACGATGTATGGTAAAAACCAAAGTAATCTGACTGTGGAGATCCTCTAGTTATTGCCTGCATCATACTGACAAGCACTCAGCTTTCACCTTCTCAGAAGATGATGCATGCTATCCTGCTTTCCTTGTGTAAGGGGCCAGCAGCTGTGTACTCCACTCACTGTGAAAAGATCTTCTGCTCCAGAAATGAAGACACAGCCACTCTACGAGACCCTGACAGCTGGCTTACACCTTTGGCCCTCTCCTCTTGCCCAGGCTAGGCTCAGAACAGGAGTGACATTCTCACTACACAGGGAAAACTTCTGCACCACCGCTCAAACCAGGGTTTAGCAAGACCCTGAGACTGGTGAAGGGAAGGCTACAGAGACCAGATGATGCCTGCTTGTGTCAGGAAGGCAATGGGGAAAAGAGCAGAGCCAGTTAGACTCATCAGTCAATGGAAGAAAAGTAGTGGGATTAAGATACAGCAGGGACAATTCAGGTTAGATATAAGGAAGAAGGCTATCATGAGAGGAGCAGACTGGGCCATTGAATGAGCTGCCAAAGGAATCATCATCACCAACACAGACACAGTGGAGAGCAGACACAAGTCTGCAGGAGGAGCAGACGCCTGACTGCTGTTCAGCCTGGAGCTGCGGCAGGTGGATGTCTGTGTGTCGAGAAGATGGGACCACTCCACCACAGAGAGGCTGTGCTGACAGAGCAGGGACCAACCATCTCTGGATATTTGTGCTAGTAACCTGAGCCATAAGATTTTTATCAGCTGCCCTTTGCCCAGGGCATTATGGTCCCTCACCAACACTTAGGAGGAAACTTATACACAAACTTTGCCAGTGGTTTCCCATGCCAGGAGAGGGAAGGCAGAGCCCAGTTTTCTGATCTGAACTTCCCTGCCTGGCTAGACATGCCAGGAAGAACCCCAGTTTTAGTCTGTTCTCTTCAGCTCCACCACTTCTCTGCCAAGCCACCAGGCAGCTCCTGTCCCTCTTGCCCAGTCCTGCTTCCTACCATGTCCAAGTGTGCCATCCCTCTTTCCTGAGCCTGAGGCAGGGCATGAATGTCTCCAGCCTTGTGAGAATGTGGTTGGATGGACCAGGGGGACAGCTCCACCAGGTGTAGTGGGGTAGCAGGGCCAATATAAGGAAGGAGATTTCTGAGGAATCCTGGTATGCAGTAGGGAGCACTAACTAAAGAGGTCCCAATTATCAGATTACTGAGGGTTTGGGACAGCCACAGATAGGGGCACTGGGACTATGTCTGAGACCTGGCTGCAGCTGGCACCATGTATGTGGGGAAAGTGTTCAGTAACAGGAAGATTGTATGGATCATGCTGGTCAGAGCAGCAGCCATACCTTGAAGATTCATGTGTTCACCTGGACAAAATAAGATTTCATAACAGAAAATGGGGCAGAGAAACAAAGTAGTGAGGCATTCTCATGGAAAGCCCCAGAAAGAGCCAAGGACACAGTGCCTGCAACTCTGCTGCAGATGCTAAAGGATGGGGGGCCCAGAGACCCTACTAATGTGTTCCTATTCTAAAGACTGTCTTTGCCCCAGGGAGCTAAAAGGCCTGCCAAATCTTAGATAAATCCATCTGTCCAAGGCACCTTGGATGCTGGAGATAGAAAAATGAGCCATCACAGCCTAATTTAAGCAATGTGTAGGAGATTTCAAAGAGAACATGTCAGCAAGGACAAGGGGACCACATTCCTCACTAATGACCCGTTGCAGCTCCACTGTCTCGATTCACTGGGACATATAAGAACACACTATTATCTCCCGAGAGTCACGTGGACACTCAGCATTGGCCTTGGCTTACATTAGGCCCAGGAGAGAGAAGCACAAGTGCACAGCAAGCCAAATGTCATTACTGAGCAAGGAAATCCCAGGGTTGCTTTCACCCAGTCTGAAACTGTGCCAGAAATAATGAGAACAAAACGCAGAGAGGGATGTGCACACAACGGAGACCTTCTGCTTCTCTGGCCTCCCAGGGACCCTCTATAAACCAACATCTAGGTCTAGCAGTACAAGTACAGGCAGATGACAAGACAGAATCATAACAGAGTGAGATTTTAAGGGACTTTCTGTCCGCTGTTCTTCAAAGTACTGTTTGGAGTCTAGCACTTGAGATCCAGGAGGACAAGCTGACTTGAAGGGCAAGAGACCCTAACCAGGATACACAGGGCATGAAGAGCAGAACAGACTGCTCTGTGAGAAAAGACAAGCAGAGCCCTACAACACGCACAGGTGCTGATCGCTCCAGGCTCACCGACAAGAGACGACTTTCAAAAGAGGATTGATGTGGTGCGCGGGTGCATTTGCAGCCTCCTCAAGACCTGGGAAGTGAAGTAGTACAGCAGCATGATGAGAGAAATAGACCCCTCATTAACAGTTGGCAGGAGAAAGACAGGCTGGACTAAATACAATGCTTCACTGTTTGCTGTTACATCTTGCCTTTCTGCTATGGCTGTGGAGGTACACACCAAGCTCAAATGCTCAGGTGCTAAAGGACTTGCCCTTGTCACCCAAGACCTGCTGCTTTTAGCTGTTGTTTGCCCCAGCTGATGAGGGGAGTGTGGTGAGGCTGAAGAGCAGTGCTGTCTGGAGAAATTGCTGGCTGATTTGGCATGCGCTCCCCCCAAAGAGCTGACTGAAAAAGAGACAGCTTTTCCGAGGAAAAGCTGGTTGTCTGCATGCCGCAGCCACTAATGAAGCTTCAGTGACATGAAGGCTTCTCGCTCAATGTCATCAAGATCCCTTCCAACAAGACAGAAGGGACAAAGCTCAGAGCAAGTTGCCCTGACAAAAGCAAGGCAGAAGAACCCAGGGGCTAATAGGCTACCCAGAAGCCACCTCACTTCTCACAGCCTGATACCTCTCTGCAAAAACCTCTGTAGTGCAAACTGCTCAGTTTTAAGCAGGTTCCACTCTAACACATCCCTGGTGCCTGTTCTGGAGAGCATCCCTCATGGGAGATGCCTCCTGCATGGGTCCTGCACTCATAGTGCAGAAGGAACCCTTTTGCTCCTCATTTCCCCAGCCCAGGCTCCCAATGCTCCAGCATGCTTTTGCATTTCTCCCTCCTAGCCTCTCAGAGCTAGGAGGGAGAAAAAATCAGGCTGCCAGGAGCCTGCAGCTCAGAGTCCACAGCCAGAACCCAGCTGGATCTCATGCAAAATTCACTCATGCAGACATGCGCCAACCTGCTGCTCCATTATCAATAGGTGAACTGCAGCTGAACCTACCAGAGCCTTCCTTGATGCTTGTCTGAACCAATTAGGACTCACTTCAAAGCCAGGAAGGGTCTGAGCCACTTGACATGCCACCTGATACCATGATGCCTGTCCCAGTGTCATACTTTTCCCTTCCCCAGCTCACCAAGGGCCTCCCGTTTTCTCTTTCCAGCTGAGCCCTCCTCAAGCAAACACACTGGTAGCGCTGCAGATCTCTGTTCCATATGGGTTTGCACATTCATCCCTTCCCCGGTGCGGGATGCCCAAACAGAAAACCCTTTACCTAGGGGATGCTGACTCAGAGCTGGCACGCTGAAGCTTCCTAAGGAGCTGAGCCTGGGATCCTCTGGAGGCGATGCCATTCCCAGCAGTGAGAACAGAGTAACAGTCGGAGCATGGTCTAAAAAAAAAAAGTGGGGAGGGTGGGGAACGGTTGGGGGAAAGGGGAAGAGCTGGATTTGTGGCTTTCAGCCTTTGCTTTAACCTGCTGCTCAGCTCCATGTGCCTGGATGCCCCAGAACTTCCATCACAGGCAGTTACACCCTGCTCCCAAGGGGCCCATTGCCCTCCACACTGAGAGAGGTCTTGCTCCAGAGTGGGAAGCAGGGTGGGCAGAGGTGCAGCAGAGTGCTTTCTGGTGGCTGCTGGTTCCTTGGAGCATGAGCCAGCCTGGAGCCAGAGCTGGGAGCCAAAGCCACCCCCTCCCTCCATCAGGCCTGTCTTTTTATTCCCCCTTTTGGATCTTGATGCCATGAATATGGTCTTGGGGTTGGTTTGGTTGAATTATTACTTTTTTTTGCATGTGGTGGTTGGTCTAGAGTTCTGTGCCATGTCAGGGCAGCATCAGCACCCACCCTTCTGGGAGGTCAGAGCCACAGCAGGGGGAGCTTTCGCTGGCTGCTGGAGTGAGATGCCATGTCCACTCCATCTCGATGTCCTCCTAGGCTATCCCCCCTGCGCTCCTCTCCCCAAATCCTGTGCTGGCTCAGGCCAGGCAATGGACAATGAGATCTCACTGCCCTCTGCTTTCACAGTGAGGTCTCCACGCAGGACCCATTCCGATGGAGGTGACGGTGGTCATGGTTCAGGCAGCCTTCGTTGCGGTGTACGATGAGGACGGGGAAGTAGAGGGCATCCTGGTAAGGAGGGGGGTCTTCCTCCTCCACAGTCACCTGGCTGGAGAGGCGTGTCTGCTCAGTGGGGCAGCTCTGCTCGTTCAGGCTCCCACTCCGGCTCTGCCAGAGGCAGCTGCGTCGTGAGCCATACAGGCGGCCCAGAGAGAAGCGGCTGCTGCTGAAGGGAATCCTGGGACTGCCGTTGCAGATGCTCAGAGCACTGCGGGAGAAGATGGAGGAACTGCTTATAGTCCTGTGGCACCGCTCGCAGTTCTGCCGATAGCCACTGTACCGGCACGTGGAGTAGCTGGTGCAGCCAGAGAGCCCCACCAAGTCCATCAGGACCGCTTCCGAGTAGCTGGGCACCAGTTGCTGGTTGGATCGTATGTGCCACTCCAGCTCGGTGCTGTCCACCGTGTTGACACGGGGCATCCTCCGGCAGAAGGTGCGCTCCTCGGCCGGTGTCACTGCCACATAGTCGAACCCAAAGAGTTTCTCCACGTGGTAATGGACATAGGAGGTGCGGTACTCATTTAGCACCCTCAGGGGCCAGGATAGGGTCAGCAGAGCTGCCACCCAGAAGACATAGTGAGATACGTACCAAGGCAGGTTGTCTGGGTCGGAAAAGGCCACCATGTATTCCTTGAAGTCCACATTTTTGAGGTGCATCCCCTCCCTAGCCTCCATGTAGTCATCTAGGCCCTCGTTCTCCGTGAAGAAGCGGGCCCGCTGGGTCAGATAGGAGTTCTCCGACTCCACATTGGCAAAGCTGAAACACTTGGTGAAGCGGAGCCGCGTGGCTGGGTAGCTCTCCAGGTCAATGAGGTCCTTGGAGATGTCCTTAACTCCACAATTGGAATAATCAAACTCAGCCTCTGCCACGTGGGTGTTGACCCGCTCATGATACACTTGGGTGGTGGTGTAGGCATCCCCATTGCGGTAGCGGGTAACCTGCCGGGTCCTGCGGACGTAGTGGTAGCTGATGGCCTTCCACCAGATGCAGGGAGTCGCCTGCTGCATCCGCTGCACACGCTCGTGCACACTCTCCACGTCTACTTTGTACTGCAACTCGTTGCGGGTGTAGCAGTGCCAGCACTCCACCAGGTACACCACGTAGAGCATCACTAGGAACGCCAGGGGGATGTAGACGTAGCCATTGGAACAGGGGCTGTCGTGGTACATCATGGACTTGCCCTTGTAAGCGCTGTCAAAGGTCAGCCGGGTCACCTTGGTGACATGGCACCATGTCATGGCCCCCATGCAGCCGTACATGAGGAGGGACAGCAGCAGGCATTTCCAGTGGGACTCTCGGCACAGGGACTTGCTGAGAGACTGCTTCACTGGCCGCTGCTGCTCCGGCAGACCGGGGAGAAGGGAGAGAAAACAAGAGAGGAGTCAGTAGGCTGCAGCAGCAGGGGGAAGGGGAGAAGGCAGCAGGGTGCTATGGTAGCACCTATAGCTCTGCAGAGACACAAGAGCAGATGCCTGGGGCTCCTAGCCTTGGTGGGCAGGCCAGAGGCCAGATCTCTCCCAGGATAACAATCACACAGTGCAGGCAACTGTCACCCCCACTTCCCTTCATGGTGCTCTGCCCCTCCTTGGGAGACAGACAGAGGCCAGCTGGATGTGAAGAAGAGTGGTAAAGGACAATTCTGCCAGCTGCACCCCAAGCGTTTCCTTCTTCAACAGGAGTAATTCCTACCACTGCCACATCCCAAGGAGGGATAATGAAGCACAGTAAGATAGAGGCTGGGGGATCTCTCCCCTCAGCTTCTGCACCCATCCCACCAGTGCAGGCAGCTCTAACTGAGGGGTTGTCCCACCTTAACTCCTTCCCACAGCTTATTCCACTACACCTCTCATTGCTCACACACCAGCCTCTCCCCTCTTCCAAGTAATGAGCACCAGGAATATTCCAATTTCTCCCACCAGGGCAGCACAAGCTGCCTGGGGTGTCTCTAAGATGGAGAAACAGACGTTCTGCAGCTGAGAAGGTCTCTGGTCATGGCAATGGCAATTCCCACCACAGCACTAGGCAGCCTAAAGTGCTCTGAAGTGCTTTTCAAGTATAAACCACACCAATGGGAAAGTACTTTTCCATGACTGAAATGCAGCCACCTCTGGTAGGAGAGAAAGAAAACATGGAATAACATCCTAAAAAGTGTTCAGGCTGGAAGGGAAAAGCATCTCAGTGATCTGCAGTAGCAGGGAGGGCAAGAGGCCACTCATGGCTGCTAGCAAATGTCCCTGCTTGTGCTGGGATTCAGCTGTAATAGCCCACACTTATGGAAAAAACTGCTCTCGGGTCTTTGATGTTAAGAAAAGGGCAGAACTTCAGCAACAGGACTTTTTTAAGGGACTGCACTGGTGCCTTTACCAGAAGAACAGTGCAGAGTTTCACATAGACCCATGAAAAAAACCCTGGTTAAGAAAACCTCTGTCACTCTGCAACAGTCTGAAGTCTCAGGTATTGTTCTAGCTTGGTCGATGAGACCTGAGATCTTCCCACCCAAAGAAAGGACAGTGAAAGAGGTTATTTGCTTTCTTATACAAAAGACTTCATCCAGCAACCTCCAAATGTGCAACCTGAGAGAAAAGGGTAAGAACCCTACCACTGTGCAGATGCCACAAAACTCACTAAGAGGCTTCCACCTTTGTTCTCCCTCCCCACCTGCACGCAGCACAGCTCTTGAGCTCACCTCCACCATGGCAGGGGCTAACACCAGCTGTAATGACACCACTCATGGCACTGAAGTCCAAGCCTGGCTCCATTCTTCTCCATTCCTGAGCACATTGGGCTGAACAGGTTTCTCATCCAGGGATCACAAAGAGCTGGATGGGCTCACACTGATAGAAAGCAGGAGGGGCACCTTCACTCATGAAAACGAAAATTAAAGCAAGAACCAGAGATCACAAGGTCACTGGCAGGTCTAGGGACAGATTTGGGCCTCTTCTTTTCTTTAAGAAGTGCATCATGCTCTCCTAAAGAGCTCCTCAATCCTGGCTTGGTCCCCTAGAGTCCCACAGATTGACCTTTTCTCCCTATACCTGGCCAAAGCTTGTTCCACCTCATGCCAGTGGGACTTCAGCCACTGTGCTCAGCAGGGATGGATCCAGCCCAAATATCCAAGAGAGGTTTCTCTCCCTGCCTGCCTACCCCAGCAGCCAGCCTGCAATGAGCTGAGCAGGCAGCACATCCAGAGGGACCACTGGTGGAAAGGGGAATGGTGGTACATCCCACTGGCAGTCCCAACCCTCAGTAGCAGTAAACTCCCCTCTTTGGGGCCACCGGCTGAAAGCAAGAGCTGCAGACAGACGCAGAGTCCAGGGCTGGCAGGTGGGGTAGTGCTGGTCTGCAGGCAACATGGGGAGGTGCAGGGCAGCTCTGCTCAGCCATGCTGGCACAGAAACACATGCAGCCCAGCCTTCCAAGTGCAACCCACCACAGCAGCAGCCTCACGGTCATGGGGCAAGAAGGGAACCCCAGGAAAGAAAAAAGGGAGCAAGGAGAGGAGGGGGGGGGGCAATTCAGGAGGCAGAGCCTCCTGAGCTGTGCCCTCCTGAGGTCCACATTGCAGTTATAAGCACCTGCTCGGATCCCTGTGTCTTCATTCAGCTGCAGCGTGGCTCTCCCGTGCTGGAATGCTGTACCACCACCCAAGCAACTGAAGGTTTCCTCTCCCACTGCTGCCTTCTGTGTTGCAGATCTTTCCTGGCAGCAGCAGCCCTGACTGTGAGCATCTCAGGGAGCTGCACGGCCAAAGGAAGAGCATGGGTAGGGTCTGAAGAGGGGCCTTGGGGAGATGCAAAGTACATACTAAACCCAGGGTGTCTGTGAGGTGAGAAGGCTGAGAAACAGCACCTTGTTCAGGAGGCGGATCTGCAAACGGAGCACAAGGAAGAAAGCAAAGCATCCAGCTCATTCATTTGCCAAGCTAGGGAAGGGGCACCAAACAAACAGGTCTTCAGAGAGGTCTGCCTAAGAAAAGCAAATTTCACCTTCCAGTCACTCCCCAGCCCTTCACATTCTGCACTGCCTGTGTTGCAGGAGAAGAAAGATGCTGGCTGTCACCCTGAGGAGATGCAGGCAAGCCCCACTGCGGTTACCCACCCAGGGCAGGGAGCACGATGCAGCCCAGGCTTGGTTCCAGGAACTGTGTTAGCAGGGCTCTAGTCCATGCATTAGTCTCCTCCTAGGACTACGCAGTATTTAGATACCGCAGAGCTTTTACAGGGTCACAGTAACCCCTGCTGTAAACTGTTTACAACCCAGTTTTGTTCTAGGCTTTTGAGGTAAAAAACATACACCTCGGCTGCACTGGTGGGGTTTCCGAAAGCTGATCAAGTGCCAGTGACGGGATACAACCACAGCAGAGACGGAGGAGGAGCCAGCTGCAGAGTCTAATCCCAGTAGGAACTGCAGCATCCCTGCTCCTCTCCCAGGCTGCCAAGGGCTCACAGGAGCAAACAACCGGCTCCACGGCTTCCCCCCACAGAAGTAGCTGAATAAGGTTATCTCCTTGAGCTATTAACCAGCCTTGGATAAGTCCAGAACAGCAAACAAGCAAATTAAAAAGCTGGGGAAAAGGAAATCTTTCCCAGAACAGTGTCATTGGGAGGAGAGCAGGCTCCGATATAAATGCCATCGTCATCTGCCCGCTGCAGTCTAATGGAATGAGGCAAAAGGCTTGCCCTGCTTCACTGCAAACAGGGTCTCCCTCCATCACTGGGAGCCTCCCTCATTGCTCAGGATCAAACGTAAGAGCCATAAGCAAATGCTACTGCAGGTGCACAGAAACATCTCTGCAGTACTGGAGCGTAGAACTGGTTCGACCATGGCTTGGCCAACCCCTTTGTGGGATCCCAGTCTACTCCCTTCTCTGTGCTTCACTTCACCATGTAGAACACATGGGGCAACCCTTACCAGGCACCTGGGCACTAACTTTAACATACACTGGGAAAGGCAAGGGGTGGGCTGCTGCTATGGCCTCCCCTCCCTCATATATGGCATTTGCCTCTGACATTGCCCCTGAAAGGAACGGAGATGGAGACCCACACCTGCAGTTGCTGCTCTGGAATGCATGGGGAGGGATGGAGGGGATGATTTCGACTAGCCATGAAGCAAAGGGAGATTCCCACAATGTGCGGGGCAGAGGCATTAGAAGAAGGCAGGGGGTATCCTCTTCTAAAAAAAAGCCTTGAAGAGACACACATGCGCAGCACCCCAGTGGCCAAGCACATGGGCCAAAATACCTTAATCACCCCAGCACCCTTGACCACTAAACAGCTTCAGAAATCCTTCAAGCTCTTCAGGATCCTCTCTGTAACAGCTCAGTCCTAGCCCCATCCACTATCCCCCTGTTTAACAAGTGTTTCCATGTCATCACTTCCCATGCCTCTTACCTGCCTCTCCCTGCAGACACCTGCCTGAAATCTTAAGACTCACCTCCAGAGCTAAGCCCTCATTTTACAAGACTCCCTGGAGTTCACAGGGTTAGGCATCCTAGAGACAGCCCTCTACAGGGCTGAAAAATCCAAAAAAAGCCCCAGACCAGCAGCCTGAAGGCCCAGGTAGCTCCCAAGTGCTAGGCGGTGGCAGCAGCTTCCAGGTGACTCCAGTGGGTCTCTTGAGCATCAGTTTCCATGGCTCTTCCCTACCGTTTGCTCACGTCATGCAAGAAATGAATAAGATCCCTCTGACCTCAAATCCCCAGAATAAGGGAGGTAGGGAGGATGCAGTCATTTCGAGGAATCACCATTGTCTTCCAAGGCCCTAGACAAACACTGGCAACTCCTGGCCAGGATGGTCCCAACAAACACCCACATCACACCCCCTGTGACTACAGCCCAGATTCAGGAACTACCTGATGTGGCTCAGGCCCAGGCTGGCAGCATTGCCAACTGCAGAGGAAAGAGGAAGGCTGAGCATCTAAGAGCCAGGGAACACTGCCAGCAGTCAGATCCTGCAGCGGTACCAAGTTCTCCATTTTACACAGCAACTTGGAGGAGGACTGGTCCCTTCCATGATATCCCACCTGAGCAGCAGGACAAGGACATTTTTTTGCTTGTTCCCAGGCTGAAGACCTTGTCCCTTGGCATTGCCTACCCTGTAAGTATGCATTGCTGAGTGAAATTCAGCTCACCACCATTAAGCGTAGGTGTAGGCATGTGATGCCAAGAGGGAACAAGGGCTCAATCAGCTCTGGCCAGTAGTTCTTGATACTTGCCTTGCTGGGACAAACCAAGAATCACCTGAAGTCCTGCCTGGCTCCTAGACACAGCAACCTGAGATATGTCAAGACAAGGTAGCTTCAAACAGGACAGGACATGTTTCCCATTTTCCAATCACCAGACATCTCCTCTGGCTCCCCACCTGCCCTGGCCAATGGACCCTGACATGTGGGATTCACCCACATTGCTGGGATGCTCGGCAATGTTGGCACAAGCGGTTGGTTCTGATGAAAACAAGGACATCACTACACCCCATCGTCCTCCCCTCCTGACATTTCTGAAGACAAGAGGAATGCTCCCCTCTCCACTAAAGTCTCTCCTCATTGCATCATGAGACATGAGCAAGCATGGCACCGTCAGGAGAGACTGCAGTTCCCCTCTCCTCCACCAGCTGCCTCATGCAAGTCTGTGATAGCTTCAGGCCACAGGAAGGATGCCCTTAGCCTAGAAAGCACAGGTCATGGACTGTAGCCTGCTCCCATGTCATAACATTACACTGACACCCTGTTGGCAGCCACCACAGAGGAATCAAAGCCGAGACAATCTTCCCGTAATTCCTGTGAACCAGAGGACACTGTAAGTGTGGGAAACTCACCTGGGCACTGTCCCTGCTACACTTCTTTCATCCAAACTGGCTCTTGATATGGCACCTCTGAAAAGCCACTATGCTGTCTTGAAAGTAGCACCAGCACTGCCAGAGCACTGGCAGTAAGAGACAATATCCCAGAGTGGCACAAGCATGTCCTCACACTAAAAAGGCATCTCACAGTTTAGCTACCCTGGTCAGCATCTGTTTGGAGAGCTGGGCTCGGTGCATCAGGAGTTGTTGAATGGAAGCAGGAAGAGAGGAACAGACAGGGAGCAGAGTATACAGTATTTGTACAGCTTCCCAGTCCTTGAACTTCAGCATTCCTCTCCTGCAATTATTTATATCTAAATATAAATCTGTATATATAGAATAACACTGCATGGGCATGAATGTACTGCCTAAGCCAAGGAGGAAGAATACCAGGATTATGCAGCATTCACTAACCGCAGCTCCTCAACAGCAGAGGACAAGTGATGCACCAGCTTCTGAGCACCCCAGAAGCTGCCCTTTGAGCTGTGGTCTCACCAGAGAGGACAACCCACCACACTCGTAGAGTGCTGCCCTTCCTACACTGCCTAGCTGACTTCCATGGGTCACCAGCCCCACGGCATAAGGTGGGTCTCACTAATCAGGGCAGTTGCTTTCTCTCCTCTTGGGAAGCCCGAGCTGCAAGCAGGATCTGTGGAGGTACACAAAGGAGCTGGCACACCTGCCTGCTGGCGCTGCTCCCTAGCCACAAAGCACCCTGCTCTTGAGCATTTCTGGCATCTGCTGCCTGGACTCCAGAAAAGTCATCAGCTGGGGGAGACTGCAGCACACCTGGAGGCAAAGCTGTGCTGGTATCTGGCCTGCCCCAGTCTGCACCTTCCACTCTCCCCAGCCAACCTCCAGCTTGGAAGCAGCCACCAGCAACAGTCCCTGGCTTTGCCAGGTTCCGAAGCCCTCTCCCCTGCTGCCCACCGCATCTTCTCTCACAGTGACCCAGGCAGCTGTGCCACCTCCTGGATGCCCCCAAAAGCCAGAGCGCAGCAAGGCGGGGGTCTCCACGTCCGTTTCTCCCAGGCACAACCTCTGCCCATGGCAATAAGCCCAAGAGGTGCCCCGCGCCTCTCCTGTGATTCCTCTCCCTTGATCCTCCACCCCTGCCGCTCCGGCTGCGGCCCCGGCCCCCACTCCGGACCGCGCCGGGTGCTCCGCGGCGATGCGCAGGTGGCAGGCGAGCGATGGAGGAGCGGAGCGGAGCGGAGCGCAGTGCCGGGGCAGCCCGCGGGCGGCGGGGACGGACGGGAGGGTTTCCCGGCCGGGGCAGCGGCGGTGCCCCCCGCCGGCCCGCACCGCAGCGCGGGGGCTGCAGCGGGACCGGCACTGCGGGCACAGCCCGTCCGTGCGGGCACAGGGCTCCGTCCGTGCGGGCACAGCCCGGCCCTGCCCGCGGCGGGGCGGGCAGCGAACGCGCCATGCAAAGCGGGCGGGGATGGAGGGTGGCGGGGGGCCAGCCCCGGGCGGGGGGCGGCCGCTCTGCTCACCTCCTCTCGGGCCCCCTCCGCCTCCTCCTCCGGAGGCACCGGCGTGCTGCTGCCTCCCTCGCTGGCGGCGGCGGCCGAGGCCGGGGGGGACATGGCTGCGGGGGCGCCCCGCTGGCGGTGCCTGCGGGCTGGGCAGCCGCATTATCCCGCGCTGCCTCGCCGGGGTGCGGGCGGGCGGCGGGGCG
>JAWWEE010000105.1:39077763-39102382 GCA_035221455.1 Xenops minutus | reverse complement strand
GGTGGAGTGGGATGGGATGGGTAGGGATGGGTGGCGTGGGATGGGATGGGATGGGTGGGGTGGGATGGGTAGGGATGGGTGGCGTGGGATGGGATGGGTAGGGATGGGTGGGGTGGGGTAGGATGGGGTGGGATAGAGTGGGATCGGGGGGCAGCGGGTGACCTTGAACCGCCGGCCGGCAGCAGAGAGGGAGGCAGGCAGGTGGGGAGGGAGGGAGGGAGTCCAGTGCAGTCGCCCCTCCCGAGCCCACCGGGAGCGGAGATGCCGCTCGGCGCTGCCAGGGAGGGCTCCTGCTCCCAGCCCCGCTGGGCAGGCGTCAGGCTGTCCAGGCGGGCTTCGGTCCTAGCCGGGCTGCTGATGTGCAGGTGAGAGGTCCCGTGGGTTTTTCTCGCCACGGGATGAAGCAGAAGAACCAGGAGCACTTTGCATGAGCTCGGCGTGTTTTTCTAATCTATGGGAACCCCAGCTGGTCGGGGGAGGTGGGGTGGGGGTGACCATCAGTGCTAATGCCTGGCACTCAGAGAAAACCTTAGATTGGGCAGCATCTTCGCTGCTATGATCTCCACCGAGCCCGAGGATATCCAGCTAGCTATTGCAGAGCCAGCTGCTGTGTATTTTACCCACAGAGCTAACCTGCTTGGTTGCAGGGATGAGTGGGAAAAGCTCTTCAGACCCTCAGTCTAAACTCACAGGGGACACACACACACAGAGCACTCGGAAAGGGTCCAGACTTGTCTAGGTCCAGATGTTGCAGGAAGAGCCCAGCTACCTTGACAATCAAGAAACAGGTGTCTCTGCAGGTATTTCCCCAGTTCCAAACTGGGGAGAAGCATAAGCTGTAGAATTTGCTGGAAACTGCTTCATTTTTTCTGAGCTCTGAGGCTCAGCCTTGGCAATGGGATGATTGGCATGCTCTTGCCCACTGTTGCCTGAGATGAGGAAGGAACAGTATGTAGGCCTGATGGTCTCAGTCAAGGAGATGCCTCCAAAGGGAATTGCCAAACCCTGCTTCTTATGGGAATAGGTGTGATAGCCGGGGGTGCTGCCGAAGGAGCTCATCTTCAAAAGAGGCTGGGGATGCATTTCCTCTTGCCTTTCCCCTGTTTCCATGGGAACAGCAGCAAGCAGGAGCAGCATGCTTGGAATTTCACTGCCTACCACTCAGACACCCCTTGCCCAATCTTCCCATCAGACTTTGGCTCTTGATGGTTTCAGACCCATCCTCATGTGATGGATCCCGTGCCTCCAAGGAGAGCTCAGTGGTGCATGTGTGTTGTGGCAGCACAAGGCAAAGAGGCACAAGTCCAGAGCTGCCAGGATTCCTGTAGCAGCACTGAGTGCTATTCCATGCACACAAATAGACAGCTGTAAATAATTTGCATTCCTATATGCATTTCCGCTTTTTATAGCGCTAGGGACTCCTGTGGGATGTGACCTCAGCTAGACCAAAAGGCATCTGGGGGATGATCACCCTCCAGGAACACCACTGATTTTATCTTAAATACGTGAATATCACACAAAGAGAGCAAAGCAGAAGGATGAAGGGGGAGAAAAAGTGATACGCGTTTATGTCTTTGCATTTAATAGTCCATAGTGTCTTTTTCTCCAGGAAATTTGTCCATTCACTTTTTAATTTGTTTAGATTTTGGATTTGCAGATGTGTCATGCATTCTGGGGCAAGGAGTTTCACAAGACACCCACAGACTCAAGGAGAAGCTTCTTTTGGTGTGCCCATTTTGAGCTTGTTATCCACTAGGACTAATCCTTGAGAAGCAGGCTGCTGCCACCCCCATGGAGCCACACACACAAAGCCCTGCAATTTTTCCTTCACTGGTGGAGTCAGTGGCTACTGGTGATCCAGAGGTAGAGTTTTTTGTATCAGGAGTCTTTGATACCGGTCCTGGTAGCATGCTTTGGAGACAATACTGTCAAACACTTCACCAGCTATGCTATTTTTGAGATGAGGTGTCACAAAGAGGTCATGTGCCCTGCTCTGTCTGAAGTTGTACAAGTTCTCAGACACTTTCTGTGGAAAACAGGCAGGTTTCGACCTTCATATAGGAACCCAAAGGCAAGGGTTATAATGGAACAGAACTCCCCAGGAATGGGAGAAATAAGCTACATGATGCTTAGGCCTTTGGGAAGCTGAAGCAAGATGGCCAACATCCAAAACTGTGTTCTGTGTCACCATCACAGGGCAGACGCAGCAGTCCTAAGTACAACACACTGCCCTATCCATTCAACCCTTCTTCTGCTGGGGGCAAAAGACAAAAACATGTGAGATTTCCCTCCAGTTATTCCTGTAGGGTTCAGGATGCTCTTCTGGAAAATCATG
Source organism: Xenops minutus (assembly GCA_035221455.1). NCBI lineage: Eukaryota > Metazoa > Chordata > Aves > Passeriformes > Furnariidae > Xenops > Xenops minutus. Next base: position 39,100,047 of record JAWWEE010000105.1, on the reverse strand, counting down.
TTGGAGAGCAGGACATTTCTGGGATGGAGGAATTTCTGATGTGACAAAATGATTGAAGGAAGCACAGAGGCTTTTAAGAAGACACAGCAACTGAAGTAGAGGTGGTGCCCTTAGCAGGATATCAATAGGTTTGTTCTCCAAATACCCTGTATCTGCTACCCTGCAGAGACATTCATATCTGTTCCAAGCAGACATAAAGCATGATGTCATATTAGCAGTATTTGTTCACTTTCCATAATGCATCAAACCAGAAAAGGTCTCACTCTTCTGTCTCTGGTAGTTACAGAAAATAGCCTTTCAGTTCTTGCTTAAATATGTTATTAGTTTGTACCCATGCAGCAAATTCACATTTAATTTATAGAAAAATTTTGACAGAGGCTGCATTTTAAACCAGATAGCCAGAGATACCTACCCTTGTGCTGGTATTTGTTGCTTAAACATAAAAATGGATTTTGCAGCATCATATATATGTAACATTGTGTTTAGCTTTATTTTGTCCAATATGCCAAGTGTGATCAAAATTCAGTCTTTTGTTCCAAAGCAATCAATGATTCCTAGCAGTGTGCTGCTTTATGTCTTTTAAGAAGCTGTGTAGCAGAGAATCCCCTCGCATCAGGTTGCAGGATTTTCTGTGCTCAGAAACTAACACCTATTCGATTTAAAAATTTCAGGGCTACTTTGTGCCGGCTGCCTGAGCCTTCTAGAATGTGTCATTCCAATTAAATTGCTCCGTATTAATGCAACAAGGGGAATGTTGGTGAATGAACGTGTCTCTTGTTCCAGTGGAAAAACATCCCTTTGTCACTGCTGGTCGGAGGTGTTGACTGTGTGGGTGCCATCCAATCTTTGTCCTCAAGGAAATATGTGTCATTAGTTGTTTGCATCTGCTACACTCAGACTTCATGTCTGCTGGGAGGAGATCCAGGTGTGCCTTTTTTGTTGTGGGAAGAAAACCCGCGGGGGTCACTAATTTGTGACTGGGGAACAAGATTCTGTTCAGCATCACTAAGAGGTACACATCATGACTGCTGTCCACACTCGAAGTTGTAAACCTCATGAAGTAGGTGGGTTGGTAGCTGGTGCTCTGGGGCACATTTCACAGGATAGAAATGCTGTCATTGAAAACTCTTCGATCCTTCCTGTTCCAACAGGCTGCCTGTGTGCAGTTTTCTTATTTTCCATCCAGACCCATGAGAGTCTATTTTGTCATCATCACAATTATTTGTGAGGCTCTACAGAGGTTTCCGGGTCAGGTTAAATCACTTTCCAATCTGCAGTAGCCCAGCAGGATACCCAGGGCCCTCCCTCACACCCCCGCTAGAAATGAGAAGCAGATTCAGCACTGCCCAGATGCTATTTGACAGTCCTCAGAACATTTTGTCCAATATAACTCCAGAGCAGCAGCAACCATCCCAAATACCTGGAAACTGAGCCAAATCCTCCTCTGGCAAAGGTTTTGTTCTGACTTAGATTTTTGGCCCATCACCCCCAGAAAGGAATAAACCACAGAAACTAATGGCTCAGAGAATTTAGCCTATCCCTAGTTACGGGCCTGGGAGTCACCTCCCTAAAAGCAGAAAGAGGTTTCTGTTGCAATTTGTCTTCCCCATGCTGAGCAGTTGGAGTTGACATACCCTGATTTGGAAAAGCATCCCTTCTCCACCCAGCTCTCCCTGTGAACCTGGGCAGGCAGGGCAGATAAGGCTGTTCTAGGGAAGGGGCTAAAAGACATGACTCTGCATTGCTTAGGGGCCATTGCTTAGGCCAGGTCTGTCAGTGAGGCCAAAGTCCTGGGCAATGGCTGCAATCCTGCTTCCTGTGTGCCCATCACCTGGGCAACACAAACTTGTTCATCACTTATTCATTGTCTCAGAGCTCCTCTCTCCCCTGGGATGGCCACCTTCTCCTGCTCAGCACCTGAATATTTGAACAGCTCACTCCCCCATCTCCCCTCCCTGCCACCCTGAGCCAGCTGCCCTGCTTACTCCTCTCTCCTAGCCCCTGCCTGGACTCCTCACTTGCTTTCAGTAGTGTGGCTCCACCAGGTCTGTTCCCAAATCACTCTGAAGCAAGTGTGGAGAGACGTCAGCTCTAATTCAGTCTGGCAGCTGGGAGAATTAACTCTCCTGAGAGCAGAGGCAAGCTTGATTAGCAATACCTCTGGCAGCATCATGCAGCTTGCTAAGGACAAGGAGAGTAGCCACTCAGAGTACTGTTAGGAGGCAAGAACTAGGCCAGTGGGGTTGCAGGGCTGTGGTGAGGGGCTGAGGTGAAGTGGGAAGCAACTCAAGCAGAATCAAAATTAATCAATCAAATTAATCAATCAATTAAAAAATGAAGGTTAATCCATCCTCCCTCCTTAGAGCCCACAGGTCCAGTACAGTGATGCTGAAGACTGGGATGTAGTATTGTCAGCATCTGTCCTGTGCTCTCTGACAAAGTGAGTTGAGGGATGGTTGGGTGAGTTGAGGTTTTTGTTTTGTTTTGGATAGTCTCTGCCAGATCAACTGTGCTTAGAGAGTCATGAATAAATGATAGCTCCATGAATAAATGGAGCACTGCCTTCCACAGATACTCCATGGGGAGGGAGGAGTGTTCTGCGTTAGTGGTGTGGCCAGACAGAGGTTATCAGAGCCACCCTCTGGAAGTGAGTCTGTCTCTTCACTAGCTATAAAAGAGAGTCCCAGGTGGCAAGATTTCTCACCTAGGGCACAGTTTCACCATTTATTTAAGCATAGTTTTATTATCAGTTCTCCAAGACCATCTGCCATCCCCTCCCCATTCATAAGCACATCTGCCGTCTCCTTTGGGAGAGCTCTGAGCACACACATGTAAATACATAGCAAGGCCCATCAGCCATACATTTGCCCAGATGCAAGCACAAAGCATTACTGCTGCAGCCACTGAGTTGATAGGAGTTAAACAAGAGGGATATAATTTAGAATTAAATTTTGTTAAAATATCTGGGCATTTTGTTAATTCACTTTGTAAGGTCGAGGATGTTTGGTGCATTTTTATATTGGTCACATTTTGTTTGTGGAAGTGAATTACATGGCTGAGAGCAGAGTGAGTTTGGTGTGATCCCCATTCAAAGAATTAATTAATCCTCCTCGTCTGACTTCATACACACATATACAGACAACAAGAGGTAGAAACTGCCCTGTCCACTGTGGGAATCTTCCCAGGAAGGGTGTTAGCTGGGCGAGTTGCTGACCACCCTCCACATGCAGGCAAACCTGGTCTGCTCTAGTTTGTGTCACCACATGGGCACGATGGCTCCCCTACACTACAGGAGTGCACAGCAGAAGGACAAGAGGCATCCAGCATGGACTGCAAGGAGAAAAACTCTGACTACAAATAATCCCTTACTGAAAAAGCAACCAGGTGCCTGGAGCAGCATCCCTGGAGAGATTCAAAGTGATCCTGTGACTTCAGCCAGACTTACCAGGAGAGGGCAGCCAGTGCTTTCTGGGCTGACTACCCTAGAAAATGAGTACCTGACTCAGAGCTTTGCACTGCTCTGTTGGAAAGCTTGGCCTTGCTTCTGGGCATTGAATCTTTAAAAGTCATGTTCCCCCTTTGTTAGGCCAGAAAGTGAAGTGACCTAGTTTGGTGCGCTACAGAGCTGTTTTGCTGTCAGATATATGGAACCACAGTCAGAGCAGAGTCTGTTGTCTTTCCTGCAGCTTTCCTTGCTCTCCCAGGGCCTCTGTTTCCACTGAAGAGCCCATCTCCCAGGGCTAAGCCCTCTCAGCTGGAGCTGAAGCCAAAGGCAGAGGTCTGGGTTGCTGCTTGGGATGCCCAACATCTCTGGTGTGGAAAAGGCAGTGGGAGCTTACTCAAATGGGGATCTAGCACCTTTCTTACAGGCTCAGCATTTCTGATTCTGGGGACAAAGGAAAAGGGTTGCATCCCCAGAGAACAGGGTAGCCCAGTGCTCATGTGGGACCCAAGCTGTGCAGTGGACAACACCAGAAGCACCAGTCATGTTGCCTGGTGCTAATTATTGTGAAAATAACTACTAACAATTTCAGGTAACCTACGTTGCTTAAACGTGGCAGAGGACCACAGACGAAAATTGAAGTACCATTATTTTCCCTCAGACCAGACACAGACTGGGCACAATTTCCCTTTCTCCATCTCTTGCGGTATCTAACTTACCTCACCCAGTTAACAGCTCAAAGAACAGAGAAGACGCTGGTGCCAAGCTAGGCTGCAACTGAGGTGGGCAGAGCTCGGGGCAGAGAGGTGCAGAGACCTGGGTTTCACTTAGTAAATGAGAGGGCTGGGTTTGGGGACAGGACATTATGAGGGACAGTACCTGAGGGTCACCTGGGGCTTCCTTCCCATATACAGGCTCTGTCCTGATGCTCCTGGCAGTGCAGTGTGATGGGAGAGCCTTTCTGAGCCGAGTTGCTTGCTAAAGAGGTTACTTTGATAAGGGCTGCATGCCTTGAGCAGCGTGTAATGACACTGACCTCTAGTGGGAATAGTTTTTCCCTGCAGTTTTAACCATTTTAAATGCCACATTTTAAGGGGGACTGGAGAGAAACCAGACTTAGAGTTTCGGCTTTAAGACCCTCAAAAGCAAATCAGAACATCAAGATTGGCCTCATGCTGTATTTAAATATTTTAATCCCTCTACCATTTCCTGCCAATACATTATATATAGATATTATATATATATATATACATGTGCATTTGTATATGTATATCTTTCTGTATTTAAAACCTCTGAAAATAAAGTTCAAAACACACACGGCCAAGCAGAAAAGGTGTCTGTTAGGAAGACAGTATGAAACAGAGCCCAAGCCTTGCTGAATGAGTGACAGAAGGCAAATAATGAGGCAAAGTGGCCAAGTTCCTCTTTCAGACTTTCCAGTCAAAATATCCAAAGGGTTACTAGAAGCACACCCAGCCAGATTTCGGGTGTCAGGAGGGTGGTGCCTGGGCTGGGTATTAGTGGGTGTAGTTGAAAGGTCAGAGCAGAGAGTGGCTGGCCATGGATGCCTGGGTGGCAGAGCTGATGTCAATGAGGAGTGTCTGGTCTCCACAGCTCAGCTGCAGCAGACCATTGCAACACAGTCCCAGGAGAGCAATAGCTAGCTCAAGAAAACTCCAGGCTCCCCTTAAGGAAGCTGCAAGATCACTGTCTCCAGCTGAACTCACATCAGCAGAAGAGGAAGGCCACTTCCAGGGGCTGCTTGGTAGCCAGAAATGTAGAAAGTTTGCAATAGACTGGACTGTAGAGTCCCCAGTGGTGTATCTCGAATTGCCTCCCTGCAGAGCTGGTCCAGTGTTTATTAGTTTAAGCTCTGTGCTTTCACTTTGGCTGAACCACTCCTGGCCATGTGCCAGCCCTGGAATCAGCATCCACACCGTGCCCCCACTGGAACAGGCCATCTCAAGATAATCAAGTGTGACTGCTGCTTGATGCAAAGGTAAGCAGCAACTAGTTCACAGAAAAATGAAATCTTTGTGCATCACTGCACAGGTTTGTGCTGATTTGACCAAAGTGGATTTCTCCCAATACTCATTTTATTCATTCAAAAGTGTACAAGGAACCATTCCATGATGGAACTGCATCTCTAATAACATCTAGTATGTTACTAGAGAAAATGGCAAAGGCATTTTGGAAGGTAATTGATGGGTAACCTAGTAGCAGTTGGGTATGGAAACATGAAAGAATAGAGGTTCTGTGTGGTGGTCGGGAACAACAGCTACAGGTAGAGCTGGGATGCAGCCACCAGCAGGGTGTGATAGGGAGTGGCATGAATATATGGCCCAGATCCCCACCCAGTGTTGGGCAGAGCTGATAGATGAAGGAGAAGTTCCTTTCCCTTAGTAATTGTAGTCTTGCAGCTAGGCAGTGCCGGGGACACAACTGGAGACACCGAAACAGATCCTGAGTGTGGGAGGAAAACTTATGACTGGAAGTTATTGATGCTGAAAGAGACATACCTGCCTCTCTCTTTGCTGCCCCCACACTCCAAAACCTTTCTCTCTGCCTGGTCAGAGGTACTTTTCATGGGCAGCTCTTCTGCAGCAGGCTGTGCTCACAGGCCCTGCAGCCAGTGCTGGGGGAGGGACGCAAACCCAAAGCGGCAGCTGCAGTGTGGGAGAGGGAAATCATTGAAGCTTTGCATGTGGTTTGTGTGAGCCCACCCAGTACCCATCACCAAGTTCTTCCCAGATGGGCTTCCCTGCATGAGATGCCTCCCTCCTGCTGGGATGAATTGGGAAGAGGAGCACCCTGCGGAGCGAGAAAGTCACCTGGAGCAATAAAAGCAAAAAGTGAAACTGATTTTGAAGCGTCAGCTGTGTTCAGAGCTGTCTAGGTTGTCTTTTGAGGAAAGCCCACTGCTTGGGACCCTGGAAAGTAACTAGATGACATCTGTGCAGATCCATGAGGAACACCACTAGCTAGTTTTGGCATTGGAAGGAGAGCACTGAAATGTAGGCTGGTCAGTTATTAGCAAGCAGTGGCCCAGGCCTTCATTTTTCTATTTTCAGCTTTGATCTCTGTGTCTCGGTTGCTCTTGTGTGAGCCCTGGCAGCCACTCTGGGCTTTGGGCTGTCTATTTGCAACACAGAAAGGTGGTGGGAACCCGCTGGAACCAAGAGGCCTGTAGAGCCAGTTGCAGTGACCTCCTCATCTTTCCCTTTGCCTCTACCCGCAGGACAGATGAGAAGGTGCCTTGGCGGGTGAAACGGTTTAACCCATGCACGTGGGAAAAGCAAACTTGTTGTTCACACATATCTCTGCTACCAGTAAGTGACATCCACCATACCGTTTCCCACGGAGCCTGCGGCTTCAGCAGCACCTGCACATGCAAGAGCATCCTCACCCACGCACCGCCTGGTTTGACAAGGTCGCTGTCCCACCCCTGCCAAACCTGCGGGCTATCTGAGGAGCCCAAACCAGCAGGGCAGGGTGGGCGGCAGTCCCGGGACACACCGGCACGGTCGGGAAGGCTGCCGGCGCTCCCGTTCCCTGCCCACGGGTGGGTTCCGTCCCTCGTGGCGCCCCCGCAGCCTGCCCGGACGCAGCGGGCGGGCAGAGACAGCGCCGGCTGTGCCGAGGGTGCCGCGGCTGGGCGGCGGCGAGGGGAATCCCGGGCGGGCGGGGCGGGCTGCGGCTGACTCAGTGCGGGCAGGGGCAGCAGCAGCAGGAGGAGGAGCCGCCGCGCCGCCTTGGACTCTGCGCCGGCCGCCGCTCGGTGGCTTTGCGGCCATGAGCCCCCCGGGGTCGGGGCCGGCATCGGGGCCGGGTCCCGGTCCGGGGCGGGCGGGCGGCGGGCGCTGAGCCGGGCCGAGCCGAGCCGGGCCATGTCGCGGGCGGCGGGCGGCGAGTGCCGCAAGGAGGCGGCGGGCTGGGACGGGGAGGACGGGCAGTGCGACTCGGGCATCGAGTCCCTGCGCTCGCTGCCGGGCGGCAGGGAGACCCCCGCCGGCCCCGAGGGGCCCCCCGCCGGCCCCGAGAGCACCGCCGAGACCACCCCCGAGACCACCACTGCCACCGAGGAGCGGCTGGACTCCAGCTACGGCTCCGGCGCCCTGCCCGAGGCGCTGCCCGAGGCGCTGCCCGGGGCTCCGGGGAGCCGTGCCGAGCAGCCGGAGCCGGCAGAGGGGCTGAGCCGGCAGCAGCTGGAGGCGCTCACCTACCTGTCGGAGGACGGAGACACGTGAGTGACCCCCGGCCCCGCGGGCTGGCCCCACGCAGGTGGCCAGCAACGGGGACCCGATGCCCAGGCGTGAAAGGCAGGCTGAATGCGCCGCGGTACCTCCCCATCCCTCTCCCTGTGAGGGACTGCCCAAACCCCTGTCCTGAGAGCCTTGCCCTGCTCTGCCTGGATGCACCCTGGTGTAGGTTTGGGGGGTGGGCACCTCGCCCATCTCTGGTCCAGCAGAGTGAGCAGAGGAGGATGTACCCCAGGGTGCATGGCACAGAATGGACCCGCCACAGGAAGCCAGCTTCCGCTTGCCATGGGGCTGCTAGCAACTAGAAGAGAGGGGGGAGCAAATCAAGCGCCCCTATTGTCTCTTCTCTAGAGAGTGCAGTGTTTCCTTGCCAGTGGGGAAGGCTTGGCTGGATGAGATGGCATGTAAGCAAGACCTGAAACAAGATTGGCTATGCAGGGCAAGACCTTGGGATGGCTGTTCTAGATACTGCTCGAATGAGCAACCCAAGAACTAAGGTGGGAATTGCTTTGCCAACCTGCCTGCAGAGCTGCAGCTTTTGGCACAGTCGTGACGCACACCTCGATATGGGGCTGCCCTCCTGAGCCTCTGTGACGAAGACAAGTGTTTCTCTTAATGAGGGGGGCTTCCCACATCCGTAATGCCTTCTCAAGTGCAAAGCCATCACACCAGAGTTGTTTGGTTTGGGTTCTGGTAATTGCCTTCAGCTAATCACAGAGTTTTTTCCTGTTGTACATTCCCTTGACGGAAGGTTTTCATCATGAGTGTTCACACGGAGCACGAGCGAAACATTCACACAGTTGAGGGCAAAGCTTTGCCCCAAACCCAGGCTTGAGTTTAATACTGAGTAATGGTGCAAGAGGAAGAGAAACTAAGAGGCTCTGACAGGAGCAAATAAGTGTCTTCAATAGTGGTAGGAGCAAGAAGGCACTTTCCTTGCCTTGCAGAACACATCTGGACTGAAGCTGAAGATGAACTGGGAGACAGTTTGAGTGTTTACTTCCCGGTTAGGAAGGAGACTGTGCTTCTGCTAATTAGATCATTAACGCTTACTGTGGGATCTGCTCTGAGGACTGGCTGGAAGTCTCATGGCAGTCAAGGTTAGAGTAAACCCAGCCTCCCGTGTTCCCCGGCCAGATTTTCTAGTCCTGTCCTATCTGTGGGTTGGTTCTGGGGCTCCTCAGCATGGAGCAGCTGCACCAATTTTCCGAGCTGTAATGTTAGAGCCAAGGTGCCTACCAAGAGAGCCAGGGATCTTTTAATCAGAGCTGTGGAAGTACTGTTTCAGAAAGGGCCCTGTGCTTGTCTGTCGTGGTGTGCCCAGAGCTCCTCACTCACAGTTTTTCAGTGAGCCCCGCAAATGCAGCTGCTTGGAGATGTTCTTACTGCTTGGGGCTGTCTTGTTTGGGAGCTGAGCCCTTTGTCAGACCTGCTTGGAGAGACCTAACGCAAACATCTTGTTAACTAGGGCAACATGAATCGGTGGTGTCTTGGTTACTGTAGGCAGGAGAGGCTCTCGGAGAGGTCCCCGAACAGTTGCTGTTACTCTTGTTTTCTCTCACAGTACAGTTCAGAACAGGAAATCTGTAAAGAGCGAGGGTGGGAGCAAAAGGTCTGCTGCTGGTACAGCTCGTATAGCTTTGGGCTGGCCTTGTCCATGCAGGAGACTGCTTTCCTGGGATCTGCTTCCACTGCTTGGAAAAAATACAAACTATTCTTGTGCTTAGAATGGTAACGCTGTGGATTTGTGCCTCCACTATTCTTGTCTCTCTTTCTGACCCTGTGGCAGAGGAAGGTGGCATTTATATTAGAAGTGCTGAACATCCACCACTCAGGTCGATGCAGATGGGGACTGTGAGCACCCAGAAATTCATTGAACTGCCAGTGGGTTTGTATACAATAACAAGTCAGGGCTGATAGTAAAGTCTATGGAGCAATTGCTCATCCAGTGACAGAAGGTCCCCAGAGAGAAGGGATCAGATGGCCACAGGCTACATCCCTTTCATCCGGCGAAACAAAACCATAGACTTCTTTTCTTCTTTTCATCTCTGTCAGCAGTGCATTTCCTTGTGTGCCTTTTTTAATGTCTGCCACAAAACAGCTCCAGGCAGAGAATTCAAATCATACTGTCATATTTCAGAAGACTTAGGCCACAATATTTGACTGCAATTTTAATTCTGAAAATACAAAAGAGGGTTTTGGCCAAGTAGTTCCTGTTTCCCGGGGTGCTCTGGCTGGTACTAAGGGGAGAGGAGCACTGGGCTTGCACAAAGGGAGCTGACAAAAGTCTTGACTCTCAATCTGACAAAAATCTTCATTGTCCATAGCTCCCTCAGAGTTACCCACCTGTGCCATCCCTAGGTGTGTCTGTGTTTGTCTGCCTGGCACTTATGGGGGAAGTACAGGAGGCGGAGGCAGAGGTGAGGAGTATGTGCTTGGGCGGTTAGAATATCTGTAGGATCCTCCTTGGATACCTCCCTGCCTGCCTCCGCAGGAGAGGAGCGTCAGTCTAGGCTGGATGAAGCAGTGTGGCTAAAACTGGCTCTTTCTGTGCTCAAAATTAGAAGGAGTCTTGCTTTGGCAGGAAGGAAATGGCCAGCAGGGAAGATGGGGGTGTGGTGGCCAGTGAAATGCATGGGTGCTGTCTTTCAAGAATTATTTGCCCAAATGTCATCCCTTCCACAACTCCTCAGTACCGTTTGCAGCCCCTTTTCCTCAAGGAAGTCAGAGCTGCAGTAATTGGTCACTGGCACATCAGTCCCCAGGAGAGAGCGGCTGAGCTGGCAGAGCAGGAGAGATCAAGGATGAGGAATGGGGTGGCAGGCAGAAGATGGTGGGAGCACTTAGGGCGGTATGTATGCTGCTTATTCTGTGGCCAGATAAAGAACGAATCCTGTGCACTCAAGCTCAAAAGGTCTCCTCCAAGCATCCATCTTTTCCTTGTGATCCAATACTCCTCCAAGTATCCATCCAGCTCGTCCATATAAACAAGCTCCTTTTCTGCTGAATTGGGTCCCAGTGGGACTGCTCTGCATGGAAATGAAGAGAGGGGCTTTCCAGCTGTAGACATGGCTAGCTCTGGCTGCAGGCAGCTGTGGCCCAGTCTCTGTCCCACCTCAACCTTTGTTAGGATTTGCTAAAGAAACCCCCTTTTCCAGCCTCAACAGGCAATTCACAAGTCAAACATCCTGGGAAAGGGGTAGTTGTGGTGGCTTCGAGGTGGAATGGTTTGTGATGGGATCACCTGTTGTGTTCCAGCACAAAGGAAGATCTCCCTTTTTGCTTGGGCTTACGTCAGCCTCTGACAACTCTGGAAAGGTAGAGTTGATTCATCAGTGTGTGAAATTAAGCAGAGTTTCCTCTCTCTAGGACTGTGTTAAAAAATGTTTTCCTTTGTGCCCATGCTGGTCCTTGGGCCACATGCCAGTTTATGGCATTGGTACCTGATGCCACGGTGATGGAAAGGCTGGGGGCTGCGCCCCCGCAGGAGGGTGACTGTCTTCTACATGGGGCTCCGTATGCAAAGCAGTGCAGTCCCTCTGTGGGGGTGAAGGTCGGGGGACCCCAGCTCAGTCACAGGAGAGAGACCTCAGCCTCCTTCAGATGGAAAATGGGACTGAGTGGTTTTGGTTGGGTGCATATTTCAGGGAGGGAGGGGAGCAGAGGAAGCTTGACTTCCTCCTTCCACCAGAGACCAGTGCTGCCCCATCTGCTGATAAGAAATCACGTGCCAGTGACTTGCAGGCTCAGATGCCTTAACAAGGGCTTGGGGACAGTTAATCGAGTAAAACTGGAGCCCCATGGGAGGTGATGTTCTGAGCTCTTCTCCACATGATAGTAGCAAAGAGGGCTTCTCTGCTGAGCGCTTGCCTGCTTGGGTAGCCACTGAGCATGAAGGCTTATCTTGAGGGGCCACTTCTGACTATACACCAGTGTGTGCCAGTCATAACTCTCCCAACTCATGTAGCCCTGTGCCAGAGATCTTCACTGAGCAGGGGAATAGAGGTTGTCCCAATTCAAGCTGTCTGCTCCAGCATGGCTGCTTGCTCAGCACTCGCCTTGCTGAACAGGGATGTTGCTGAACCCCTGTAGCCCTGCATCCCAGTGTGTGTACCTGGGGAAACACTCAGTGTGTGACAGCAAGGGGAGATCACTGTGAAAGAAGGAAAAAGAAGCAGAGGGCTGGAGAGACTTGGGATTAAAGAAGTCTAATGCAGAGAGCACACCTGGTTGCTGGTCAGGCTGGGAGTTCCCCTGCTTTGCTGGGCTAGGCTGTTGATGGCTGCCCAGCAGTGGGATGGCCATAGCTAATGGGAAATGGGGATGCGCTTGGTTTTACCAGAGGGGTTTTGGAAACCACCTTCCCTGTTTGCCAGGATTCAAGTCCATTCCCAGTTGCTCCCTAGCATGCTACCACTGTGGGGCAGAGAAGAAAGTGAGTCCTATCAGGGGTCTAGCAGGAAGGAGAAGAGAACTTCCTCTGTCCAGCTCCCTGTCCCTGGACTCCAGATTCTTCCTCTGTGTGTGCTCAGGAGTCTGCTAAACAGAAGAGGGCTTGGTGTCCCTCCAAGCAAGGGCAGGAAGCTCTGCACAAGTTCCTTTGGGATGCCCCAGAAGTTACTGGCTGCTGCAGGGGTCACATACATACAGCCTTGGTGTAAAGTAGGTAAGTCCTGGCAGCTTTTTTAGATTATGCATGCAAGAAGAGATCTTTTTTCTGTTTGGGTGACTTCAGCCTGGCTTGGAGGAAGTTTCTTCAGACTTTCCACCTGCCTAGGTTTGCCTCGGAGCTAGGGAGAGACACAAGGAACTTCAGCACAGGGGAAGGGAAGGAGGACGTGGAAATTTCTAGCCATTGGGATGCAGAAGCCGGATGCCCAGCTGTAACAGTTCAGACAAGGTGGGGAGGACTTCCAAGTCCTTGCACTCTGCAGGCAGGCTTGGCCACTGCTAGGAAAGGGTTGAGCTCAGCTAAATTACACAAAGAAATGTGTATTTTTTCTTGGTTTGGGTTTTTTTTTAGTATAATGTGGGTAAACGAGGAGTCAGATGTGACTGTGTAGGATGAGAGGCTGTGGGGTCTGAGCTGTGAGAGTGGTTACAGGGTGCTTCTCAGTGAGCTGTGTAGGATGTTCTCTGTGTCACAGAGTTGGGAAGCCACTCTGACTGGGGCAGATACAGGGCTGAAGGTATCCTAGACCCACGGTTTGTCCTTCATTAAGAAAAATCCTGAGGCAGTGGGAATACGTGCAGGGCTATAAATGATTGCTAGGGTATGTTGTACAAGCTCTGGCAAAGTCCAGGCACTGTCCTCATGTAAGAGGCTGTTCTGACCTCAAGATATCCCTGTGTGTAGAATGTATTTGCCTCCTAACGAGTGAGAGTGGGAGTTTGTTCCATTTGAAATGGATTTACCATGGTCAATGCACCTTTTGGGATGTTTGCTGCTTCTATTACAATTGTTTATCTTGCTTCTTAGACTGTGAATGGCACCTGCTAGGATGGGCTGACCTGCCTTTTGGCTTGGCCCATCCATGCACTAGCAGTGCAGAACAGACTCCTTGTTTTGCAGAGAGCAGTCCACATGCATCTGATGTTTAGTGCTTCTGCAATCCCAGATCCACCATCTGCTCAGAAATGGAGCAAAATTCTCAAATGTGTAGCTGCAGAGTCTAGAGGGTATGAGACCAGAGGTGCTGTAAGGGCACCTTGATCTCCCTACCTTCCTCCCTTTCCTCCCCATCTTACTGAAAAATGAGATGCCCACAGCCCTCTTGCAATACCTCTCCTCCCAATCAGCCTCCAGCACCCCTCATTTGCAAGCATCCAGACCAGACCCTCTGCAGAGCACCTCAGGAAAGGTGAGGCTGTCTCCTCTGCTCACCTGTCAGTTCTCACCCTTCCCTCTGGCTCCAGGAGCAGCAGTCTGGGAAGCAGCTACTGCCAAGACTGGAGATCAGGAATGCTGAACCCACTGAGGAGGCGGGGGGGGCTTTGCATCCTGCTAGACACAACATCCTTCCAATCCTGTTCACTGAAACTCAAGCTGTGACCTTTTGAGGGAAGGGGAGAAGAAACCTGCAGAACAGGAGACCCAGGGCAGGAACACAGGACATGGGGATGAGTCCACAGCCAGATGGGATCCCCTGCTCCTTTGGAACTGCCGGAGGGCAATTGGAACAGTTTTATGGAGCAAGGCAGCATCTCTTTGATGTGTGGGGAGGAAGAGAGCCAGGCTGGGCTGGCTCAGGGCTGCAGGACAGGATAGAGCTGTGCTGGCTGAGCCTGCTGGCAGAGGTTCATGCTGATGGCTGAGGAAGCGGTTAGCAGTGCAGGTTACAGGCCTGGAACAGGAGAGCAGGGTAAGCATGGAATTCCCCTGCTATTTTCCTCCTCCCTCGCTCTCCTCTCTATTGCTGCTGGGGCCATTTCCTCCCCTGAACAAGTTTCTCTTGTGTGAATTGTTTGCATGATTTCCTAATGCTCCACTCAGCCAAAGTAAGGAGCTGGGAATGAACTGTGTCTGCAGAAAGGGAGAAAAATTTGTCAAAGTAAATTCAACTGAATGCTGGGTCCCATGTCTTAGGTGGTTCTGGGGTGAGATGGTGAAGGGAGTGGCTGCTTTGAGGACAAGGTGTCTTGGGATGGGGGAATCTGCATGGTCAGATCCTTTTCTAGAGAGGCAGAAAGGGACAGCCAGAGAACTGGTGGGCCTTCATCAGTTCTGCTTGTGTGTCAGAGCTGGGTATCACTCTTACCCTGTTCTCCTGCCTCCAATCCTCATGTGTGGAAACTTTCCTACTGGACACTTGAGGTGACTCAGAAGCTGGAGGTGGACAGCACTATGCCTAAACTAGGACCACTGTGGGCATGGCATGTTCAGACCAAGGGACATCCCCAGGGATAGCCCCAACCTCTTTGCTCCAGGGTTGTTATCTCTCTGATGACTGCTAGATCACTTTGTGCCAGGAATGTCCTGTGCCCATGGGATCTTTGTGATCAGAGTGCTGAGTCCTTTTGTGCAGGATGGAGGTGGTGAGCAAGTGGAAAAACTGAGAATGAACCCAGCAGTCTCTACTCCTGCCATGTTTCCCCTACCCACAGTTCCTCCATCCCTTGCCCTTTCCAAAACTCTGTGTTGCCCTTTCTGAAAGTTCCCACTGGGCAGCCACCCCCCCGTCTGCAGCCAGAACTTTCAGGCAGGAGCATGGCAAGGGAAGGAGCAGGGAAGCAGAGGAAGGCACAGGAGAGGTGTGGAAGCAGGCCAGGGAGGAGCAAGGGCCTGAGCATGGCAAGGTAGAGAGCTTGTTCTGGCAAAGGCACATGGTCATGGCTGGGTGAGGAGCGGTGTCCGTCAGCAGTCAGGTATCTCTCCATCGCCATGCCCTGGCTCTGGGGCTCAGCTGTGCACACTTTGTGCCAGCACAGAGCAGCAGCCCGTCTGCAGCTGCTGTGGCACAGAGAGAGTTGTGCTTGTAGCATCATCCAGAAGAAATGGAGATTGGCACGATGCCTGTGTCTCAGCTCTCCTGAGCCTAGGAGGTTTCCTGGGTTAGCAGGAGGCAATCCCTCTTGCTGGTTGGCATCACTGCTCCATGGCATGGAGTGCCTCAGTGCACACATGCTCTTGGTGGGCTCATCCCAGCCCGCTGGCCCTGCCACGATTCCCCTGAGTAGCTCATGGTTCTTGCAGCCATTTCAGGAAGTTGAGGGCTGGCAATGGGGAAAGGCGGGAACAAATGCAGAAATGAAAGCACAGGAGGAGGCTGCACCAGGGTGGAGGAGGACGGGGGAGGGGAAAAAGCAGTCCTACAAAGCAGGCACATCTCAGCTGCAAGATGAAAGCCTGGGCTCTGGCCAGGTGGGGATGGTCATCCCCATCATCTCTGCACCATGGATGCCCAAACTTGCTGGGTGTCAGCCCAGACCCAAGCGGCTCCACTGCCTTGTTGAGCTGCAAAGGCATGCAAGCCAGGAAGAATGAGGTACTGGCAGTGGTGGAGGGCTGCTCGGGGGTTTCCACGTCCCCAGGATGACTGCCCCACTTGTCCCCATGTGACAACGTGGTGTGGTGTGGGTAGTGGCAGAGGGGCCAGGGGGATTCCTGGGGTACAAGGGCTGGCTTCCGTGGGACATAACCCTGGGCACTGCTCTCTCCCCTGGGAGCCCAAAGTGGCTCTGGAAAGTGAAAGCAGCAGTGGTTTAAAGTTCAAGCTGAATTGCCTTGGAAAGTCCCCTGTCTAAGCAGCCTTATCTCTGCCATACCTGAAAAAGGCAGATCCTGTTGCCTGCTCCTGCATGTGGTGCCTGGGAGCAGGTTTAGAGAAATAGGGGCTGTCCCTGTAAGTGGGCAAAGGACACCTCAGCACAGGTGCTGCCACAGGGTCTGCGGGCCTGATGCAAAACCCAAGAGGAAGTCTCTCTGCTTGGATCATACCCAGGCTAGCGTCAGCAAAAGCCTGATGAGGGGAGGGGTATTCTTGCAGCTGGTCCCCTCGCTCCTGGCCTGGGCCCTTAGCTGTGCCTCTGCCCCATGGTACACTGAGGGTGGTCAGAGCTTGCCTGTGGGGCTTCATGGCTGCTACTTGCAGCCCCATCCCCTGTCCTGGGAGCTCTGGTGGTGACAGGGCACCCCATGGCTATGCAGAGGCAAATGTGGGTGGCCCCTCCTTCCAGTGGGGAATTCCCTGCTGCAGCATGACCTGAGGCTTCCCCGGAAACAAAGCTTCTCCTATTGGGTACAGCCTCTCTCCTGGCAGCAGGGTGGAGAGGAACTGACCTTGCTTTGCCTTCAAAACTGGGGCTCAGCTGAAGGTGCCTAGGGACCCAGGTGCTGGCTTGACCACCGAGCAGCACTTGGGAGGAGGTGAATAAAGGACATTTTTGGGACTGACTCCTGAGCTTCTCAGCACAGCCATATCCTTGCTGCAACTGGCGAGAAGACAGCCTCAACCCCTCTTCTTTTCTGCAATGCTTTAGGGCCAAGTGTTGCTCTCCTGCCTGTGGAGGGATGCTATTTATCCCCCACATCTCAAGTGTCATCCCAAAGCTGGGCTGTCCAGCAAGTGTGGTGTCTTGCCAAGGCTGGCACAGCTCTCACCTTTTGTCCCTTGTCCCCCTCTGCCTCAACCAAAGCAGCATGGGTGGCAGGAGCTTGCTTAGAGCCCAACCTTTAGCTGGGAGGTGATCCCTGCCAGAGGCCACTAGGGCTCCCAGCACAGCAGTGAGGAGGTGGCAGGAAGCTCAGCTCATGCCTGCCATGCTCTGCAGAGTGGGAGCTGCTGCCTATTCCTTGATGCTGCCCCCCTTGGACAGGGTTTTGGCCCAAGAGGGCTGTCCTGTGGTGGGAGGATGGTCCCTCAGTCCAGGGGGGCCCAGAAGCACAGCAGGCTAGTGGAGGAGATTGGAAATTCCCTCTTAGATCTGTCTCCATTGTGCTCTCACTTCTGTTCTGACAGTGCAAGGGCTGGCTGGAAATAAAACCTCTCCTTGGGCTGGGGGACTCTGGGCTGCCTGGCCACCCCATGGCTTTGGGGGCCACAGTCCTGAGGACTAGGGCCCCCTGCTGGCCACCAGGCTCTGACAGCTGCATCTCTGATGTCCCTCTGTGCTGGCAGGCTGCATGCCAGCCCTGCCACAACAGTGCTGGAAGGAAAGGATGTGGGGGAGAGAAGAGGAAATTGGTGTGGACCAGCAGTTCAGCTGGCATGGGGGCTGTGCCATGCAGGTGAGCTTGGACCAGCACCGGGCTCCTGCCTGGCTCTAGCTGCTTGCCTTCACGGAGGGGAAAGCAGAAGTACAGTGCGCAGCTGGCAGTAGGGAACTGGAATTCCCCACTGGGACAGAGCCCAAACCTCCCTCCACAGCTGCCAAACCTGGCCCCTGAGCTCTGGGAAACTCATCCCAGGCTCTTTGGACCTGCACCAGTTGGAGGCCTGGCTTTGGGCAGTGGCACGTCCAAGCTCCATGCATGCTGTGAGGTCCTAGGGAGGGCTCTGCATTGCTTAGCAGGAACAAGATCTCATGGGGATCAGAATGGAGGACTGCCCTGGGGAGCCTCAGGCCACGTTCCTGCCTTGGCCTTCTACTGAGCTTCCTCAGAGAGAGGGCAGGACGGAGGAGCTCTGAGCTGGTGGGAAGGGGATTGGAGGAGGCAGGGAGATTATTCCTTCCTGCAGCAGTGAAGGATCTCTGCTCCTGAACATGGCACTTGGGACTAATTTTTTGTTTTTATTCTCTCTTGTCCTGTTTATCTCCTCTGTAGGTTGGTTCATCTGGCCATTATCCACTGTGTCCCGGCTGTAGCACTCTGCTGCATTGCTCAGCTACCCAGAGAGGTGCTGGAGATCCAAAATGATCTTTTCCAGGTATGCAGTTGTGATAGGCAAAAGATGGGAGGAAGAGAGGTGTTGCAGGCTGTTCCCTGGGTAGGTACCCAATCCATCTGTCCTTTCCTCAGGACCCCCCATCTGCTCCCATGTGAGCAGCCCCTTTGCAGGGAGGGGAAGAAGGGTAGCAGAGACACTCAGAGAGAGGTGTTACAGATCTCAGCACTGTGGAGTTAAAGGGTCCTTTGCAAGGCCCCAGGACATTGCAGACAGCCTCAGCAGGTGGGAACAGGCACGGCCTGAATGTGATGGTGTAGATAACTAGGGAGAGTGAAGTCTGTCCCCACGGATGATCTCTGAGCTGAGATGCAGGTGCAAGCCATTTGCATCCCCCCCAATGTCAGCCACATGTAACCTCAGGACAGGGAGGGTCGTCTCCTCTGTGGCCATGCTGGCTCCCGTATACTGCTGTGGCTACTCACACCTGGTGTCCTGTCGGGCATCCTCCCCTTTCCTAATATCTCTCCAGACCCCGCTCCACCTCGCTGTGTACCTGGAGCAGCCCCGCGTGATCCAGGCGCTGATTCATAAGGGAGTGAACCTTGGGCTGCAGGACCGCAATGGCAACACCCCACTGCACCTAGCCTGTGAGAAGCAGCACCTGCAGTGTGCCCAGCAGCTGCTGGAGGGCACAGCCCCACAGGAGGGCACAGCCCCACCGGAGGGCATGACTCAGCCACACAGGCACCACCAGGACCTGCAGCTCCAGAACTGGCAAGGTGAGACTTGGGGACAGCCCAGTGCAGAACTGGTGACCAGGTTGGAGCAGAGACCATGAGCTGTGTATGCAGGGATCCTGGAGTGCAGCAGAGCAGGCATGAGGCCAGGATTGGTGTGCCATGGGATGGTCTGGGCTGACTGTGGCTCTCTCTTATGCCTCTCCATCACAGGCTTGGCCTGTCTGCACATCAGCACCTTGAAGGGGAACATCCCAATGATGTCTCTACTGCTGGAGAGTGGCGCCAACATCGATGTTCGGGTAAGACTGGGCACGGTGCGATGTTTTGGCAAGGCAGGGCCAGTGTGTCTCTCCCCTGGGCACTTCCTTCAGCCTTGGAGCAGGCAGTGCTGTGAGGCTTGGAGCCACTGAATTTTGAGGGAGCAGAGAGTAAAGGTCCCTGAGGGGCTGTTGGGTGCTCTAACAGCAGTCAGGGTGGGGATTGCCCCCTCTGCATCCTGTCAGTGGAGTGTGGGTGGGTGCTGCAGGGCCCAAATGAGGGGACCCCCCACCCACACCCTTGTGATCTGTGTGTTGCAGGAGGGTACAAGTGGGAAGACCCCCTTGCACCTGGCTGTGGAGTGCCACAACCGCAAGGCTGTCCAGTTCCTGCTGCACAATGGGGCGTATGTAGATGCCCAGATGTACAACGGGTGCACCCCGCTCCACCTGGCCGTGGGCCGCAAGGATGCTGCCATTGCTGCCATCCTCTCACACTCCGGAGCTGACACCCTGCTGAGGAACATGGAGAATGAGACAGCCCAGGACCTGGCTGATGGCAATGACGATGTGAGTCTCTGTGGAAGCAGGCCTATGGCTCTGACAGCTTGTCAGCAGGTGCAGGAGTCAGATGATTTAGGGGGAGCTCCTAGGAGGAGTTTCTAGCTGTTTCCATCCTTCCCTATAGGATGCAGGCATTGGCTCTGGGGGTGTGTGGGGGCCTTTTGCCTCAAGCCTTAGGAAAAGCCCAGACGGGGTTTCTTTGCACTTCCCTAGGGAGGTGGGAGACTGCAGGACTGGGTGGGGGGAAGGTTTGGGCCCCTACCCCCGCTCAGTGGAGACACAACCCTGGATCCTTACATGTCTGTACCTTTGGCCTTTGCAGCTCCTCGCCTTGCTGCCCTTCGATGACCTGAAGATCTCAGGAAAACCTGTTGTGTGCTCTGAATGAGCAACTGGACTCCTTTGGCCCATCGGGCTGCCGCCTTGCTCCGTGCTGCTGTCCTGCTGCCTGCTGGAACCTTGCCTGCCTGCAGTTCCGTAGGAGCAGAGTCACTTTGGGAAACTTATGCCCCCGCCCCTCTGCTCTTTGGAAAAGTTTTTTTGGCCTCAGGCTGCATTCCCAGACAGAAGAAAGTGGCATTATGAGCACTACACGGGAGAGGCTTTTCTTTTAGTATCTGTGCACTGCAGCAGGACTGAATTTCCCCTCCTGGCCATGGGTCTGACTTGTGGGGGTCTCCGGCTTACATAGGGAAGGAGAAGGAGAGGACTCATTTTCACACTGTAGGGGTGGATGGAGCATCTTGTGGCACTCCCAAACGTCATCAGAATAAGTGTGGGGTGAGTCTCACTCACTCTAATAAACATTTTTTGTTGCTGTGAGCACCTGAGGTCTCATGTGATCTAACCCACCCTGCACCCCCCGTAGCATCAGGAGGCTGAGCATTACACCAGGGGCCCCAGACATGAGGGCTGCAGGGGTTTCCCCAGTCCGCCTGCTCCCTCGGGTCTTTACCACAGAAGGTAAATAGAAGCACAGGGGCTTCCCCACTTGCAGAACCTTTCTAGTGCTCAGGGCTGAGACTGGGGCATCCCAGCCTGGTGCTCTATTCCCATGCTATGCTGCCGAGAATCTGGCAGAGCTGATGAAAGAGCATAGGAGATGCCAGAAGAGCAGGATGTGGATCCTTGCTTCTGCCGTTGTGCCTGACATCTTGCTGCTTTGCTGTGCTGTGGTTTCCTCTTTCGCAAAAAGGACAAAAGCTCCTGCCACATCTCCTGGCTTGGAAGGGTGTCAAAAAACTTAGGGCATGGGTCTTCTCTCCTGTTTTAGATTCCCCCAGGCTGAAAGTGGAGGAGATGGCAGTGTTATCTTCCCTGCCCCCTCTCCAGCCAGAGGAGCATTAGGAAACCAGCAGTGAAAGGTGTCCTGGGAATGGAGGCACTGAGCCTACCTGACCCCACCTCAGCCAGGGAAGTTCCCCAGTTGTTGCCTGGGAGCAGCTGCTATTGTTTTGGACAAATCCTGGATGGTGGAATTGCCCAGGATGCTCTGGAGTGAGCCTTTGACTTCTTCCTCTCTTCTTGTAAGGGAATGCTGCCAGGAAAGCAGCACGGGCACCCCACAGGCTTCTCTGGACCTTGCCTGGTCTCTTCAGCCCTCCCTGGGCTGGATTGCATTTCTTTTGAATCTTTGCCTTTCACCTTCTGGCAGGGCCTCAACCCATGGGGCTGCTTCAGTGCCACCTTCACAAGGGACATGAGGCACTCCCAAGTTGCCCAGAGCAGGAATGACAGGTGCTGCAGGGCAGAGTGGGATAGTGGGGCCAGGGCTGCAGCTGGGATTGAAGGAAAAAGGCAGAGACAAGTGATCTGCACCTTTTGTTATTATAAAATAAACCCATTTGTTTTAAAAAGGTATCTTGTAAGATGTTACTGGATGTCCATGGGATGGCTGCAGTCATGCTGGGGGCCGGGATGGGGGTGCAGAGCTGCAGGGACTGGGGTGGGCATGGCTGGGAGCAGCTGTGGCAGGGCTGGCAGCTGGGAGGGGGTGGCCCTGAGCACGGGGTAGGGACAGAGGGGTGCCAGGGGTCAGTTTTGAGGGCGTCTGGCTTGAATCAGGAGCAGTGTGGCCATCAGGGCTGGGGCAGTGATTGTCCCCCTGCACTTGTGAGGCCGTACCTCAAGTCCTGTGTCCAGTTCTTGGCCCCTCCCTTCAAGAAGGACACTGAGATGCTGGAGCGTGTCCAGAGAAGGACGATGGAGGTGATGAAAGGTCTGGAGCACAAGTCCTATGCGGAGGGGCTGGGGGAGCTGGGGTTGTTTAATGTGGAGACGAGGAGGCTCAGGGGTAACCTTACCACACCCTACAGCTCCCTGAAAGGAGGTCGTAGCCATGTGGGGGCCGCCCTCTCCTCCCTGGTAGCAAGCAATAGGACAAGAGACAGCCTCAAGCTGTACGAGGGGAGGTTTAGGCTGGACATTAGAACGAATTCCTCCTCGGACAGGGTGATGTGACCGTGTCCATCGCGCTGGGCTGCCCCGGGCGGTGCTGGAGTCAGGGTCCTGAGGGTGTTCCCAGCAGGGCTGGTCTGGCTGACACGGTGGTGTCACGGCTCGGCGCCGGGCTGGACTCCCTGCCCCCAGGAGCGCTGTCCCACCCCGCGATGCTGCGATGCTGTGCCCCTCCGGAGCGGCAGGGGCCGCTGTGGGCCGGGGGCGCGCCCGCAGCACGGGCCTTGCGCCGCCAGC